>CM051028.1:53408328-53733328 GCA_027627225.1 Congeria kusceri | reverse complement strand
TTTGATCATTGCATATATACAAATAAACGTGATTTTGTGAATGCGAACATAAGAGTAGAACAAGTTTGTTCAAAACTGTACACCAAGAAAAAAAAAACATTTTAATTTTAATAGTTACGGAGATATTCATAAGCAAGGCTTTGTAAGATTTCAGGCAGAAACAACAATTTACTTTAAGTTTTATGAAAAAGTATATACACAGCCTTTGCCTAATACTTGGTCATTTCTGAACGGATTTTTCTAAATGAAGGGTTATTTTGAAGGCAATTTTAAACTGTACACCAAGAAACAAATATTGTTATTTTATGTTGAGTAGTTCCGGATTTATTCATATTTAAAGCGAGGCTATGTAAGATTTCAGACTACGGCAGCAATAAGTTTTTATTGAAAAGCAGCTAACCTGCCTTTGCCTAAAAATTTGTTATTTTTGAACGGATTTTGCTGAATATAGTCTCATTTGGAATGAAATGTAAAACATGAAATAAACACTGCGATTTTATCTTCAATAGTTCCGGAAATATTCAGAGCGAGGATTTGTAAGATTTCAGACTAAGGCAGCAAGATTTTTATTGAAAATTATCTAACCTGCCTTTGCCTAATACTTTTTCATTTCTAGACTGATTTTTCTGAATGAGCGTTATTTTAAGGCAATTTGAAATTGTACACCAAGAAACAAATATTGTTATTTTACCTTTAATAATTCCGGAGTTATTCATATTTAAAGCGAGGCTATGTGAGATTTCAGACTAAGGCAGCAAGATTTTGTATTGAAAAGTATCTAATCTGCCTTTGCCTAAAACTTTATTATTTCCGAACGGATTTTGCGGACTTCAGTCTCATTTTGACGGAAATTTAAAACTGAACAACATGAAATAAACATTGTGATTTTATCTGAAATAGTTCCGGAAAAATTCAGAGCGAGGCTTTGTAAGATTTCAGACTGAGGCAGCAAGATTTTTATTGAAATGTATATGCCCAGCCTTTGCCTAATACTTTGTCATTTCTGGACGGATTTTTCTTAATAAAGTCGTATTTTGAAGGCAATTTATAGTTGTACACCATGAAACAAATGTTATTATTTTACCTTTAATAATTCCGCCGTTATTCATATTTAAAGTGAGGCTATGTAAGATTTCAGACTGAGACAGCAAGATTGTTACTAAATTTTAGTAACTAACCTGCTTTTGCCTAAAACTTAGATATTTCTTAACGGATTCTCCCGAATAAAGTCGCCTTTTAAAGGATATCTCAATATGTACACCAAGAAAGAAACGTAGTGCTTTTACTGTTCAAACAGCAATTTGTATAGTATTACTACTCTTTCTATCTATATTTTGTCATACTTGTTTATTTTTTTTTTCCCTTTTGCTTGTTTTTCTCTATCAATATAATTTCTTATAACCTTTAATTGTCTCAATTTAATATGCTAGACAATGTTCTTGAATAACCATTCGTGAGTGAGAACTCGAGGGCTTTCTCTCCATGGGAGACGATGTCCCGCTATGGAATAAAGCGTTAATTGGCATACCTTGGACACTACATGGCTGCACAAGTGTAGATAAGATAATAAAGGTTAGATACCAGTAAATCATTGTGTATCCCTCCTTGGTCCATTCAAAAGTAGTGCCTATTACTAAAGAGTTCCTCTTCTCTTCGGGCATAAAAGCCATTTAGCTATCCCAGACATGCCTTTTGTGGTTATTTCTATTATCCTATGCGTGTCTGCAACATTTTGGTGCATTTCATTGGAGGCTAACTTGAAAGGTGAACTTTTGGGGTGTGTTTACTGTGGTATGGGGCTTTTGTCGAAATATGACTGCCGAAACCCTGTTTTCTACCGGTGCCTGCATTCAAGTGAGATGCATTTTCTTAGAAGTAACATGACATATCTTTTTTATTGCAAATTTTCGAAGAGGACAGATTGATCTTTAAATTGATACCAGGCTTGCACAATCTGAAATAAAGGAAATGCTAGAAAAATGCTTGGAAAGTTTATCGTTTTATAATGGGACCCTATGGGAATCGGATTTACTGGTTTCTAACCTAAAGATAAAAGGTTACGCATGCGCAAATAAATTCCTTCTTTGCTACATATAAAATATTCAAAATTTGATATCACTTTTCACCATGACCAAGCTACTTTCCAATATATCACCATACATTGTTGGAAAGATGAGGACATAACCTTTTGAAAAAACAGCATGTCAAAAAATTATATGTGTTGTAACTCAAAATATTTACCTTAGACAAAACACACCGGTTTTGACGGGCATGGAGGCTGCCATTTTGCGCATGAATACATGGGCCAAAAGTTATGAAGCTGGGAACCACTAGACAAAAAGTAGTGCACAAAACAGCCGTTTTTCTTATTGCTTACATATATACCTTTAAAATGATACCAAAACATATCATTTAAACTGTTGTTTTTTATACAAATTATATGCATCCTGCACTCAACCACATGTGCTTAGTTTTATCTAACTGACAGCATGTAACCCTAAGGACGTGACTTCCGTTTTGGGGTAATTAGACCAAAATGACATGCGTCAAAACACTTGTATAATGAAAAACAAGACGTATTTTTCCATCGCAAATGTAGGTTTGGTTTGATTACACTAAAGACGATTTTGCAGATCAAAGGATTATTTTTTCATCCATCATCAATCCAATAATCTATTAAAAGTAATTTTAAGCAACAAACAAACATATGTAGGACATAATATAAAGCTTATTTTATTTTATTTCAAAACAATTTAATTACAAGTCTGTCAAAAAAACTTATAAAAGAATGCCGGTATTCTCTGCCATAATTACAGGTCCAATCACGTGGTTTATCACGTGATGAAAATCTCGGGGGCCGCGAGAATCGACGGTAACTCGCGATAACACGAATCTTTCGACGCATGGAAGTTGCAGTTAGTTAGTAACGAATAACACATAAGCAATTATAATTTAGCAACATGTAATTGTCATTAGGAACATGCAATTGTAATTTAGCAGCATGCAATTGTAATTTAGCAACATGTAATTGTCATCTAGAAGCATGAATGTACTGAAGCCGGATAGTCACTTGTAAGGCGTAAACAAAATATGTTTGTTTCAGGTTACATGCCCCCTCCCCCACAAAGGGGGGGGGGGGTAGGTAGGTAGGGAACTATTATTGTTATTATTTTTATTTGGTAAATTGTCAACTTGAAGATTCTAAAACTGAATGAATATTCAAAACATGTATCTAATATCATAAACCTGTTTTGAAGTGGATGCTATCAAAACAAAACACTTAGGTCTATTTATCAAAAAAAAATTATTTATTGGAAGAAAGTAAAATAAAGAAAACAATATTTGACCCATTCAATAAAATGTTCTCGGGTCGGGGCATTTTTTTAGGGTCAGTGGGGTAACCTCAGTCCTGAAACAAACATATTTTTTACGCCTAATGTGAATTTCGGGGTGCATACAACATTCGTGTGTGACGTCACTGTGTTCGTTAGTTAGATCTAGGATTACAAAAAGTACAGGGTGCTGCTAAAAAGGAGCAGGGTGGAAAGCCGGACCAACTAGTATAATGACATTTTCTAATAATTTGCTAAATCCAGGGAATTTATTACTGTAGTCTAATACTTGTAATTAGGGTTTTTAAGCATAGTCTATTCATTTGTCATTCAACAGTCGCAAAAAATATATTAAATTCCAAAAGATATTCAACATTTTTGTGTTGACCACCCCAGTGGGGCAGCAGGGGGGGGGGGGGGGGGGGGCAAAAAAGAGCAGGATGCAGCACCCTGCTATTTCGCTCTAGATCTTTCCCTAAAAAGTAACATAACAATTCTTTTTTTAATGATAAAAGAGGAAAACAATATTCCTAAGAGATCATATACTAACACCAGTTAGACGATTCTGTTATATTGTACTACTGGACCCTATAGAGATTTTGTTTACTGATGTATAACCTAACAGTGGAAACAAGACAGCACTACTGTATTCATTTGTTACCTCCCTTTGATTTAAATTTGTCATGGATTTTAGGACAGTTTTAATAGAAAAGCGTCATATTTTGTGAAATTTTATGTTTATTCTCCCCAATAAGCATTTTTTTCTAACGGTATTTGCATACAGTAATTTTATTATAACGTTTTACATAAATTATTTAATTAGAAGTATCAAGATTTTGGTTGTAACACGGTGATTTATTAAGGTAAGTTGACAGAATTTTCAGTCTTTTGATGAAAAACAATGGATTCAAGTGTCAGTGGACTAGTTTGATATTGTATTATTATGGTCTTATTTTGTATTACGATGCTGTCCAGTAATCTTTCGCACTTAAGCACCAACTGCGTGGTAAACGTCAGATCGAAAATATAGCAATGGAATTGTTTACTGAACAAAAACAGATTTCTGTCAGACTTTTATACACACACAAATATCTCAGATATTCAATAAAGAACTATCGGAATCCAGATCAAAACAAACATAACTCACACCGTTTTAAAACAATTTCAGTGTTTGGTAATCTTGCGCATTTTTAAAAATGACGTTATTAAATCACAATGTACATGTATTAGGGCCTTTCCCAGGAATTTTTTTCAGGTGGCCGGGTCCCGAGAGGGGTAGCTTAAGGAGGGGTAGCCCCTCCCTACTTGGATTTTTTTTTTCGCGGCATGTGTCAAATGACGTTATCTGGTGCGTTTAATCTCTTATAATTTAGGCAAACAGCTTTTCATTTTTTGTAAATGTTTAAACGAAACGTCGTTTTCGAATATTTAGGTTACACTCGATCTACTTACGGAGCCTTGTTTTGTTCGATTAATTATGTTCATATGGGCATGCGTTTAGTGTTTTAACACTGTTACAACTGTTGAACATAGTACTGATCGGATAATTGGTTAATTGTAAAGATCTTGATTAAAATTATACATTTATATAATACATGCTTTGTTCGTGCAAAAATGGCGGGAAAATTTCCTCGCGCACGTAGGCCTACGCGCGTCAAATGTAAGTAAAGCACATGGTCTGTACATGCACGCTTTCCATGCTTGGAACGTGACGTCGTGGTTGTCAGCAGACATTTCGCACTCTCTTGTAGAAAACACGGGTTTTACATGGCATGCATGTAAAACAAGGTAGCTTTTTTTACGTAACTACAACAGTAACACTGGTTAAGCTTTTCCAATTACGATTTCATATTAGTGTATTTTAGAATGATTTTCGCAGTTTATTATTTATTGTAGTTATTAAATTTAGCAAATAAATAAGTGTGGATATTATAAAGGGCGAGGGTTTGTTTTGACGCGAATATGAGGTTACTTGTGTGTGGATACATGCTGATTGCACCGATAACCTGAGCGTTTCTGTTGGCTTATATCGATTTTTCTGCGTAATGAAACTCCGCCTACAGGGGCGGGGCTTCACGTTGATTGATTGCGGCTTAGAAATAACTGCAAATTATTAAAAGTTTTGTAGAAGTGACATTCGCTTTGATCATTCACCGACCTGGTTGAGTGGGTGTACATGTTTAAAGAGTGAAAAACTGCCTTTATGACGCAAGAGATTAACTTTCACAGCAGGTACTGTCGGTCTACTTCAGTCAACATAGCTAATTAATTGATAAAATACAGGTGCCCCGGGCGATGTTTATAAGTGCAACACACTAATTAAAGGCGCCCCGAGAATGTTCAAGTTAAATTCAAGCGCCCCGGTCCCGGCTTGGGGAAGTCCCTGCATGTATGGTGTCCAATTCAAATCATGAAACAAACTTATTTATATACTGTTAAAATGAACAAATTAACCTAAGTTTTAAAGTTTTTTTATCATTACTGCAGGCCTCTTTCATCAGCAAGTACCTATACTAGGGGGTTCTTTGATGATGGTTAATATGATGTAATTTTAAATATTTAATTTGTATTTTTCTTTTCATGACACTGTCATGATACTGTCATTGACAGGCTTACATAGGTAAAGAAAATATTCGGCCTTTGCGCATACAGGGAACTTAAAACAGACAGAAGGGCAGGAAACATATTCAATCTCGTCTGTTTGCGATCTCTGTTGTAGCACTCAAAAAAAGATGAATACCAAAATTTAAGCAGAAAATAATACAATTATGAAGTAAAGATATATTTTTTGCACTAAATTGTGAGAGGAATGAAGAAACCTAGAAATTTTAGCCAGCAGATCGGATATATTCCTAAGTGTTTATAACTCACGCACACTCAATTAGAATCATGTAGTTGGTAAATATAAAGAAAGACAATAAGTTTTAATTACATTTTAAAAACTGTTTTGGCTAATTTAAAATGCCAAATGTCTGTTAATGTCAGTAAATATTATGCAGCGTCTTCTGAAAATGCCAAACTGCGTAGTGCGCAATATTACAAATCCACAGCAAAAATGTCTTGATAAAATGAGTACTGGTCCAGGACCAATAACCGAAGAACCTGTATAAAAATCCTTTCGATCATTTTAATTAAACATACATTTTGTTGCATTAGAACGTTTCCGTGAACGCTGCGAATTTTCATTTGTTTCTGGTAAGTATTCATAACAGGAGCTGTCCGAGGACAGCGCGCTCTACTTTTGTTGTGCTTGTCAGAGTTACTGGCATTTTTTTTCTAAAACAAGAAGCATGGAAATTCCCTGAAAACCAAATTTTTCGATCAAAATGCATTAAAGTCAGCACATCAATAAACTGGTTAGTAATGGTGAACTTGACCTTGACCCCACAGGCCCCATATGCAATCCCAAGCGAGGTTTCAATATAATTAAGGTATCTATTTATTAAGTTTCATTAAAAATCTCAATTTCTTCTCAAGCTATTTAGCGTAAACTGTTTGTCTGTTTTTAGTAACGGTGACCTTGACCCCACCCACCCCATATGCAATCCAAAGCCAGATATAAGATATATATGTACGAAGTTTCATTAAAATATCTTGATGTGTTCTCAAGCTATTGAGCAGAAACCATTTTTTTATTTTTAGTAACGGTAACCTCGACATTGACCACACCCACCCTATATGCAATCCCAAGTGAGGTCTCGATATAAGGTATCTATTAAGTTTCATTAAAATATCTCAATGCATTCTCAAGTTATTGAGCGGAAACCATTTTTCTATTTTTAGTAACAATGACCTTGACCTTGACCCCACCCACCCCATATGCAATCCCAAGTGAGGTCTCGATATAAGGTATCTATGTATTAAGTTTTATTAAAATGAGTTATTGAGCTGAAATTGTTTTTCTTTTTTTAGTAATAGTGACCTTTAACCTACCCACCCCATATGTAATCCCAAGCGAGGTCTTGATATAAGGTATCTATGTATAAAGTTTTATATAAATATCTCAATGCGTTATCAAGTTATTGAGCGCAAAAGCATTTTTCTATTTAAGTAACAGTGACTTTGACCTTGACCCTATAGGCAATCCCAAATGAGGTCTTGATATAAGGTATGTATGTGTTATTTTTTTTTTTAAATATCTCAATGCGTTCTGAAGTTATTGAGCAGAAACAGATTTTCTTTTTTTAGTAACAGTGAACTTGACCCCACCCACCCTATATGCAATCCCAAGCGAGGTCTTGATATAAGGTATCTATGTATTAAGTTTAATTACAATATCTGAATGCTACTCAAGTTATTGAGCGGAAATCGTTTTTCTATTTTTAGTAACAGTGACCTAGACCCCACTGACCCCATATACAATCACAAGTGAGGTCTTGATATAAGGTATCTATGTACAAAGTTTTATTAAAATACCTTAATGCGTTCTCAAGTTATTGAGCGGAAACGGTTTTTCTATTTCATTAACAGTGACTGCGACCTTGACCCTATAGGCAATCCCAAATGAGGTCTCGATATAAGGTATGTCTGTATTAAGTTTCATTAAAATATCTCAATGTGTTCTCAAGTTATTGAGCGGAAACCATTTTTCTATTTTTAGTAACAGTGACCTTGACCCCACCCACCCCATATGCAATCCCAAGCAAGGTCTTGCTACAGCGTATCAATGTTTGAAGTTTCATTACAATGGCTTAATCCGTTCTCGAGTTAGAAAGCGGAAACGAAAAGTTGAGAAACTAGCTTACCGAAAAAAATTCAACCTATCTAAATAGCTTGTATGTAAAATTTCTAAGTGTAAAAAGGCCCATAATTTTGACAAATTTCAAACTAGAGTTATCAAAATTGGCCTTTTGGTTCATTTTAATATAGGGAATACATGTTTTAAGGTAGAATAAAATCCCTTAAGCCATTCCTGAGAAACTAGCTTACCAAAAAACTTTCACCTGTCCATATAGCTTATATGTAAAATTTCGAAGTGTAAAAAAGGCTCATAATTTTGACAAATTGCAAGCTAGAGTTATCAAAATTGGCCTATGAGTTCATTATAATATAGGGAATAAGTGTTCTAAGTTTGAATGAAATCCCTCAAACCATTCCTGACAAACCAGCTTACCGAAAAACTTTAACCTGTCCATATAGCTTATATGTCACATTTCTAAGTGTAAAAAGGTCCATGATTTTGACAAATTTTAAAGTAGAGTTACCAAACTTGGCCTATTGGTTCATTTTAATGTGGGGAATAAATGTTTTAAGTTTGAATGAAATCCTTCAAGCCATTCCTGAGAAACTAGCTTACCCCAATTAATAACTTGTTTACAAGTATTCTGTCAAACTTCGTTGGGAATTCCCGTTGACTAGTGGTCTTATTTAGTAAAAATGCATATTAACAAAACCAGATATATTTATGTGGTATTTACCTTCGGTTATTGGTCCTCGACCAGTACTTAATACAGTAGTAATCCAAAATCTGTACAAACCATAATCAGTTACAATATTTTTTGTAAATGTAGCCTATATATACAGGGACAGCTGAGTACATATTTCATAATTTAATTGAACTATAACTTAGTTTTAATTTGATAACCGTTATAACATGACACTTCTAAATATTTTGGTGGTTACAAACCACGTGTCTTGGCAGTTAAATGCCTATTTTTAATTCCAATATTAAAACTGAATTTCTCAAAATTGAAGAATAATTACCAAAAACGACAATTAGGAAATTTAGTCCCTGTGCTTACTTTTAAGAGAATGAATGTCGGACAAATCATACCATTGCTGAAGCATATACCAAGATGAAATCCTTATGTAAAATATTTTAATTTCATGTGAACAGTTTAAATTTCAGAACAAAGAGCAGTCCATGAGTAATACAAGATGCCAGACCATATTAGCAACATCTCACAGGCTGATAGCGAATACATTGGCAACTTCATCAGGGGACTACCAATATTGAAACCCTTCAAAATCCACTATCATGATCCTAGGAAACAGAATGAAGATGACAATTTCAAAGTGGGTGTGTTTATGATTCTTCCCCAAGAAAACATTGATGATGGGAGAGAAATCTTAGACCTTACCATAACTATAGAAACCAGCAGAATGTCACATGGAAAGTAAGTGCCTTCAGATATGACAAGGTATATGTACGGTATGTAAAATGTTATGACAAGGTATATGTACGGTATGTAAAATTTTATGACAAGGTATATGTACGGTATGTAAAATGTTATGACAAGGTATATGTACGGTATGTAAAATGTTATGACAAGGTATATGTACGGTATGTAAAATGTTATGACAAGGTATATGTACGGTATGTAAAATGTTATGACAAGGTATATGTACGGTATGTAAAATGTTATGATGAGTTGAATGAAAAAAGATACAGTGACAATAAAACATACATATGTAATGGTTTACTGTAGTTTACACTTTCCATCATTGCATGCTTAAAGGGGTGTATGGACGGTAGATCGACACTAAAATTGGCAAAAATAAAGTTCATTTACGGAGAATTAATATTGAAGCATTGTCAATTACGTATGATGGTCTTGTGTCTATAGACAGTAAACATATATATAATTTATGTATAAACAGTTGTCATGGGTGATACTTTCGCGGGCGCAGGAAAAATAGTACAGGTATTAGTAATTTAGTAGTAAAATCAATAAGAATGAAATGTACATGAAGTACCTTTACGCGCATAGGCAACATTGATAAATGTTGTGTAGCGTGGGAAAGTTTCGTTAAACTGTGCAATGTGGTAGGCGTGAGTTTGTATCCTGCTAGAACTGGGTATCCAAGAATATTTTTTTGGCTTTGTCTATATTTTGTTTAGTGATTCCATCAATACAGTTTTGCTACTGGAAAAATATATTCGAGAAAACTTGGAATAGGTCTTGTTTCATTTTACCCCAGCCCGGCCACATAACTTGTGTGGGGATTGGTCATGAGAATATTTGTACGGTCATTCTTTCCCTACCTATGATTCAAGTAGGGCAGTTGTCCGTTACTGGCATAAGTATGTGCACTTTGTACTGTTAAACCACTTAGATCGGGTAAGCTTGCCTGGAAAAGTGTGAGTTGGTTAACTTACCGACGTGATAGGACTGAAATACTGGTAAGAGATTGAGATTGTTTGTTACCTAAAGGGGGGTAACCAGTTTTATGAACAATTCCTGTGTTAATAAGTATATAGTTATACCCCCACAAACGAAGTTTCGGGGGGGGGGGTATATAGGAGTGAGCTTGTCGGTCCGTCGGTCTGTTGGTTTTTGGTTTCTGGATGATAAGAAAGGCTTGACATATTCAAATCATTTTCGGTACACATTTGTAACATCATAGAATACAAGTCAAGTTCGATGTTGGTTACAAACCACTAAATTTTGACAGAGTTATGGCCCCTTTTCGACTTAAAATTCCCTAAAAACATGGTTTCCGGATGATAACTCGAGAAAGGCTTGACATATTCAAATAATTTTTGGTATACATGTATAACATCATAGAATACAGGTCACTTTCGATGTTGGTTACAAACCACTAAATTTTGACAGAGTTATGGCACCTCTTCGACTTAAAATTCCCTAAAAACATGATTTGCAGACGATAACTCAAGAGTGGCTTGACTTATTCAAATACTTCTTGGTATACTTGTGTAGCATCATAAAATACGGGTCAAGTTCGACTTTGCTTACAAACCACTAAATTTTGACAGGGTTATGGCCCTTTGTTTGCCTTAAATTCCTTAAAAACATGGTTTCCTGATGATAACTAATCAATGGCTTGACATATTTAAATAATTATTGTTACACATGTGTAGCATCATAAAATACAGTTCAAGTTCAACTATGGTTACAAACCAGTAAATTTTGACACAGTTATGGCCCCCCTTTTTGACTTACATTCCCGAAATAACAGGGACAATAACTCATGAAAGGCTTCACATATCTAAATTATTTTTGGTACATAGGTGTAACATCATAAAATACAGATCAAGTTCAACTTTGGTTACAAACCACTAAATGTTGACAAAGTTATGGCTCCTATTAAATTTTTAAAAATATACTGTTGACCATTATCAAATTTTAAGCATTCTCTCTCTGTCTACTTCTTTTGAATGGATGCCATAGTTTTGTGACAAGGCCATATTGTGGGGGTATATCCGTCACTCATGTGACAATTCTAGTTTAATATGTATCTGCTGGTATATTTATGGGAAATACCGTCGATATGCCCATTTGAGTCAAATTGATTCAGGATGTTTTGGCTTTTTCTGCAAGAAACCATAACACAGACTTGTCAATTAAAATGTACTTTACATGCTGTTGCTATATCAAATTCTGTTATGATTTTAATAAAAAAAATGTATTATATTTTCAACCTTAGTGAGCTAGAAGATGCAAATATCAAGTCTAAATATCAGCAGGATCTTGTGGAGGTGAAAATTGAGCCTACTTCTGATCAGGAAAATGATGACACTGACACAGCTGTTAACCATAATGGCACATATAGTGCAAAAGGAGAAAAGTTAAAGATTGCAGCAAAAAGTGGCAATAAGATGAGTAAAAGTACAAATTCAGAGGCATCAACATCGTTCGAACTAAAAGTTGAAATTGAAAACGTTGAAAGTGGGGTAAATTTCAATCCTCTAAATGAAAACAAACGATTTAAAAAGGTTTCAAATGATGACATTGATAATTTCCGGGAAATCAATGTACCGATAAACCAAAATACTAAAAGGAAGACTGAAGGCGACCTGAAACTGTTCAACTCCTACCTTGAGAACGGTGGTGAGGAAAGGACCATTGAAAGTATACCACCTGAAGAGTTAAATGACCACATTTGTGGGTTTTTACTCTCTGTAACTAAAAAGGACGGTGAGGAGTATGAGCCTACAACAATCAGGAGTTTTGTTTCCTCTATTGACCGGCATCTACGAACAAAAAACTACAAATTTTCTGTTATAAACAGTGTGGAGTTTAAAAAAAGTCGTCAAGTTCTGAAGAACAAGCAAAAACAAGTAATATCTCTTGGGAAAGGTAACAAATCCAAAGCAGCTGATCCACTAGATGATGCCATGATTGAAACATTTCATGAGTGTGGCGCCTTAGGTGATAGCAGTCCTGTATCGTTAATACATTCACTATGGCTCATTTGCACTGTACGTTTTGGAATGAAGAGTGGACAAGAAATTTATAGTATGAAATGGGGAGATATCCAGCTAAAAGAAGATGCGATCGGGGAATATCTACAATATGACACTGAAAGACAGACCAAGACAAGAACGGGTGTTAAACCACGTGACATACGGTATATGTGATGTATAAATTATAATTATACAATTCCTGTACCGCTTTCTTGTTTACGTTTCAAAATTGTATAAAAATGACCAGTTTTGTGTTGATTAGCGATCTATAACCAATAATTTTGTGCATCAATCAACGTTAATTTTTATTTGATTATAAAGTCGATCTAGGATTTTTTTTCTTAGATTAATGTAGCCATACTCACATAAAAACGCAAAAGGACGGCTATTTATTATATTACGTCATGAATTTGTGACCGTGCCATTTTCTTGATTTACAAAATTAGATCCTTGCAGCCAGGAAATGTCAAATATGTGTTTTTAACATTTTTGTATGTCAATATTTTTTATAAAAAATTTCAGATTGGCAAAGCCAAGAGCGTATGCCACTTCAGATCCACAAAGAGATCCGGTACATTTGTATACAGCATATAAGAACAAGCGACCTGCTGACGCTTTAGACCCAGACAGCCCATTTTTTCTGTCCGTAGCCAACAAAGAACCTACTCGATTGCAACAATGGTACAAACCACAGCCTATGGGAATAAATAAGATCTACGGCATCTTGAACGAGATGAAATATGCAGCCAATATAACAACTGACAAGAAAGTTACACCATACAGGTAATTTAGTTTAATGAAGTTTGAACATATCTGCTTTTGGAAAGTTTTACTTTTTTGAACACATAGGATACGGCTAAAGTAAATTCTTGTCCATTAACTGTCCCCGCTTTTTACACACTTTGGGTATAATTATACCCCCCTTCGAAGAAGTGGGGGTATCTTGCTTGCACCTGTCCGTCCGTCGGTCGGTCGGTAGGTCTGTCCGTAGACCATTTCGTTTCCGCACGATATCTGAGAACGCTTTGACCTACTATCATGAAAGTTGGTACGCTAGTTACTTGGGAGGAAAGGAAGAACCCTATAAATGTTGAGGTCAACAGGTCAAAGTCAAGGTCACCGTTGCTAAAAAAAGAAAAACGGTTTCCCCTCAATAACTTGAGAACGCATTGAGATATTTTAATGAAACTTTATACATAGATACTTTACATCGAGACCTCACTTGGGATTGCATATGGGGTGGGTGGGGTCAAGGTCAAGGTCACCGTTACTAAAAATATAAAAACATAGACCATTTCGTTTCCGCACGATATCTTGAGAACGCTTTGACCTATGATCATGAAAGTTGGTACGCTGGTTACTTGGGAGAAAAGGAAGAACCCTATAAATTTTGAGGTCAACAGGTCAAAGTTCAAGGTCACCGTTGCTAAAAATAGAAAAACGGTTTCCCCTCAATAACTTGAGAACGCATTGAGATATTTAAATGAAACTTTATACATAGATACCTTACATTGAGACCTCGCTTTTGATTGCATATGGGGTGGGTGGGGTCAAGGTCACCGTTACTAAAAATAGAAAAACGGTTTCAGCTCAATAACTTGAGAACGCATTGAGATATTTTAATGAAACTACATACATAGATACCTTATATTGAGATCTCGCTTGGGATTGCATATGGGATGGGTGGGGGCCAAGGTCAAGGTCACCATTACTAAGAATAGAAAAACGGTCTCCGCTCAATAACTTGAGAACGCATCGAGATATTTTAATGAAAGTTCGTACATAGATACCTTATATTCAGACCCCGCTTGGGATTGCATATGGTATGGGTGGGGTCAAGGTCACCGTTACTAAAAATAGGAAAAACGGTTTCCGCACAATAACTTGAGAACGCATCGAGATATTTTAATGAAACCTCATATTTATATACCTTATATCGAGACCTCGCTTGGGACTGCATATGGGGTCGGTGGGGTCAAGGTCACCGTTGCTAAAAATAGAAAAACGGTTTCCGCTCAATAACTTGAGAACGCATCGAGATCTTTTAATGAAACGTCATACATAGATACCTTATATTGAGACCTCTCTTGGGATTTCATATGGGGTGGGTGCGGTCAAGGTCAAGGTCAAGGTCACCATTACTAAAAATAGAAAAACGGTTTCCGCTCATTAACTTGAGAACGCATCGAGATATTTTAATGAAACTTCATACATAGATACCATATATCGAGACCTCGCTTGGGCTTGCATATTAAACAAATTTCTTAACAATTGCACATATTCACAACTTGTCTGCAAGTTAGGGGGCATACATGTTTTACAAACATCTCTTGTTTATGCTTTACAAGGTCCACTGTCCTAGAACTTAAAGCACACATTTGGTTTACACAATGGAGACTTCTGTACTTATTTCTTATTTGGTAGAATTTGCCAAATTTGCTTTGTGATTACTCTTGTAGTGCCAGAAAACATTTTAGTCAAAAGCTGAATGACATTGGGGTTCCAGCACACCAGGTAGTGCCGATATCATGCCACAAGAATGTGAACTCCATCGATAACTGCAGAAAATTAAACACAGGCCAGTGCAAGAGCATCTTAGACACTTTGCCAAACGTTTCGGAATGCAAAGGCATTATAGCTTTTGACTCGGATCAAGAACAGTCAAACAAAAACTTATTGTTGCCAGGGCCTTCAGCTTCATGTTCCAACCCATTTGGGTCAGATGAACTCGGCGCAGAGTACCGTCCTCTGCATCATATCCGTGTGCGTTCGGATAACACCTTCACTGGTCCAGTTAATTTCCACTTTGCAGAATCCTCTTCTATTGTTCACACTGCGGTTTCACAGACACAATATAACCCGGAGCCTCTTTCTCCACCTTCTAAGCGTTGGAAAAAAAATGCGAAGAATGTCCAGCTCCAGTGAAAGTGAATAAACACGATGTGATGTTGAAACTGTGTTTCTTTTTCAGTTGTTGAAAACGTTCGTGTTGATACACGTTTAGAATTTATGTGCTAAAAAACTACATTTAAATGTTATTCATGTACGTGTATACAGTATTATAATAATTTTATATAAAATTACGGTTGAAATTTTCTTTATAAATGTGAAGAAACATATAGTGTTTGTAATGTGTTGTTGTATTCCAGTAAGAACTCAATTATAACATACCGATATATGTCGAACATTAATGGAATTGTTATGTTTTAGAATGATTTGCAATGCAGCTGCTGTATGTTTAACAAACAGTGTCTTTATCTAAACGAAACCCACGTATTGAACCCACCTTAGATCCTCATGGGACCCACATAAGTCCCATATCGCAACCCATACAATTAAAACAGTTTGCAGAATCCCATTTGCCCCCATATGGGTTGCCCATACATGACCCATATGGGTTGCCCATACATGACCCATATGGAAGCCAATATTTGACTCATATGGGCCCCATATATTCTGGCTTGGAAGAAATATGTACAGGATATCTCCATTGTGTAAAACAAATCTGTGTTTAAGGATGTACGATCGTTTCAGGCAATTTTTCAAAATATCCTGAATGTTCTAATGTCGTGTATGCTGATAGTCACTTCTATATCTGTCACAAATATGAAATAAAAATTGGGTGTCACCGTGAATTATTTTGAGATAATCAAGTTTTTTCAAGTCCATATATTTAATAATAATATCCAAAAGTGAGCTTTTAATACATTAAAGACAAGTAACTTAGCATAAAATATAGGTAAAGAAATTGATAGGTAACCATGATTTTTTTTAGCTACAGCCGTTTTAAAATTAAACTTATTTTGAAAAATACCCAAACTATCAATTTAACAGTATGTCGCCAAGTCTCAATAAAACCCCAATGTATTTCTACCAATAACAATTCAGTACACTATCTGAAAGTGAAATATAATAAATAACATATTAATAACGACAATTTGAAAAAAGGGAAAAAACAAGTATCGGTATTCACATCTCTCTACTTAATTACCCCACCCACTGTTTACCATTTTATATTATCTCATGAGTTGTTGTATATGTATGTAATTTCTCACTGTCAAAAGATAGTTTCTCATTAATGGGCATACACATGTCTTATTATAACCATAACACTCATCAACACATTCATCAACAAATATTTTATAAAATATATAAAGTATAAATAAAACACTGCAAGTAACTATAAATAGCAAGATTCAATCCGCCATACCTAATAGATAGTATTGAGAACATGTGTACAATAAATATGTTTAGTCAATTTTAATGTAATACTGAGAAAATGATAGTTGATCACTTTCTTGTTGATGTTGGACATCTTGATGCCGGAAAGTTATCACTGTTTCTGAAACAGAAGTTGAAAAACTTTTACCAAGATACCACTCTGTGATAAGACTGAAGAAGTTTTTTCTTTCGCTGTTACATTGACATTATCATTCTGGTTAACTGTACAACCATAAAATAAAATGACATTATATGTAACATATCAATATATTTCAAATTATCGCAAGAAAAAAAAAGCATTTTTATCTTGAAGTACAAATACTGCACACAATATTGTAATGCACTGCAATTCCATTGAAACAAACCTTATCCCAATGTTAGGTACATTTTGTTGATCTCATCTAGCTCCAATGGCCACAATCCCTGAAATACTTTTATTATACAACCTGGGAAAAAAAGACAATATATCATGAGTTTATGTTTAGAACAATTATTATCATTAGTATATAAATACAGCAATTTATTAGAGGAATAAGACAAGTGTTATTATTTATAGATAAGTATTATTAATGTACAAGTTCAGTCATAAAATGACATTGAAAATACAACAAAAATACATATTTAACGCGTGTAACTTCCTTTAGACAAAAAGGTACACTTATGCCTACACATTTATCTCCGGAATGACAATATAAAAGCTCAAAATACGCAATGAAATTACACATGTTGATGCCTGTCGGCAACATGTCTAGCCTGTTTTCAATAAAGCAAAGTTGACATACAATTTGGACATAGATTCATTTTTTATCACCAAAAAAACCACAAGACACAAACCTACAGAGCATATTTTATCAAACAAAATTCAAGTCGTGACCTTTACCATGGAGCTAGAGACGTTGCTCTTGTCTCCAAATAGTGAACATTTGATGCAAGTTTTATAACAATAGCTGTCAGAGGACATCACATTCGACTATTCGAAGTACAACAGTTGGTTCGTATTATAAAACTCTTTAATAAAAACTTAAATATAAAAATCTATGTGAAAAAGGACATAACTATGCTATAATACAAAACAGAGTTATGGGGATTGTTTTGTACATGAGGCTGGAATTGATGAGTAAGATATATTTCCAGATGCAAGTGTATAACTTGTGTAGTTTATAATTTGTAAGACTTTTGAATACAAACTTTAACCAGAAAAAGGGGCATAACTCTGTCGAAATACAAACAGAGTTGCATTTGATGTTGGAGTTGATTAAAAAGATACATTCCAATTTTCAAGTGAATAACTTCTGTAGTTTTGAAGTTACAATACTTTTGAATAACAGATAGTTTTCACAATGAGTAGTGCAACAAGTGTACACAATGGGTACTGCAACTAAGGTAAACAATGAGTAGCACAACTATAGTTCACAATGAGTAGTGCAACTATGTTTGACAATGAGTAGTGCAACTATGTTTGACAATGAGTAGTGCAACTATGTTTCACAATGAGTAGTGCAACTATGTTTCACAACGAGTAGCACAATAAGGTTTCACAATGAGTAGTACAACAATATTTCACAATGAGTAGCACAACAATGTTTCACAATGAGTAGCACAATTATGTTTCACAATGAGTAGCACAATTAGATTTCACAATGAGTAGCCCAACAATGTTTCACAATGCGTAGTGCAACTAGGTTTCACAATGAGTAGTTTAACTATGTTTCACAATGAGTAGTGCAACTAGATTTCACAATGAGTACTGCAACTATGTTTCACAATGAGTAGCTCAATTAGGTTTCATAATGAGTAGTACAACTATGTTTCACAATGAATAGCACAATTGGTTTCACTATGAGTAGAACAACAATGTTTCACAATGAGAAATGCAACAATGTTTCACAATGAGTAGCCCAATTACGTTTCACAATGAGTAGTGCTACTAGGTTTTACAATGAGAAGTACAACTAGGTTTCGCAATTATTTATAAAACAATGTTTTACAATAAGTAGTTTGTTTCACAATGATAGTACAACTAGGTTTCACAATGAGTAGCACAACTAGGTTTCACAATCAGTAGTGCAACTAGTTTTCACAATGAGTAGCAAAACTATTTTTCCCGATGAGTAGTGCAACTAGGTGTCACAATGAGAAGCACTTATAGGAGTCAAAATGTTAGTTATCACAAGAAATCAAAATGGGTGGTTATGCCCCCCATCGAAGATGGCAGGTATATTGGTTTGCTAATGTTGGTCGGTTGTTCCGTCGGTCTGTTTGTCTATCGGTAAAACATATTCGTTTCCGCTCTCTAAGTTCAACAGGTTTCATATGATCTTAAACAAACTACATGAAAATGTCAAGTTGGATATTCAGCCAAACTGCCGCAGGAATTGTGGAGTTATTGCCCTTGAATTATCCAAAATTGGCCTTGTAAGCTGTGTCCGCTCTCTAAGTCCAACAGTTTACATCCGATCTGCACCAAACTTCATGAAAATGTTTGTAATAAGAAGATCTAGGTCAAGTTTGATAATCCCCCAAATTGCCATAGGAAGAGTGGATTAATGGCCCTTGAATTATATAGAAGTAGCCTTTTTAGCCGTTTCCGCACAAGTCCAACAGTTCATAGCTGATCCTCACCAAACTTGGTGAAAATCTTTGTGGGCGTATTATCTCAGTTAAGGTTGATAATCAACCAAATCGTCAAAGTAACTGTGGAGTTATGGCCCTTGATTATTTACAATTAGCCTGTTTAGCTATTTTAACCTAAAGGGTGCATAACTGTTTTGCAAACATCTTTTGTTTTATATTAGTGGTACTGAGAAACATAATTTGCAATAGCCACTATTGTTTTTTCTGATTTTGTGACCCGTATTTGTCCATTTGATACCTCTGACAGTAGGCTCCTTAAACCTTCCACTCCATTCCGTTGTGCAACAACACTCAACACACATGTTTAAACTGTAATCCACTTCCTGCCATGGACATGGAAACACCTTGACTGATAATTATTTTGTCAATCATTGTTTGTAAAGATTTGATATTCGATGCAACAGTTTGTGAAACATTATATGCTATAACTGCTCTGTCTAGGCAGAATGCAAATTTGTTCGTTCTATATTAACATACTTGAACAACTTGTGTAAAGCTACTGCATCGTGTAATGCACAGTGTGCCATGTATGACTCACCTATAAGATCTTTAACAAATCCTTCTTGCTTGTATGATTACATATTTAGTAAACACTTTTTGAACATTTTATATGTATCCATAAACACATGTACGTATCTTTGAAACTCGGAAAGTTTCCCACAATTTTGCAAAGCATGAAGCAATACTTTGCAATCAAATGATGCAATATTATGTCCAACTAAAATGATTGGCGAGTCGTTCTGTCATTTTTGTAAGAATTTCAGAAAACTATCCAAAGCAGACTTGATTTAGACAGCTTCTACTGCACGGCCTTTGAGAATCATGGACTGGCCAACAATCGTCACTGCTGTAACCTCAGATGCTTTTGAGGACATCTTTTTCGGCATCGCATGCATGGAAAACTGGCCAGCTTCGTGCACAGCCGCAATCTGTACTGTATGAGAAGTACGCTCTAGAAAACAAAATAATGTTTATTAAAAAAGTTATAACATTATAAATTTTAGCAAAAGAGTAAGACAATCATGTGTAAAAAATGTACTTATGCGTAAGATTTATAATTCATTTAAGCAATGGCTATCCACTTATCAAGGTAACAGTACAGGATTATGGAAAATAACTTCTTCTGAGACAATGTATGTATTCAGCTTGCCATGAGTTGATTTCCTACAACGGAATAAACATGACATATATGCCACCTTCAATCAAAGTTGGTAAGTCTTCAAACAAAGTCTTCAAACAAAGAATATGATACTCAAGAAATACACTACCAAAACGTGTTGTTTCCAGATAAAAAAAATCAAATTCTTTCCCGGCAGTGTCGAGTCCTGCTTGACCAGGCTTGGGTACAGGTGGGGGAATGGTGGTGAGGTCGACATCTTGTTCCCCTATGTTGCAGGCATATGTTGGTCCTTCTCGTACCTCGTATACTGATCCTTTTGAATGGCTGGAAAAATAAAATTTCAAAATTTGAAGTGGACATTGTAAGCATACATAATATGTGCATCTGACATGCATTATGCTATTCATAAAATACAACAATGGGTTAAAACAATAATGCAATTGCATAAATTATTGTTTGCATATTCACATATGCATTAAAATAGATAATGATTTTCCTTAATTGTAAATATTTGATACATATATGCAAAGGACCTGTTTAATTCACTTGCATTAAAAGAATGTCCAAATAATCTATAAAACAAGATTGTGCATTTACCGTTCAAGATTGAGTCTTAAACGTCGCTGTTTGGTTGCTCTGGTAACAGCTATAGCCTTTCTCTTTTTATGTTGAAGGTCACGGAGTAGGGCCAGTTTTGATGTGTACATTCCAGGTGAAACACCCAGCTTTCGATTGACCTGACGCAGAATACAGAAAATGCAAATGTGGATGATATTGCACACTGTTCAAAAATGCTTCTGTGATAAGTTTATAACTGACATGAAACTTAGTGTCTAGCAAAATCGTTAAATAAAATAACAAAAATGCTTTGCTGCTTATTGTTTTGTGTTTGTGAACTTATTTTACATACAAAAAATAAAATTCAAGTATTTTAATAATGTACAATATGCACGTGAATTATAAAGATAATTGAAATAAATAAAAATTAGTATTCACAAAGTACAATATTAATAAATAAAAATAATCAAACTAAATTAAAAGAAACAACAAGATGCTGTGTTCAATAAACACACAAGCCCACATGCAAAACTGATTGTTACAAAAGATCATGGTAAAGGAAGTGCCTCAACATATCGAACAGCATACATATAACTTTATATTTTAAATTGCTCAGGTGGCCATGAACACATTAAAACAAACCTCAGGAAAAGTGTGACTTGTTTATTGTATTGCCTAAAGTTTGTTAAACTGTCTCTATATTTAACTGGTAAGTTGAATGTTTAACCAAAAAAAAAATTCTAAAAACGAAGGAAATTTTTATAAAGTCAAACAATTCCTGATATTATTTGAAATTTGAAAAAAATTAGAAAATAAATTTTGATATATTACGTTGGTGAGATTACTATTTCCAAGGTTTTTCTGTGCCACTTCAGCAGCTACCCTACAATTCAAATTCGCTGAGCCAGATAGGTGAAGCTGTTTGGGAGCTTCGCTGGCTATAGACTTGTTTAGGCTCTCGTTTGCCTGAGTACTGCCCAACGGGCTTAATTTGTTTGCATTTTTTTTGTAGGCACCAAATACATCCAGTAATGCAGCTTTCAGTGAACCATCTGTCAGTGGTTTTCCGTACGGTAATGAAGAGTATTTGGCAGCTTTGTTATTTAGAAATCTGCACCATGTGTCATTACAACATGAATGATCGCCAAAACCGTGACCAACAACTGCATCCAAACCACGAGAAATGCCTACAGGGTTGTGTTTATTTTGTGAAATACTGTAGTTGAATAATTTTAGCAAGTAGTTTATGATTTTTTTACTAAATATTGGAAAATTCTTTTGCAAGCCATACGGGCAGTTGACCAAATTCTTTTTCACATGAGTTTTGTCTGACCTGTTCTCTATAGTATGGGGCACAGTAACTCTTAGTCTTGCAACTGTTGTGGTTTCATCGTCACCCACTACCCCTGTAACCCTTATGCCTTTTTTGCCTGTTTCAGTAATCATTTCAGAGGACATGTAAGGTTCCATGGCCTTTGATAATCCACTCCAGTTTTTATACAATCATGAAGTTTGCAGGTGCTATTACCTTTTCCTTCCTATAGTGCTGGCTGCACACCCTGCATGTTTTGCCCCGTACTGCATATGACAGGACCTTTCCAGTCTTCAGGCCAATCATAGAGCAATGCCCTATAATGCGATAATTGTTAAAATGTAGGTCAACTCAGTTTTGCCAGTCTATTGCAATTTGGGAAAGTTACAAAACATAACTGGGCAAGAATGTCAGACAGCCTGAAAATGTTTACTAGGCTAGATAAAACATAACTGGTACTTGCATGTGATTTACTGAGTTAAATCAAAAGTTACTATTGTCATCAGACAAATATTCAGCATATTATTCGCAGTTCTGTTGCATACAATTGTTATATAATGTCCTCAAGAATTTAAACATGATGATCAAAGTATATAAGCAGTGGAAAAGATAGCCTACATAAAAGATTTACAGTATTAACATTATTGACATTAATCATCAACTTTTTACCTCACAAACCACCATACGCCTTTCCACTTCCTCTTTTCTGCCATCCTGCATCCATACTAACATCGATTTCACTCTTCTGCCTGTATAAAATGCATATAACGCAAGTAGAGATATCACTGAAGTGATAAGGGCCCCACAACATAAAAGCACATTTCAGGATGTGCTTAGATGCACACATTGAATTGGTTAATCCAGTTGTTATAAACAAATGGTGATTTGCACAACATATACAAAAAGTACATATTGAACCATGTGACCTTGTTACATTTATTTCCAAATATATTATGTTCTATACATTACACAATGACATCATCTTGTTGTGGTAATTTGAATTTGTACAGTTATTCGAGAATCCATCCATTTACAACAGACATAAGCACCAGACATGAAATACATATACAAATATAATAATTTTCAACAACGATAACTATGTAAATATTTTAGCTCAAGTACTGTACCTTCCGGTATGCATATACATGACCACTGTCATAGTTAGCACCTGGTTCAATGTGATGAGACATGATACAAGAGAGCCTCGCCCTAACATGTTTCTCAGTCTTGCATGATAAACTTGATCTGTATCCAACAGTCACATAATTATTATCTATATTATATAAAGTATTTGTACAAAATAGTCGCTTTTTATTGGTTTAGCCGGGTCACGTGCTGACTGTGTATTATTCCTTTCTATGTCGGTAGCAGTTAATATTTTATGGTCATAGACAAACTGTTATTTCATCAATTTTGACGCAACAATAGGAAAAAGAATGGTACTCGGTAAGATAAATTTGTAACATGGCTTCGTATTGACCCCGTATGGTGTGATACAGGGTCAATAAACTTATATTGAGCTCTCGCTACGCTCTCGCCCAATAGAAATTTGTTATGCCTCATCCAACCTATAGGGCCTATAGGAACGAAGATTGCCCATAGGCTAATCTTCATCGGCATAACAAATTTCTATAGAATTTTGTTATGTGCTTTGCGAAAGCGCTTCGCGTTAGGCAAGGGTTGAAAGGGTCCGTTCGCTCGACCTGCTGATTCAAGGTTACACTACATTCTATAGAATAAACATAAAATTATAGTGTGATATAGCTTGTATTTAAGTTTTTGATGTGGTGTATAGATCGTAGTGATAAAGTATATAGAACAGCCATCTTGTCTATAGAGGATGTTTTGTATCTATAGAAAGACTGATATCTATAGAGTGATGATTTTGACTATAGAGTAGTCATCATGTTGTATATAAATCAATCATCAATGCACCTTTTTAATAAAAAACACACCTACATGTTCAATACATGTTTTTTTTTTTTTTTCCATAGAAAAAAGATGTTTCTGTCAAGTATGTTGTTGATATTAGAAAAAAACCCCACACTTTTTATACATACATATATCGATTAGGCATAGAAGTTTTACATACATGTGTTCAATAAAACCTTTTTTATATAGGCATCATGTCTATAGATCATCATTTACCGATGACGAATACATGAGTACGTTTATCATTGTGATATACTGAGGATATACGTTTTTCATCATCAAACATGTGTATACGTATGGTTATGATAGGTTCATTTCTCTACATCCGCCATATATGAGTCCTGTGTCTTTAAACAGTTGTTTATATAACACTAACACAATTCAAAAGAAAAAAGTGTGATCATGCGTTCTTTGCATGTCATCATGTGTTTTCTGTAAAGGTTCCATTCATTATGATGCATATTCATTCTTGTAAGTATACCGTATGACAAAGATGTAGACAACACAATAAAAATTCATGGTTCGTTGTTTTTAATAATGACGCAGTAATCAGTCAACATTTATTTATGATGCATATAAACAATCATCATCATACGTGATGATGTCTTTGAATGATCATGCATACACATGAATGTCATTTATTGATCATTTTTATAAACAGTCACGTGTTCAACAATCAAGTGTGTTACATATATGTATTATGATAGACATATGTCCATATATATATACTTAGATAGATACACAAACTAAATCGTGATTCAATCATTATAAATCATCGGGTTAATCACAAACATATATATACATGTATAGATATATACAGCCATAGTTCATCACTATAAGCTTAATATGTGGCTAAGTTTTTTTTTTTCAAAGTGTAATGAATCATCCCCTGTTAAAAGTCATCATAATCATCATCGTTTGACATGTACGATGAATTATCTTCTTCCTCTTGTTCTTCTTCTTCTGTCGAATGTTCCTCCATCACCAAAGTCTCGTCATCTTCTTCTTCTGTCTGTTTGGCAGTAGTAGTAACATCTTTTTCTTTTGTGACGATGGTTTTCACATCCGTAGTCATCATAGGATCGTCGTTGTTTGTCATACAAGGATCAGCGTAGTCAGGATCATCTTTCTTCTGTGGAAACTCTATTCCCATCTTTCGAGTACGATCCGTGTTGATCGAATCAGACAAGAGTACTTGTTCTTTATTAGAAACAGTATCCAAAAAGGAAGAAGACATATGACTAACAGTATCAAGCTTTTGTCTTTTTTGTTGAACTGTGTCATCTAACAAATAAATGGATCTTTTCTTGCAACAAGACTGGTTCTCTTGTTGAATTTTAATGGGTACATAATACATCAAATCTTGTACATTACCGTACAAGGTTTTAACTTCATATTGAGCTTCGTCTGAACCTTCCATCACGTAGTTAATAATGGCTCTTAATTAATCAAGAGTGAGATCTTTCTTACAAGGTTGGACCGTGACCTTCTGTCGAAGTATCAACTGAATATGTAGATATGACACTGTTAACAGATGCACAGGGTCGAAAGAGTTTTTTACCAGTCTGAGGATCTATAGTCACTTGCCATCTAGGCTCACGAGAAGGATGTATCTCTTGATGATAACTTTGAATGGCTTGTTACTCTTTCTGTAACAAAGATTCTTGTTCACTAGCAATGGTTTGTAAAGAAGGACCTATTTACTTATGGACTTAATCTTCTACTTCTACATGAGGAATAGCTTTTAGGACCATCAATTGTTGTCTCAGTTTGACCAAGTTTCGTTTAATCAAACACTCTAACCTACATGGAATACTCTCTACCTTTTCTGACCATTGCGTCAAAGGATTTTTTCTAATGTCATGTTTACATGATGTAACATTTGCATCAAATATTGGTATTCATCGTCATTTATTGTAGAGGTAACAGTCAACGTTTCGTTTGTGTCTGACTTTTTAATGCAAGGATGTTCAGAATCTGACACATCGACATAGATGATATTGTTTTCCTTGTCTTCCATCATACATGGATAGATAATATGGCAATGCACTACCGGAGAGTTTCGCTTTCATCGCTGTTTCTTTACCCGAGATGACATTTTTGTATTGGTTCATAATGAGCATCAACTCATTGCCTTCGATGAAAAACCGACTCATCATGTAGTCGTAATATTGACTTCTGACTGACATTGACTTCTGGCTGAATCTAACCTCGCATCTTGATGACCAATTTTCTCTTCTGGAGAAATTACCTCTTGCATGCATCTCTCAATCTTTTTAACCATCTAAACATGGTTAAAAAGAACAAGGGAGAAGGTAACTCACTGACTTCTTCCAACAAATCACACGTTTTCAGATTGTAAAATCCCAAAAATCTGTTTTTGAACGTTTCATGTTCACGTGTGAAATTTTGCCAAGGATATTGATTACACGTCAATATGACAGGTGTTCTAGTCAAAAGCTTTGGTTGTTTATTTTTATATTGACGGTAATATCTAACCCTTCGAAAATCTTTTTGAATTCCGCGACTTGTTCAGGTTTACTTAAAGTCAGTTCGGGAATGACAATCACTGGCTTGTCTATACAATTGCAAAATGCATATTCGTGACTTTGCACCGTTTGACCAATCAACTTTTGTACAGGAGTTAATGCTTGATGCCAGAAAGTTTTACCAGCATTACTGGCACCGTGTAACACAAATGTGTTTCTTTTGTTAATGCTTTTGGTCAGAATCAAGTAAGCCTTGACCAAAAGTTATTCAGGAGCTATGGTTTGAAAGGTACACCACTCATTAAACAAATGAGCCGTGACTTGTTCGCTCATGTAATCATCAGGATTGAGATGCATTCTACATAACATATTGATATAGTGTTTGACGTTGGATTTTCTCTCGTCAGACTTGTTAATGGATATAGCCATTTGCCTCATTGTCTCAAAAGCATAGTTACATTTAGCTGTCACAATCAGTTTGTGATCATCAGTTTCTTGCAAATCCCATGCTGTATCACGTATATACTCATGCTCATCACTATTGTACTTTTTAAAGTGTTCAGCCAGTAAAAGAGCAGTGTCATAGTTTTTGCTCTTTTTTCCCATTTTTGGTTTAGAAGGCTCACAAGGATCGTATCTCTTATATTTGGTCATAAAATTGGGATCGTTGGAATATTCATCCAACGTTTTATGTTTGTCTGAATCATCATTTTCGTCATTCATAGAGTATCGGTCAACTGAAGACTTTCTTTTGAATGGAGAGTTATGACTTTCTCTGTATTGATCCTCTTGAAGGATAGGTACAAACAAATCATCAGGATACACACCATTATCCTCTATCACGTTTGCATTGAAACGTTGACCAAAAGAAGAGAAAGAAGAAGAAGAGCATTGTCTTTCTTCTCTCTCAGTCATGGCACTTTCTATATAACTTCGTTCATAAAATTTGCTGCTTAAACAAAGTGGGATCTTGCTTCAACTGTCTATGATAAGCCAAAAATTTGCTATGATTACAACCTCCAAATTTTCTAGGAGTAGTCATCATATGAGCAGTGAGATTCTGAGGATACTTGGCATTTTGGAAAGTCGTCTTTATACCAAAACGACCCAATGTCTTGTTCATAGTCTGATAGCCATTGTCAGCAGCTAAATTGGCTTCTGTAGAGTAATACAAGATGTGAATGTGCAAGCCATTTATCTCACATGTATCGTCTATATGCCAATACAGAGAACAAGGCTCAGCATTGAGGAAGTGTTTGACAGCATTGACTGATGTTCGTTGATCGTCTTTAAGAGAACTATACATCTGATTGTCAGTCGCCCAACATTGAGTTTCAATGCTGTAGAGTTCATCTTGAATCTCTGACTTTGACAAATACCTCGTAGTTACATTATCGTTTCGTTCTTTTGAAAAGATCTATTTTCGTTCATGATAAACACTCTAAACACAACGTAAGTTGGTAGAATTAAACCTTTAAGGTCATACACAATCGCACTAAAGAGGTTCCTGTCATTATCAATGTCTTTATGAATATTCTTAAAAGGTTCGTACTCTTTTTTCTTTTTATTTTTTTGAAAGATGGGAAAAGATTGATCTGTTTGCGTGAATCTGTAACAAAAACATGTAAACACTTTGTAAACTAAGCACTATTTATAGATATACAAGTATACATAATCATGAATGACTGTCTGTTTTTTTATGATGACTTGAAACATAAAGAGTTATCCGTGATCCAGGGAATAGCACAGTCCCACATGGATACATTTTTTTTGAACGAAACACAATTCTTGATAAAAGCCATTCGAGTTACTCTTTCCAATAAGTTTCATGAAATCACATTGTAATAAAGCATTCATTTAAACATATACATTCATTTTTCCGTAGAGTTAGGTTTATGTTCCATGATTGACAAAGTTCATGAAACGAGAATGGACGATCATGATACGAAGCTCTCAACATTACGTATTGTCTTAACTTTGCTTTAAAACTAATACAGTTACATGTATATCGTTACGTTCATCATAGGAATATCAAAATGACAATGTTCAATATCTTCTCTACGTTTTATGTAATAATACACGTAAAAAGATGACCAAAACGGTTGCCATCCAAGAGGTTAACAAGTATCAGACAGTCTTGACAGTACTGTACGATAATGACAATCTTTCCAACGATCATGATTGACGACTTCACATAGAAATATACCGAGTAATCTTTCTTCTTTGTTTAACTCTTTTATAGAAGACATGCTACCAAAATAATCATAATCCGTTATAAGCTGTGCATTCAATAAACATGACTCTTGTATGACTTGTTTTAGAGAGTTTCTCTCTAAAGAACAATTACTCTTATTACTCTTATCATGATAAAGATCAATCGGATGTTTTCTCTTTAAGGCACTACAAAAAAATCCAGCAAAGAAAACTCATTCATGATTAACATTCATAGAAACATGCTAGATTTTTTATCAATCATAATGACATAACTATTTACAGGATGTTTCAAGACTTATCCCTAAAAAAGGGACAAGAAGAAAGAAAAACAACTGAATACAACGTTAACACAAAAAACAACAGACTTACTTGTTGTTTTCCTTCTTTCCGTATCTGTCATAAGAAGATCGTCTGTCATCTTCATCATAGGAGAAGGTCTGTGTTCCCTCCAATTTATTCTTATTCCAGTTGGGCTATTTCTCCCAATTTCCCCGTTCTGTGCAAGTTTGGTCAAATTCAGAGGAAAAATGAAGTTTGTATGTTGCACAAAGTCCAGTTTGCAGATTTTCGCATGAAAAAGGGGTAATAACTCCGGTGTTCATGGTCTGATTTGGCCCATTATCTATCCGAGATTTTATGGTCATACACAAACTGTGCAAGTTCGGTAAAGATTGAATGAAAGTGAAGTTTGTATCACGACCACATGCCCAATTGTTCCGATCCACTACGGACGAGGTGAGCTGAAATGTAATGAAAGTGATGCACGGGAAGTGACTTTTATTTTGTTGAACTATAAAAAGAGGCCCCAAACTACAAGCCCTTACTTATATATACCAATACAAGCAGCAAGTAGCATGGTGCACTCTAAATAGTGTAAAAAAAATCTCAATTAAGGAGAAAATGTAACACAGTGTAGAAGTATTTTTCAATTAAGAAGAAATAATAAATTAGCTTCAAAAATCGTGTAAGATAATTACTGGAGTTTCCAAAATCCCAAGTCAGTCCAAAAGTTACATGATTAAATGATACTGAATAAGTTACTAACTAAACATTAAAAAAACTACATAAAATAATGAACTCTTTCAGGCACTAGAACACATTCTCTAAATCCTATATTCTGATCGCTTGTTTACTACAAAAATTCTAGCTATTGATTATTGTTTAAATCTTTTTGCTGACTGGATTCCAAGACAGACAGTGGAAGCAGGCTATCAATGGTTACTATGTGCAATGATGCTGATCTAAAATATAAGTACATGTATCATGTTGACTCAGACTGATGTATTGATTTTACTGATAAGCGGACTCCACTATCTGGGTTACATCTGTGAATGAGCTACGAAGGGAAATAACACATTTCTGGCAATTATCTTCCTGATACTTCATTTACCTCCCTTTACTAGGCGAGTTATTCAGGAATAGATGTATTTGGGACCAAAAAAGGGACAATAACTCCGGTGTTCCTGGTCCGATCGGGCCCATTATCGAACCCGTCCAAGATTTTATGGTTATACACAAACTGAGACAAGAAAGTTCATGAACAGAAATTTCGCTGTTCATCTGTGTGATTATTATTGTATCTAGTGGATTTATCATGGGATTATAAAATGTCAGATGCAAAAAACAACTTTATACAATAAGAATTTTATATGAGTAAGTTATAAAATGTGCATATTAACAGTGTGTAGCAAACCAAGCAATAATGACGACATCTTACAAACTTTGCAACATACCCCAAACCAAACATGTGTTGTCGTGTTGAAAGGTGAAAGTATAATTATTCTATGTTTAAAATGATAATTTAATTACTTTTATCTCTAGCTTTAGAGAACACTGAGCAATTAAGTTTAAATATGTTCAATTATGTAGTACTGATTTGTTTGATGGTGTGCATTGCCCTAGCCAATACTGCATCAAATTATTTCAGTCAAGATTTTCATGTAGATATTTTACTCTAGGAATATGCTCATTATTTGTATACAGTTGAAATGGTTGATTTGCAAATATATATAAATAGTACTTCACATGTATACATTTATTGTGAAAGTAAACATGTTCAGTCATTAAAATATATAGTATGCAATAAATTGACAATCGTACTTCACTGAAGAACATGTATTGCACTTATGTACATTAGCATTGTGTCATTATTAACCAGAAATATACATGTTTTGGTTTAGAAAAGACATAAGAATCTATGTGTGAAATAACTGTGTTATTATTTGTTTGATTTTGAAATTATAAATCAAATAAAGGTTTCAACAGTGTAATTAAAATTTGTTTATTATATGTATGTCCAAATAATATAACTTGTTAGTCAGTATTTCCAGTCATATCACTGTAATACGAGTGACATGTACAGTGTTTCAGCTTAAGTTTCAAGGCATGTTCATTAATTGTATAAATTAAATGCAATTTCCTTTCTCTGTAAGGCATGCCTACTTGTCCACCTTCTTAATCATGATACCTAAGGTGTATATGATTTGTTAATTAAGACTGGTAATAATGAAACATAAATTTAAAAAACAACACTTGTGCAGAAGAACTATTTTTTTAAATGTTTTTTTGAATATATAACAGTCAATTTCAAGATCCTTTGAATTGCCAGTACAGTTGGCCAGCCATGCACACAAAATGAATCCAGCAATTTCTACATGAATCAGCAACCTGAAAATAAATACAAAAACAAGAAATTATACAGTAAGTTCTACTAGCATCAACAACTACTAACTAGATCTATATTGTTAATGTATTTCCGAATGTAATAATTCTAGAAATGGTGATGCAATACACGTTTACTTTTGCTGTTATACTGTTTACTTTTACACAAACTTAATATACAGTCACGTGATTGGTCTTTTGAGCATTATTACAAATCAAATTAACTACCAAGACGCATTAACTGCTTACACTGAATTAGTTCCTAAACACTTATCAAATATCCGAAATAGACATCAAGTGAATTTGGGAGAGCTTTTTAAGAAAACTACAATTTATACTGCAATGGCAAGCATGCATATAAACAGACAAGACAAAGGTTGAATGAAAGGCAGAACGATATTACAACGACAGGTAAAGAAGTACTTAATTTTCAAGCTCGTTTTAAATTGCCTAAAGAAAGTAACGTACCTCAGCCATCTTGGTCTAATTACCCTAAAACGGAAGTCACATCATCAGGGTTAGATAATAAGCACATGTGGTTGAGTGCAGGATTTGTAAAATACAATTTAAATGATATGTTTTGGTATCATTTTAAAGGTATATATGTAAGCAATAAGAAAAAAGGCTGTTTTGTGCACTACTTTTTGTCTAGTGGTTCCCAGCTTCATAACTTTTGGCCCATGTATTCATGCGCAAAATGGCAGCCTCCATGCCCGTCAAAACCGGTGTGTTTTTTCTAAGGTAAATATTTTGAGTTTCAACACATATAATTTTTTGACATGATGTTTTTTCAAAAGGTCCTCATCTTTCCAACAATGTTTGGTGATATATTGGAAAGTAGCTTGGTCATGGTGAAAAGTGAGATCAAATTTTGAATATTTTATATGTAACAAAGAAGGAATTTATTTGCGCATGCGTAACCTCTTGATTTAACCGGTGTTACCATAGAAGATTTGATTGATGCCAGACCTTTACCACGAAGTAAATAAAGATCGGGTACCAAAATACGTCGCTATAAAACCCATTCTATAGAGTGTAGTGTAACCTTGAATGAGCAGGTCGAGATAATGGACCCTTTCAACCCTTGCCTGATGCGAAGCGCTTTCGCAAAGCACATAACAAAATTCTATAAAAATGTGTTAGGCCTCACCCAACCTACAGCCTAAAGGAATGAAGATTGCCCATAGGTTAATCTTCATCGGCATTTAATGTTCAATCTATGTAACTGGGACAAATTAGTTTAATTAATAATTATTAAAACGAATTGTTGTGTTTTTTTTAAATACATTACCCTCCAAATTATATTACAATTACGAAATTATTGTAATTATTAATATAAATAATTGTATAAACATAGTAAAAATATGATGATGATGCATATTAACTTTATGTCAAAATAATGCAACACTATAACTTAGACATATAATAACGCAATTTACCATTTAGTGTAAACCTATTTATTTAAGCTCGATTGCATCGAAAGCCTTAGGCTTATTAGAGACATTCTCGAGTCCGTTTCCTGGGTAGAACCAGTACTTAGTGTCTTTGGGGGAGATCTTGAGAACGCTCCCCGGGAGGGGATCGAACCCGGGACCTCCCGATCGCTAGGCGGACACCATATCCACTACGCCACCGCGACCAATTTACCATTTACCGGTAGACACAATAATAGTTATTTTAACTGTTAATTCTATTTTATTATTTCGCAATTGTTAGAATAATGAATGCTATACATACCTATTTTTTGAAAATAAAAAATGCATGCAAATAATTAATAGTAAATAATTGGTTATAGACTTTGCTTTGCGTCGATCTGTGCCTCTCTGTATGGGCTGCGTGTTCCTACTATCTCTATATTGGCTGCGTTTTTCAGCGATATCTATATTTGCTACACAACTGCGTTTTATACACCTATTACGCAGCCTGCGTGGTGCAGGTTAAAAGCTGCGTTTTATACCTACCCGTCTTTCTGCTGCTACATCACGGTCAAGGTCAATCGTCTCCAGACGCTTGCAAATGTAGTAATTATTTTGGGTGATACAAGAACTAAGCGCTCAAGCGATATATCGTTTTGTATTTGTCGTAAATATTTGAATGGTGAAAGAAGCGTTACGATGTTTTATTTTTTAACGATTTTAACACCAAGTTGTTAATATCTGAACAAAATTATGATGAGTTGAATGAAAAAAGATACAGTGACAATAAAACATACATATGTAATGTTTTACTGTAGTTTACACTTTCCTTCATTGCATGCCTAAAGGGGTGTATGGACGGTAGATTGACACTTAAAGTTGCAAATACAGTGCATTTACAGAGAATTAATATTGAAGCATTGTCAATCACGTACGATGGTCTTGTGTCTATAAACAGTTAACAAATATATATAATTTTAAAATGTAAACAGTTGTCCCGGGTGACACTTTCGTGGGCGCAGGAAAAATAGTACTCTTAGTAGAAGTAAATCAGTAAGAATAAAATGTACATGAAGTACCTTTATGCGCATGGGCAACATTGATAAATGTTATGTAGCGTGGTAAAGTTTTGATTGAAATGCGCAATTTTGTAGGCGTGAGCTCGTATCCTGCTAGAACTGTGTATCTAAGAATATTTTTATGGCTTTGTTAAAACAATTTCTTAGCGATTCCATCAATTTAGATTTGCTACTAGAAAAATGTATTCAATAAAACTTGGAATATGTCTTATAATGCTCTCCCCCCTCGAAGAAGCGGGGGTATATTGCTTTGCAAATGTCTGCCCGTGTGTCCGTTGGTACACCAAACCTTGTCCAAGCAATGACTACAAACCATAAGGCCTAGGTTCTTGAAATTTGGTAGGTAGGTGGTTATTACTAGTAGAGGATCTCTAATGATCTTGGTGTCAGCGGGTCAAAGATCAAGGTCAAACTGAACAAAAAAAAATAAAAAAAAGAATGCCCTATAATTGTAAAAGCTTATCCGGGCAAAACCTTCGCATCCCTTGGGTCTAGGTTCTAAACACATAGTTGGTAGGTTGGTCATGGCTAGTAGAGGACTCGGTCCTTAGGTCAAATGTCAAGGTCAAACTGACCAAATTTTGACAGAAGAAAACACCCAATAATTGTAAAACCTTGTCCATGCAATAACTGTAGGATCCTTAGGCCTAGGTTCTTCTTTTGGTTGCTAGGTTGGTTGTGACTAGTAGAGGAAACCTATTGATTTTGGGTTCCTTGGGTCTAAGGTCAAGGTCAAACCAACCAATAGATAAAAAAAATAATTGGAAGAGCTTGCCCAGGCAATAAAGCAACCCTTGGGCTTAATTCGTCAAACTTGGTAGTTAGGCTGGTCATAACTAGTAAATGATCCCTATTGATATCGTGTCCTTGGGTCAAAGGTCAAGGTCAAGCTGACCAATAGTTATAACACCACTCCATTCTAAAGCCTGGGTTCGTAAAATTTGTAAGGTAGGTGGGTTATGACTACAAGTATATCCCTGTTGATTATTGGGTCATTTGGTCAAAGGTCATGGTCAAACTGACCAACAGTTGAAAAAAAAACTTGTTTCATTTTACTTTTCATCCTTGCAATTTTGTCAGAGATTGTTCTTGATCTAAAATGAGGCATACCAGTTTTACAAACAGTTCTTGTTTTAATATGTTTCTAGTTTTAATATGTGGATACTGGTATATTTATGGGAAATACCGTCGATATGCCCCTTTAAAGCAACTTGCTTTAGGAATGTTTTGGCTTTTACTTCAAGAAACATAACACAGACTTGTTTTTGAAATGTACTTCAAATGTTGTTCTTACATGAAAATGTTTTATTATGTTAATGAAAATAATTTATTATATATTTTCAACCTTACTGAGCTGGAAGATTCAAATTTCAAGTCTTAATATCAGCAAGATCTAGTGGAAGTGAAAATTGAGCCTACTTCTGATCATGAAAATGATGACACTGACACAACTGTTAACCATAATGACACATTAAGTACAAAAAGAGAAAAGTTTAAAAAGATTGCAGCCAAAAATGGCACTAAGATGAGTAATAGTACAAATTTGACATAGGCATCAACATTGTTCGAACTACAAGTTGAAGTTGAAAACATTGAAAGTGAGGTAAATTTCAATCCTCTTATTGAAAACAAACGATTTAAAAAGGTTTTTAATGATGTCATTGATAATTTCCTGCACATCAATGCACCGGTAAACCAAAATACTGAAAGGAAGACTGAAGGGGACCTAAAACTATTTAACTCTTACCTTGAAAACGTTGGTGAGGAAAAGACCATTGAAAGTATACCACCTGAAGAGTTAAATGACCACATTTGTGGGTTTTTACTCTCTGTAACTAAAAAGGACGGTGAGGAGTATGAGCATACAACAATCAGGATTTTTGTTTCCTCTATTGACCGGCATCTACGAAAAAAAACTACAAATTTTTCGTCATAAACAGCGTGGATTTCGAAAAAAGTCGTCCAGTTCTGAAGAACAAGCAAAAACAAGTAATATCTCTTGGGAAAGGTAACAAATCCAAAGCAGATCCACTATTTGATGCCATGATTGTCACCTTTCATGAATGTGGCACCTTAGGTGATAGCAGTCCTGTATCGGTAATACATTCACTGTGGCTCATTTGCACTGTACATTTTGGAATGAAGAGTGGACAAGAAATTTCTAGTATGAAATGGGGAGATAAGAAGATGCGATTGGGGAATATCTACAATATGACACGGAAAGACAGACAAAGACAAGAACGGGTGTTAACCCACGTCACACACGGTATATGTGATGTAGAAATATAAATAATCAATATCTGTACTGCTTACTTGTCGGGGTTGTTTGATATTCGAAATCCATATTTCGATATGTTTTGATATTTTTTAATTTATCACGATATTAAATAGCTCGACTTTTCGAAGAAAAGGCAAGCTATTCTACTCACCCCGACGCCGGCGTTGGCGTCGGTAACTGAACTAGGTTGAAGTTTTTCGGTAAGCTAGTTTCTCAGGAATGGCTTGAGAGATTTCATTCAAACATTTATTCCCCACATTATAATGAACCTATAGGCCAAGTTTGGTAACTCTAGTTTGAAATTTGTCAAAATTATCAAAATTATGGGCCTTTTTACACTTGGAAATTTGACATATAAGCTATATGGACAGGTTAAAGTTTTTCGGTAAGCTGGTTTCTTAGGAATGGCTTGAGGGATTCAAACTTAGAACACCTATTCCATGTATTAAAATGAACTCATAGGCCAATTTGTATAACTCTAGTTTGAAATTTGTCAAAATTATGGGCATTTTTACACTTAAAAAATTTAAGTGGGTGGAATGGCGGCGTCAACTTTTGATTTCCACTCTCTAACTTGAGAATCAGTCTTCATACATAAAGACCCTAAAGCAACACTACTTGGGATTGCACTTGTGGTGGGTTGAGTGGGGTCAAGTTCAAGTTCACTTATTAAAAATAGAAAAAAAATCTTCTGCTTTATAACTCGAGAACAAATTGAAATATTTTAATAAAATTCAAGTTATAGATATTGTATTACGAAACATTGCATGAGATTGAATATGGGATAAGTTGGGTCATGGTCAAGGTCACTTTTATGAAATTTAGAAAAATGCTTTCACTCAGTAATTTGAGAAAGAAATTCATTTTGTTTAATTGGCCCCTACTTTACAGTTTGTTTTAGAAAAAATGCCAGAAACTCTGACAAGCACAAGAAAAGTCGAACGCGCTGTCCTTTCGACAACTCTTGTTGCAATATATTGCGACCTTTGTATTTATGTATTTAATAAGCTTAAGACTGATAAAATCACTATGCAAAGAGCAATATTTTATTGGATGTTCTTTTTTTCACTTTTTATTTTCACCGATGTTGATGACAGGCGCAACAATAGCAAGTTAGCAACATATAAACAGCAGATAGAAAAGCAAACCAAATATTAGCAACTCTCTAAAACAGCCTGTCATGGCTGTTTTACTGTATTTATTATATTACATACAGATTGATTTTAGCTCGACTGTTTGAAGAAAAAAAGTCCAGTTATTATCGTCGCGCGGTCGTCTGCCTATGCTTGAGCGTTTGCGTTAGTAAAATTTTTGGTCAAGTTTTTTGTCAGAGTCCATTTCTCAAAAACTATTAAAGGTATCCATTTGAAACGTTCAATATTATTCACTATGCAAAGGGTAATTCATTACAACAAGGCAGGTAACCCTGTGATTTGTATTTCCAGAGTAATCTGCCCTTGATTGGACTTACAACTTGGAATATGTTGACATTTTTTTGTTAAATATAACATTTCTCAATAAATATCAAAGACATTCCAATGAAACTCATGATACTTGTTTATGGTGCTGACCCCATGAGGAGATAACTTCTTCAAGGATTTTGTTGCAGTTATTACCCGTGTTCTCAACTTACAATTTTCGCTTTAGATCAAATTTCTCAATACCTGTATGAGGTATTGATTTGAAGCTCAAAGAACCTGATCACAGTGATAAAATTATACTATAGACAAGAAGAGATAACTCTATCAAGGATTTCGTTTGAGTAATTGCCATTTTTTTTAAATTTCACAATAACTTTAAGAGGTATTGACTTGAAACTCAAAATACTTGATCACGGTTATGAACCCATTCTGTAGACAAGATGAGGTAACTATATCAAGGATTTGGATGGTGTAATTGCCCTTTTTTCAACGTAGAATTTAAGCTTTAGGCAAATTTCTCAATATCTATAAGTGGTATTGACTTGAAATTCAACACTTCATCACAGTGATGAACCGATTCTATTAACAAAAGGACAGAATACTATCAAATACGAGAAGGTCGAGCGTCCAGCACCCGTAGGCGGTGTTCTTGTTGACATTTACATGTACTCTTTTCATTATGTGTATTTGTTTTGTGCGAAAACAATGTATATATTTCACTCTTTCTGTTAACTGTAAACATTGTATAAGGTTTAATGTATTATTAAGCATGAACATTTTAAGAGAAAACATGTATACCAAACATACATGGAATATAATTGGTCGCCAGTACAGTCTATTATGGTCTGGCCTTTGAACATCACCCCTACAAAACTACAATGTAATAACTTTACAAAATGATACTGGCTTTCAACTTTTTATCTCTGACATTATAAGCATGTTTTATTCAATCATAAGTTGTGTAATCACGATATTAATAACAGTAAAACAAACTGTAAAATGACCATTTAAATAATGCAATATATCGGTATGGACATACATATTGCGATATTTTATTGCAGAATCAAATATTGCAATAAACCAATATACCAGTATATTGTGACACCCCTACTTACTTGTTTACATTTCAAACATGTATAAAAAATGATTACATGTAGTTTCGGTGTTTATGCTCCATGAAAAACAATTAAGTATGTGCGTCAATCAATGTTTATATTTGTATTAAATTATAAAATAGGAACTTTAATCACATTGATGTAGCCATACTCAGAAAAAGTGCAAACGGACGGCTATTTAGTAGTTATTATATAACGTCGTAAATGAGTGACCTTGCCATTTTCTTGATGTATAAAATTAGATAGCCGAAGCCAGGAAATTTCACATATTTAAATTCAACACTTTTGTATGACAATATTTTGTTAAAATTTTAGATTGACAAAGCCACGAGCGTACGCCATTTCAGATCCACAAAGATATCCGGTACATTTGTATACAACATATAAGAACAATTAAGCGACCTGCTGACGCTTTAGACCCAGACAGCCCATTTTTCTGTCGGTAGCCAATAAAGAACCTACTCAATTGCAACACTGGTACAAACCACAGCCTATGGGCATAAATAAGATTTACGGCATATTGAACGAGATGAAACATGCAGCCAATATAACAACTGACAATAGAGTTACACCATACAGGTAATTTAGTTTTATAAAAGTTGAAAAATATCTGCTAAAAATGAATATTTGATCTTTACTTTTGGAAAATTTTACTTTTTTGAACACATTTACGCAGGTTTCAAAAACTTCACATATTGCATAATTATCCATATTTGGTCTGTTGGCATAGTCTTTTTCTACTTTATTCTGAAAATATCATACGGCTAAGGCAAATTCCTGTCAATTAACTGTCACCGCTATTTACACACGTTGGGTATATTTTATGCTTTACATGGTCCACTTTTCTGGAACTTAAAACACACGTTTGTTTTACACAATGGAGACTCCTTTACTTATTCCTTATTTGGCAAAATTTGCTAAATTTGCTTTTTGATTACTTTTGCAGCGCAAGAAAACATCTTTATCAAAAGCTGAACGACAATGGGGTTCCAGCACACCAGATAGCGCCGATATCTTGCCACAAGAATGTGAACTCCATCAATAACTGCAGAAAATTAAACACAGGCCAGAGCAAGAGCATCTCAGACAATTTGCCAAACGCTTCGGAATGCAAAGGCATTAAAGCTTTGGACTCGTATCAAGAACAGTCAAACAAAATCAGCTTGTTGCCAGGGCCTTCAGCTTCATGTTCCAACCCATTTGGCTCAGATGAACTCGGCGCAGAGTACCGTCCACTGCATCATATCCCCGTGCGTTCAGATAACACCTTCACTGGTCCAGTTAATTTCCACTTTGCAGAATCCTCTACTATTCATCACACTGCGGTTTCACAGACACAATATAACCCGGAGCCTCTTTCTCCACCTTCTAAGCGTTGGAAAAAAAATGCGAAGATGGTCCAGCTCCAGTGAAAGTGAATAAATATGATGTGATGGTGAAACTGTGTTTTACTTTCAGTTGTTGAAAACGTTCGTGTTGATACACCTTTCTAATAACTGAGCTGAAAACTACATTTAAATGTTATACATGTACATATATACAGTATTAATTATAATAATTGTATATTAAATTATGGTGGAATTTTTTCCGGGCCCGGCAAGCTCAATTGGTAGAGTGCTGGACTGTCAATTCAGCGATCGTGAGTTCGAACCCCAGCCCGGCCACATAACTTTTGTGGGGATTGGTCATGACATTATTTCTACGGCGATTATGCCCCTTACCTCTGATTCAAATAGGACAGTAGTCAGTTACTGGCATAAGTATGTGCACTGAGTACTGGTAAACCGCTTAGATCGACTAAGCTTGCCCAGGAAAGGTGTGAGTAAGTTAACTGACCGCCGTGATATGACTGAAATACTGTAAAAAAAGGCGAAAAATCCAAACAAATAAACTTTATAAATGAAGAAATATATATTGTTTGTAAAGTGTTTTTTTATTAAAAAAATAACTCAATTTTAGCATACCAGTATATTTTTAACAGCTTGGGAGTAACATTTATAGAATTGTTATGTTTTAGAGATATTTGCAATGCAGCTGCTGTATGTCTAACAAACAGGATCTTTATATAAACGAAACCCACATGGGACTCGTGCAAATAGAGTTTTCAATACCCACATGGGCCCCATATAGTTTGCCCACAAAAATCCTATGTTTGGGAAACCCATATGGGGCCATGTGGGATTGTGCGACCTGTTTTTGCAAGGGTCCCATATGGGTAGCTCAACGTGGGACCTAACTTGGATTCGTGTGGGACCCACTTGGGTCCCATATCGCAACCCATATGGGACCAATGCAAAAATAAAGTCCCACATGGACCCATAAGGGTTGCCCATACAGGACCAATATCGAACCCATATAGGTTGCCCATATAGGACCGATACACATACAGTTTGCAAAATCCCATATTGGTAACCCATATTGGACCAACCTTGGACCCTCATTGGACCCACATAAGTCCCATATCGCAACCCATCTAGGACCCATACAAAAACAGTTTGCCAAATCCCACTTGCCTCCATATGGGTTACCCTTACATGACCCATATGGAAGCCAATATTGGACCCATATGGGTCCCATATATTCTGGCATGGAAGAAGTATGTACATGAGTCTCCATTGTGTAGAACAAATGTATGTTTAATTTGTAGGACGGTGGACCCTGTAAAGGATAAAATACCTCCAAAAAGCGGTGACAGTTAATTGACAGGTTGCTTAAGCCGTATCCTATTTTCAGGATAAAGTACAAACTAGAATTTCGCGAGTCGCCTGACGGGGCATAACTCAAGTACGATAAGAGAAAATTTGACGAAAACCAAACTTAACCTTACTTTAATGCCTACTAACACGTCAATTAAGTTTCATAATTATTGCCAAAAAAATCTGAAGTTATTGTTTGCACCAGCCTTATTCGAACTATTTTTAGACTGTTTGCGGAAGCCAACGGTCTTTAGAGAGGGTAATTTCCAAAACAGGTATCGCGGAAAACTACTTCTTTTCTTTGCAGGCTATTAGTCAGTAAATCGAAACCAGAAAGGGTCCTTTTTTCAAAACAGCAAAATTTCGTACCCGTTTTCTTACATTTTAGTTATTTAAGATAATGTGTGCAATATGTATAATAATGTGTATATCATGTAATTTATTGCAATTAAAGTTTGTAAAAAGGTCAATTTATAAAAAAATAACTTTAAACTAATGACACCCCTACTTTTGCTATTTACTTATTTACCGGAGTGTCCTTGAATAAGATCACCAAATTACTGCGCTACATCGGTTATTTTTGACTCGTTGCGAAAGTGTTTATTCTTGTTACCAATTCTCATTCTGAATGTTTTAACAACAAATTACTGCAATTTATTTTGCAGTAATTTGTTTTAAACTGTACTGGACAATCGAGAACTTGCATCGTATGATCTATTTTGACTCAGTAGGCTACGAACAAAGATTTATAAATAAACCTCTTGAGCTAAGAAGCACTAACAATCCTTACTAACAATCCAGACTAACAAGCCTTACTAGTACGCTTCATCGGTTATTCTGGCCCTTGCAGATTGACTTGTTAACTGGCCTGTATATTATTCCGTTTGCATAAGATAATGAGCTCAAACAAAATATTGTTTCGTTACTTACAAATCAGTTTTCACTATGATGTCGTATACTATTGAATAAGAAGCCAAATTATAAAGTTTGAAGGTGGGAAATTGAACTTTATTCAAACAAATGTTTGCGTTTAGCAAAAATGCACTCATAATTCACATGCTTTTAGTTCTTTATGTCGCCAACAGTATTTCTACGCTGTCAGCGTTTTGATTTTGTAAAAGGTGCATACCTCAAGTACGATAACAGCAATTATGCCGAAAATTTAACTTAACATTCCCTTTATGCCTACTTACACTTCCATAAAATTCATAATGATTGAACAAAACGTTTTTCAGTTATTATATGCACACACCTTATTTGAAGTACTTTTTTAAAAAGGGGCAAAACTCAGTACGGTAAGAGCAATTATGCCGAAAATCGAACTTAATTAACCTTCGTTTTATCACGCCGGGGAATCATTGCGACCATAACGCTAGCGTTATGTGTAGAAAATGTCGCAATGCAGATTACGTTGTGTTGTCAATACAAAGAATGGATGTCAGCGGTGAGTACGACTCTGTATTTTGTCTTATTGGACACTTGTGAGCGAAAATTTAAAAAATCGAAGAATGCTATACGACACAAATATGTATTTGCTTTACTCTAGTTACAAAAACCTAAGGACAATTACGAAATCGTATGCTGTAGAACTTTCTAAACGTTGACTTATTCAATGTTGCCAAGGAAAACTTCGACATATTGACAAATATCTAAGACTTTGGTACATTTGTACAAGTTATTGACTTATAAACATCATTTCTGTTAAAATTGCCATTGTCTGCTACGTGAAAACTGGTACCTTCGGTTAGAAATGAGGTTAAATGTTCATTTGTTTTAATGTTATGGTTGCGAGGCATATGTTGTGGTGCCAATACATAGTTGTGGTGCTGATGTCAAGTTAAAAGTTAAGAAGAAACTCTCAATAAAACCAAAGTTTAACCACAACCATTATCTATTCGTGTAACTCATTATGTTTTTGAAATGACAGACATCGAAATACATCGTTGCTGTTTTTGATAATAACAATTTGTTTAAAGTACGAAGATGCATTTGATTTGTCCTAGTTAATCGACGATATTTTCATTAAGCATATATTATTAAAACTAGGTAGATAAGAGATTTATCACTCCGACAGGATCCCTGTTGATTTTGGGGTCCGTTGGTCAAAGCGACAAAAGGATTTGAAATAGCCCCAATAATTGTAAATGCTTGTCCGTGTAATTGCTTAGAAACCATTGGGTCTGCATGCACAATTCGTTTTGCTTATATACATCTATTTCTGTTTCAATATTTACAGCAATAGACACAGACAGACTAAGAACGCCTACTCGGCTCCTGGTGCTCCATACGCAGTCAGCGACCCAAAGGACAAGGCCACTGTGAATCATTGGGTCTACATGCACAATTCGTTTTGCTTATATACATCTATTTCTGTTTCAATATTTACAGCAATAGGCACATAAAGACTAAGAACGCCTACTCGGCTCCTGGTGCTCCATACATAGTCAGCGACAAGGCCAATGTGAATCAGGATTGTTGATGAAGAACGAAAAACATATTCAGTGTGTCTTTACCAAGTAAGTATATTTAAGGACAATACATTATCTGGTTAAGAGAAATATAAACGTACATATATAGACTATGCATATAACTACTTCTACTATAATCAGTTACTATTAAATCATTATAATCACATTGTACAGTTTTGTATAGCTTCTTGTAAACGATACATCACACCGTACATATGACCAGAGGTCGTGTGATGAAATGTTATACTATTATTTTCAAAGGGATCACCTTTTTCTTTACAGGAGAACGTGCCTCGGCTTGGCAACACAAACAGGCACGGAGGTTGCCAACACAAATAGGCACGGAGGTTGCCAACACAAACGGGCACGGAGGTTGCCAACACAAACGGGCACGGAGGTTGCCAACACAAACGGGCACGGAGGTTGCCAACACAAACGGGCACGGAGGTTGCCAACACAAACGGGCACGGAGGTTGCCAACACAAACGGGCACGGAGGTTGCCAACACAAACAGGCACGGAGGTTGCAATGAAAGCGGTTAGCCTTGATCTGAAGAATACATATCTAATCGACATTGTAATTGTGAACACTGGTGTATGTAACTATCAGTGTCATGTGTGTAGCTATGCACTTGTTGAGAACTTTAAAGACTCGGAACACACATTATGCTGGTGAAAGTGTAGTAACTGTATGTATGAAACGTTGTTTAGAACATTTCATGAAAGGGCACCAATTAAAATTGATGATCTTTATCAATTGCAACTACAGGTGTTATGTTAAAAAGAACATGCTATTTATGTTAGTTGCCACTTTATTGGGATTTGTTATTCATTGTCCAAATATTAACAACAATCGATTTCACACAATAGCCTGATTACTCATTCATTGATTAATTGTGTAACGGTCGTGATATGTGTGTGAGTGTTATTCCAATTATTAATATTGCGATTTCAATGCATTCTTACTCCGGTACAATCTTCTTATGTTAATGCTGTTGTAAAATTGTAAGAAATCGAAATTGTGTCACAAATGAACTATGTATCATGCCATTTAATACAAAATATAAATAAACAAATAAATTGACAAAACAAATATACGTCTTTTGTATTTCATTTCCAATGCTCCAATAAACAATTCAAAACATAATAAAATAAAAATAGCCTACATACTATGTTTGTTTAAATAAAAATGTAATTATAATGTTGTTATAAAGAAGAAACTTGGAATGTGAACTATCTTCTTGAGTGGCTATAAAACAAGTTAATAAAAATATGGGATCTGTGATATTGGTACACTGAAATTGTCCACAAATTTCGTAATAGCTTCCACTGTTGAGTTATATCAATTAAAGCTGAATTACTTGTCACAGAAGTTACTTATGAATCTTCACCGTTTGTTTGAGACTGCCGACATCTCTAGAACCTGACCTGAAACAAAAAACAACAGCATAATTTGACATAAAAAGTAGCATCTGCCGTATGGGTGTTTACACAAAACTATTTCAATATATCCTACGAGTTACCTCGCATCAGCACCACAACCATGCATTGACACCACAACATGTGCTTCGCGACCATAACATTTTCAGAAATGGGCATACAGCCTCATCTTTGACCGAAGGTACCAGTTTTTATTAAACAGACCATGGCAATTTCAACATCAATGATGTTTATAGGTCAAACACTTGTTCAAATGTTCCGAAGTCTTAGAAATTTGTAAAAATATCCAAGTTTTCCTTGTCAACATTGAAGATGTGAACGTTTCGAAAGTGCTGCAGCATACGATTTCGTAATTTTCCCTAGGTTTTTGTTATTAGTAAAAAGCATATACATATTTGTGTCGAATAGCATTCTCCGATTTTTTAAATTTTCGCTCACAAGTGTCCAATAAGACAAAATACAGTCGTACTCACCACTGACATCCATTTCTATGTATTGACACTACAACGGAAGCTGCATTGCGACATTTTCTACACATAACGCGAGCGTTATGGTCGCAATGATTCCCCGGCGTGTTTATGCCTACTTACACTTCTATAAAGTTTATTAATGATAGCACAAAAACTTCTAATCGCCTTTTAAAGCGATACAAAACAGCCTATCCCTACAGACCAATTATTGATAATTATACAACACGTAAAGATTTTTAAATAAGAGTAATTCACACATTTTTCTACGACGTTGCATGTGTTTTAAGGGTAAGATGCCCAGGTTTCTCAGATGGCAGAGCAACCCAAAATTAGGCCAAAAACTATGATGCATTTATGGTAGGTCCCAGGTTCGAGATCTGGTCTGGCATACATCTGAAACCTAAGTATATGTGTGCAAAAAGTTAAATTTTCCAACAGTAATAATCATTTTTTTCTTTCATACAACTTTCATTTAGCTTAATTGCCTGTAATTACGCCCCCCCCCCCCCCCAAAAAAAAAACTCCCGGACCATACAAATATGGGCGAATATAAAACGGTCAAAACTGGGTAAATTATACAAAAAACTTGTGTTCGCTCGCTTTGCTCTCTCACTTCGGTAAAATATACACATTAACTTAAGTAAAACCTACCCTGCCCCTGTGATTTCTTACGTACAACGTAGTACCGGCGCAAAAGTTAAGCAAAAACTAAAATCTATAGACAATGGGTATATATACCTTTGTTTGTGGAGGATATGTTTTTTAATGAATTCATAAATATTTATTCGAAAAGTATATATTTCTTTTATGTGGTATGACTGGTATTCTGTGCCAATGCATACTCTCCTGCTGTCGCAACTGGAGTTTCGCGTTGTTTATATTAAAAGCCGAAATTGAAGTCAAGTCAATCACTACTTTCGAGTTTAAAATGTTTTGTCTCAATAAATAGTTTAGTTCCCAAAAATCTAAATCCACATACTTTGTGTTCAATGTTTCCCTTAGCATTCACACCAAATGTCATATTACTTTATGCATTCGTAAGAAAAATATAACGTGATTAAGTAGACGGGTGTCCACAACGTTGGCTCCAATTTCTTGTGATTTCATATTTTTCCCGGCACCATATGTCAGCGACATTGACACAGAGTCAGCATCACGTGCCTTATTAGTTCACAACGCAATCATACGTGTATCTTTCATAACATTTCGTGTGAAAAATGTTTGTCTGTCTGTCTGTCTGCGCATAGCACATTTGAATACAAGATGAGCATGGCAGTGAACGTGTGAGTTATTTGATGGCATTCACTTCACAAAGAAACCGTTTCACTTCGGTAAATGAATAATACAAATAATTCTTGCTGCATGTGTGTTGGAATGTAGTCCTCTACGGATTTGACATGTTTTAAGATGTTCCTGATATACAACATTGAATGTCAAATACGTATTTAGTGGACATGCACATCAAGCAATTGCAATTCATTGCCAAAACAGGTGCATGACAAACAGATGAATTGACATTTATTTCGAACATAATACGGTGAAGTATTAATTTATTATGTGGAACAAAGTGCATATGACGACGACGACGATGATGCTGACGATGATGATGACGACGATGATGATGATGTGCAAAAAGTTATTATATATCTATGATACAGATCTGTAGCTGATCACTGCAGACCCACATAAAGGGTTATACATGTATTACTGCACGATCATACGTTTACGCCCCCCTACCCCCCATAACCCGAAATCCTGGAACCGCCCCTGACAATATTCGTTTGCATGTATAGTTTCAATGACTAAAACATATCTTAATGGTGTCGATATATGTTACTAATAAATTAATAATTCCAATAAATGAAAACAGGTGTGGCAATCAGCTGAGAAGTGACAAGAAAGATGTTTAAAATACGGACAATACGTTTTGCAATTGTATCTACAGCATTATCGAAGACACTATTTTTTAAAAAGTTATCACAATAGAGTAACCGGGACGGACATGCACTTGTCAATGTGAGTTTTTGGGGAGCTTTTGTAGAATTCGCGAATGCATACGTACGTAGTGCGTTTTCCACGAGTAACTACTTTCAATTGATATATAGTTTTAGAAGCGGCATCACATTTCTTTTTTCTTGTTAATAAAACGAGACGAAAACATCGTTTTGACGAGATCATATACTAAGTTAACACGTACCAGGCGATTCGGCAAATTGCACAATGGTACCCTATGAAGATTTGATTTACTGTGTTGTAACCTAATAAACAGTGTTAATCATTTGTTACCTCCCTTAGATTTAAGTTTGTCATGGAATTTAGAACAATTAGAAAGGCGTTATAATCTATTTTGTGACGTGTTCATGTTTATTCTCAATAACAAGCCTTACGTTTAATGTTGTTTGCATTCATAATATTTTATTATAATGTATGACCTACATTATTTGATAATCAGTTTGCAGATTGTGTATGCACGGTGAGTTGTAAACGAAAACTGACAGTTTCGATAAACATCAATGTATTATCCTCGATTACCGTAAATTCGCGATCCTAACATTAAATGTCAATAATCAAATTATTTCAACAATTTGAACATAATATTTAGAACAAATATTTGAAAATAAATATAAATATATATACCGCTGTTATTTTAACTTATTTATCCAAAACAACGTTTAAAACTTCTAGCAGGTCAACATTGTTTACGTAAGTGTCAAGCAGTCGCCATCTTATTTAACTATCATTGATTCGCGGATATGACGTCATCCCATCATTCCTAGAAAATAATCTTCAATTAGGCCGAATGTACAACAAGTTTTGGATTATCGTATTAACAGTGAATGTTATTTTAAAAAAAGAAATCTGAAATGTAATTCTTCCTTATCACAAAAGCACATTTAAGTAATACTATACCAGTCGGGAAAAACGTTTTTAGGTAAATTGATTATTTCATTTAAGGTGGCTTATAGATTCTAAAATCCAGGATGATTAAGTTTAAGCAAGAAAAACATAATCAATTACTGTTTTCATTTTGTTTGCAGTATATTATTGTAGGGTGTGTTTTTAATTTGTAGGTGAATAGAGCCTGTACAATTTCCTAAATGCCTCTTGAGTAACCATAATTCTATGAAACAGGCTAAAATTCACTTAAAATTAAGGTACTGAAAAACACACAATAAACTTTGCTCGGCCTTAGTTACGACACACTGCCGAATCATGTCCCATATATGGAAGTTCTACTACAACATCGGACGAAAACAAAAAATTTCCGGTTTGTATTTGTATTGAAAACACAAAATGTAACTTCCTGGTGTTTTGGGAATAAGAAAACATGGTGTTTTTATATCAGGTATCATGTCCAATGCCTTTGTCTGTTTGAAATGCAGTTTCTTCTCACAATATTCGGTCACATGGTCCATTGGACATGTATAAAGAAATTCCCGCGGCCACGTATGCGCATGCGCAAATGCCGTAGACGATCACGTGACAATAACAACATCCGCGAATCAATGGTAGTCGCGAATTTAGGGGAGTTGACGATACATTGTAAATAGTGTTAATTCATTACAATTAATTGGCACTCTAAGTAGATTTAATTACGTTGATGCAAACATGATTTTGATGAAAGAAATGAGTAAATAAAGTAAACAAAAACTGCCAACTATGATTATGTATGGTCGACTAACCAGTTTTCATGACATAAACAGATTTCAGGTTATTTTGCATTGTCACCACGTACTTGGAAAGCTTATCTGCAAACAATTAAGGTATGCTAATGTGATTAAGCTATGTTGAAAATATAGCTTTCGAGACAAAGGAACGTTGGGCATGACATCCGAAAACGGCCAGGCGAAAGCCCTTGCATATTTTGAAATATTTTGTTTTGGTTGTTAGACACCTCTTTGTTTACATGTGAAAAGTGCCCTTAAAACAGGTAGAAATGAGTACAGTGTTTTTTTTTCATCCTAGTGGGAAAGGTGGCGGGACCCTTCAGACAGGGAATTTGACTGCAAAAGGGGATTTTTTAAGAACAGAATTATTAAATGTTAATAATTATATATATATATATATATATACCGTATTCGTTCTAATAGACGCGCCGCGGCGCGATCATTTTGCCAAAGGTGCGCGGCAATTAGGGACTTAATTTTGACAAACAAAACATACCAAAAACATATTTTTTTGCCATCTGCATGTACAATTTCTTAATGATGTTACGTACATTGCTGATCCGCTACATCGCAATCCGTTATTTGGCGTTGTCCAATTTATCCCGAATCGGCCGTCAGGCAGCCAAGCACACCGTCCATAAAACGGCGGGAAAATTTCCTCGTGCACTTCGTGCCTATACGCATCAATTTTTGAAGACCCATTGTCGCTATGGATGGGACAGAGGACCACCTGTTCCAGGCCGATTCGGGAGAAGAAAGTGACAACGACGACAACGCATTCGAGGGTTTCGACCAGGAAGACGTCGACGAAGTTCAGCAGGTATAATATGAAAACATCGTATTTCAAAATTATTAACAACGCCATGATTAAAAAAGGAAAACATATAAATATTTTTATTTTTACAAAATGTACAAGCTATTTAATTCTGTTTCAGGTGCTCGACAACGTAGACGTTGTTCTGACTGATGAATCTAGCAGCGATGACGACGACTACGACGACGTATCCAGTGATCCAGACAGCCCTGGCCACTAGAGATCGATTGTTAATGTGAACTGTTTGTTAATAAACAATGATCTGTAATAAAGTTGTTATTATAAATACAAAACGATGCAGACATGTGGTAAATCAAATTAATTAATGTGTACGTCGATCTTAATTCCTCTTGCCATACAAACACTACGTGCTTACAATGTACTTTAAATAAATGACGCTTCTTAAAACCGCTCAATACGATATACGGAATTTAGTGTAATGTGACCGCAGAGTGCGATTATCACGACACATATTTTTGGTGACTATAAAGAATCGATGTGAAATGAGCCATTTTGATCAATTTAGAAGCGTTCTTTTTTAATTTTTTTTACTTTAATCATAACCATACATCTAAAAAAAATGGGGATGCGCGTTTAATAGGGCATGTGCTCCAAATGGAACGAATACGGTATATATATATATATATATATACATACATACATACATACATACATACATACATCACTACACATGTCTTTCCTTTTAAGATTTTGTGTTTTAAAGTCCAGAGAATCGACGTTGTATTTATAACTGTTCAACAATGAATTATTAAATGTTAATAATTATATATATATATATAAATATATATATATATATATATACATACATGCATGCATGCATGCATGCATGCATACATACATACATACATACATACATACATACATACATACATCACTACACATGCCTTTCCTTTTAAGATTTTGTGAGAATGAACGTTGTATTTATAACTGTTCAACAATGACGCAAGCAACCTGATATTAATAAATCCAAGGTAAATTGGACCATTTATGGCAGTTCAAACGCATTTTGAGATGACACCTGAAAACTCATTTGTTTTGTCACAACCAAAATGGCTGATCATGACCTGATGCAAAGGTTAAAAACAATGATGTGGAAAGAACTGTGAATGTTTTTAGGATACCAAAAAAATTAAATAGGATTTTATTATCATATTTTCGTGAATATATATCAAGAAACAAGATAACACACTTTCCACCATTCATTATGTAGCTTAGTACCACGAAAACTGGGTGGACCATCATAATAAAATTATTATCTATCAATAGTAATGGCTGAGCTCAATTTATACATACATGATATAACACAATTTTATATTGAAACCTTTATAACATGATCTGATGAAACTAATGCACATATTGTGTTGTTTAAACACATCATATCCAGTCTTCAAAATAGAAAACAACCCCTTTGCCTAAAGTTTGGGACAATTAATAATCTAACACTATCTAGGCAAGTTAAAATCATTACCTGTCTGTCTGAGAAAAACAAAACATATAAAGGAAAAATGAAAATTAGGATGTCAAACATACATTTACCAAAAAAAATGTCTAGATGTTTTGCTTTAAATATATCATATATATTCTTTCCATGTAAAAATAATTATGTTAACACAATCATTGACACTAATAAGGTAATTTCTATACATTTTTTTTAGACAATTTTAAAGCATAGATCTATTTGGGCAAGTTGAAATTCTTTGGTTTATGTCTGAATTAACAAGTCCTCCCAAAAAAGTATTGTAAAGACTGTACATGGCTGTGCACATAAATGTTGGTTCTTAATTTTTGTATTTAGACATTCCCTAACTGAAGACTTGTTACCAGCAAGAACAAACCAAGTATTAACTGAATTCTCAGTACATGTGCTAAGTTTTAAGGTCTTTTTAAAAAGTCTTTTTGTCTTTTTGTGATCACCTTTCATCCGTCGTGCGCCGTGCGTCAACATTTTCATTCAAACAACATCTCCTAAATCGCTGGACAGATTCCCACCAAACTTAACCAAATTGTTCAGATCATTTCGGTCCGCTGCATAATGTAGGTCACAAGAGCAAAAAATAGATTTAAAATGTGAAAACTTTAAAAATCTTCTTCTCTGAAACTGCATGGCTGAGAGCTTTCATATTTGGTATGTGGCATCCTCTAGTGGTCCTCTACAAAGATTGTTCAACTGATGCCCCTGCGGTCAAAACTAGCCACGCCCCAGGTGTCACATGGTTTATATTGACTTAAATAGCAAAATGACTTTTAGAAATCTTCTCATCTGAAATTGCAAGGCCCAGAGGTTTCAAATTTGGTATGTAACATTGCATAATGGTCGTCTACAAACATTGTTCAAATGATGCCCCTGGGGTTAAAACTGACCACGCCCCGGGGTCACATAGTTTATATAAAGATTGTTCAAATGATGCCCCTGGGGTTAAAACTGACCACGCCTCGGGGTCACATAGTTTATATATACTTAAATAGCTAAATGACTTTGAAAGTCTTCTCCTCTAAAACCGCAAGGCCCAGAGGTTTGGTATTTGGTTGGTAACATTGTACAGTGGTCCTCTACAAAGATTGTTAATGCCCTGTGGTAAAAAGTGGCTACGCCCAAGGGGTTACATGGTTAATATTGACTTAAATAGCAAAATGACTAAAAATCTTCTTCTCTGAAACTGCAATGCTCAGAGGTTTTGTATTTGGTATGTAACATTGTATAGTGATCTACAAGGATTGTTTAAAATTATGCCCCTGGGGTCAAACCTGGCCACGTCCTGGGGGTCACATGGTTTCTATAGACTTATATATGGCAAGTGGACTTTAAAAATCTTCTCCTCTGAAACTGCAAGGCCCAAAGGTTTTGTATTAGGTATGTAACATTGTATAGTGGTCCTCTGCAAAGAATGTTTAAATTTTGCCCCTTGGGTAAAACGAGGCCACATCCCGGGGGTCACATGGTTTATATAGACTTAAATGACAAAATGACTTTCAAAAGTTTCTTCTCCTTAAGGTCCAGAGGTTTTGTAATTGGTATGTAACATCTTATATTTGTCTTCTACGAATATTGTTTAAGTAATGCCACTGGGGTCCTAGCCACGCCCCTGGGGTCACATGATTTGTATAGACTTATATGGCAAGTGGACTTTACAAATCATCTCTGAAACTACAAGACCCAGATCTTTATACTCAGGAAAGTGGTTTAGTGCCATTTGGCCCTCCTGTTATAAACCATTATGATGCCTTAAACTCAGGTGAGTGACCTAGGGCCATCGTAGCCTCTTGTTTCTATTGTAAGATTAATCATCATGGGCTTTTTCTCTCGTCCAACATCAACTTCTATTTGCAAAACATAAAGTGTTCAAAAAAGTAACAAATACCCATTTTAAGTCCTCGTGTAAAATATTTTAATTTTATGTGAACAGTTTAAATTTCAGAACAAAGAGCAGTCCATGAGTAATACAAGATGCCAGACCATATTAGCAACATCTCACAAGCTGACAGCGAATACATTGGCAACTTCATCAGGGGACTACCAATATTGAAACCCTTCAAAATCCACTATCATGATCCTAGGAAACAGAATGAAGATGACAATTTCAAAGTGGGTGTGTTTATGATTCTTCCCCAAGAAAACATTGATGATGAGAGAGAAATCTTAGACCTTACCACAACTATGGAAAACATCAGAATTTCAGTTGAAAAGGAAGTGCCTTCAATCATGAAAAGGTATACATGTGTAAAAATGTTATTCATGGAATGTCAAAAAGGATGCACATACCTTCAGTTTACATTTATCTCGATTACTTCCATAAAACAAAGTGCATAAGGGAATCTTCAATGTTTGTCAGACGTTGACAGACACGTTATGGTCATCTAATAAACTTTTGTGTCTGAACATGTCCCCATTTTAATTATTTGTACTTCAATTGATTAACATTTTATATAGCATATACTATGAAGACACTAAGGGACATTTCCACAAATACCAATGATACTGAAATTATTTTACTTTATTGTTGCCATATCAAATTACATTTAGAATATCTTTGCATTTACATGTACACGAAAAAAAGCTAAAAAAATTCTATTAAAATGTGTTGTTTTGTATGACACTGTACATTATGTTTCTACATGTCAGTAAGTTATTTTTCTTTATTAGTAGTAGTAGTAATAATAATAATCATCATCATAATAATCATAATGATCATAATGATGATGATGATAATAGTAATGATGCGGCGGAGGAGCATGATGATGATGATGATGTCATGATGGTGGTGGTGGTGGTGGTGGTGATGATGATGATAATGATGATTAATTGATAATAATAATGTATTCAATTTTCAACCTTAGTGAGATGGAAGATTCAAGCGTCAAGTCTGAATATCAGCAAGGTCTTGTAGAGGTGAAGATTGAACCATCTTCTGATAATGAAAATGATGACACTGATACAACCGTAAACCATAATGATACATTTAAAAATCTGTTCAGTGCCAATAGAGAAAAGTTTAAAAAGATTGCAGCAAAAAATGGCACTAAGATGAGTAAAAGTAAAAATATAACAGAGGCATCAACATCTGTAGAACAAAAGGTAGTCGAAAGCTACGAAGAAAGTGAGGACACTGATGATTATGTAAGCTCTGGTGAAAACTGGTTAAACAAATTCCCAGCCAAAATAAAATTTAAGAAAAAGCGAAAAGCAAAAAAGGTTGCCGCCAATAAAACTCCTAAGACACCAAAAAGGAAGAAATCTGAAGGGGAGGCACAGGAAAAGAAGAAGAGGAGGCAGTGGATAAATATAAAATTAGAGGAGCATAATGAAAAGTATTTTATTGAAAATTTTCCATCAATAGAGCAGAGAAATCGTGGGAGTGACATCTTTGAAACTCGATATGTGTGTCTTTTGTGTAACAATTACAAATCAATCAACTCAGATGAATTTGAGAAGCATTTGGAGCTGCATTTAAATGGATTTTTAAGATGCAAAAAATGCAACTTAGAAACAGCGTCACATGCTATGCTGAACAAACATCGCCAGGTTTGTGTCGCCAATAGCGACAACCTTGAATCAGCTGAATATGTGTGCGTACTGTGTGGTCACATCACGGCTAGGAGGGAGAACTATAAACACCACATGGGCACTGTTCACAATCAACCTCAATTCAAGTGCAAATACTGTGATGAAATGTTCAAAACATACCACTACCGGCGACGTCACTATGAGGCCAAGCATACACTGGAAATCAAATTCTGCAAGACGTGTGGACAGAACTACTTTAAGCTCACGGATGAGGAGTACAAGGTGCACACCGAGGTTTGCAGTCGCGAGGTGCCCTGTCCAGAATGTGGCAAGTTGTACGCCGGCAAGATTAACTTGTCAGCTCACGTCAGGAACACCCACAGGAAGGTGCGAAGACATCAGTGCCACCTGTGTGCGTACTCCGCCAAGGATTCCCAGAAGCTGATGCAGCATATTCATGCTCACCAAGGTATTTGTAACAGATGTGCGGAACTGGAAGTCTGTTACTTAATAATTTTTGTCTTTTGTTTGTTTGTAATTTTTGGTCAGAAAAGTGAGCATTTAAAAAGAACTTAGCAATACTCGAATTAAAACATATACCAGTTACAACCATTGTATGCTTACAAGAAAAAAACACAACGCTAACAGTAACTTTGATCACTTGGATATATGTGTTCATACATGTATATTATACCATTTTATGGAGATCTGCAAGTTGATAAATTATGCAATATAATTGGCTATAAAGCTTAATGTCATGGTAACTGTACAATAATAAAAGGATTTATATACACAGCCTTGTCCTCAATCTTATTTGATCTCTATATTGATACCTTTGTATTTGTTAGACGATAGCAAAAACTTCCATTCGTGTTTTCATTTCCAGGTGTACACCCGTACAAGTGTGAAGTCTGCACGTTCACATGCGTACAGGCGTATCAGCTTAAGTCGCACATGCGGACACACACTGGCGAGAAACCGTACAAGTGTGACCAGTGCAACTACGCCGCGGCCTGGAATGTGCAGCTGAAGGACCACATGAAGGTCCACAGCATGGAGTCCGCCGTCATGTGCCAGTACTGTGGCGTCCTCGTGAAAAGTCATTCCGTTCTCTCAAACCACATGAAGAAGGAGCATAAGAGTGACCTGTCTTCTTCTATGCATTATTAGATAGTTGATTAGAGTTTCTTTTGGGCAGCGTTTCAGTATTTTTGGTAGGAAAAACTATGTATTGATAGGAAATGAAAACCGATAACAGTCACTTGTGTGTCAGTATTGCTTCTGGTGAATACTGGTAGTGTAGAGGAGAGATGAGTGTGTGAATCTTCTTCAAATTGTTTATCTGAAAATAAGTTACTAAAGATTTTTATTGGAAATACTATATGAAATGTTAATTTTTATGTTGTTTTTGATCAATCAGTTTAGCAGGTGATTCAGTGAATGGACAGACTACTGTAGTAAATTTAATGAAATAATTTGGTTGGAGACATGGTCATTACGGAGTACATTCCAGACACAGTCATAGTTGTTGTTGCCGATGGAACTGTGTATATTGCTTTTTCATGCTTAATGTATTTCTATATATAAATGTGTGTTTAGCATGATTTTTAATTTGTATAATGGAATAGGATTAGAAGTTTATGGAGAATCTGACAAAAAACGTTTACATAATTAATGTTATGTTTTTACAGGAGATTTTTAAGGCATTGTTATACTCATGTAATTGATCTTTGAAATAATTTCATAGCAATACACATACTTAAGTAAAAAAAGCTTTTGATGGTAGGCAATATACTTTGTGCAGGGTGTTTTGGAACTGTACATTTTACATTTGAATTAAATACATTGTAAATGAAAGTTTATCTTTTCTATAAGTTTTGGAAACCCATTCATTTAAACACTTGTATATTTGTTTAATCTTCCATCTGCATTGACCAGTTGTTGTTATGTTAGTACAAGCTTTTGAACATCATGCAGAATAATTTATCCCCACCTATCAACAGTTTTAGAAATTGAGCACTGTATAGGCATCAAGTTCTTGAAAAATAAAACTTGGAATATACCTTTACAAATATTTGGTATATACATGTACATGTTTGTGATCTGTGATGTTATGGCCATGGTGTCTGGCTTGAGATTAGATTATACATAGTTATTAACATTGGTTTGAAATTCGGAGGCTTATAAAGGCCTTTTAGAGTCATTTTAGCTCGACTATTTGTCATCAACTCCAGTATCAGGGGCAACATCCCCCATGACTCTGTTTTATATTGTGACAGAGTTATGCCCCCTTTTCACATAGATTTGTAGTTAAAGTTTGTATTAAAAAGTTTTGTAACCACAGAACTACATAAGTTATTCACTTGAAATATACCTTTGTCATCAACTCCAGTGTCCGGGGCAATGCCCTTTTTCACATAGATTTTCTGGTTAAATTTTATACTCAAAACTTTTGTAACTTCAGAACTACATAAGTTATTCGCTTGAAAATAGGAACATACTTTTGTCATCACTGCAGTATCAGGGGCAACCTCCCTATAACTCTGTTTTGCATTTTGACAGAGTTATGCCCCTTTTTCACATAGAATTTCTGGTTAGTTTATATTCAAAATTCTTATAACTTCAAAACTACACTAGTTATTAACTTCATAAGGTTTTCACTTTAAACTTGGAATAATTTGATGAAATAATTGCCATAACTCTAGTTTTGTATTTCAACAAATGTATCCCGCTTCCACTTTCCAAAATATGTACCAACTGAAATACTTCGAGTAGTCAAGCTCGCTATCCTCTGACAGCTCTGGTTCTGGATGGCTATTCTTGTAAGATACTTTTTATATGGGAAATGTTTGTCTGACGGACTGAAGGGCCATTTGTATGGTGGAAAGTTTTCCTATATAACACATATTGCAGCAACGCAATTTTTGTCACTACCAGTTCTTTTCATTTGCTGAAAATGAAATGGCATGGTTAGCTTTAAGATTTTGTAAAAAGTTTTAAATACCTGAAAAGATCATTTATTCCTCAATAATATTTCATAAATATTTGTACGATAACACTTCCATTTTTAATGCATCAGCAATTTAAACCTAAACAAATCTTGATAACCGTTGTTGTATTCAAGTTTATTTGATATTCTGCTACGCTGTAAGCGTTGTGTCATTTCTATTGGTCTGTTGCTTAGAACAATTATAGAACAATTATAAATATGTCATTCCGATTGGTTGAAGGCTAACGATGTGGTGATCTCTTCATGAATCATAAAATGTAGTAGATTTATACATAAGTTTAAATAGGAATTAAATGCATATAGAAGGTAAATTTCGTCATAAGTAAAGCAGTTTAGGTTTTATTTATCTAAGTACATTGATACATTTATTGTTGCAAATAATGGGAATTTATTAAAAGTAGTATTGTGCCGATTAATCATTTTGGTGATTAATTAACGACTATAAGGTAATGATTAATTAGTGGATTAAAATTTTGAATTCGTAGATTAATTGAAGATTTTTATGCACAAATTTTCTTTCTTAAAAAAAAATCCTAATCCTTTCTTTTAACTCGAACAAGTGATATGATTCGTGTATATGTTTCAGTGACCAAATAGTATTATCATATAGCACACATACACATATCATTAAATGCGTTGTTCAATAGAATAAAATGTTTAAGTTCATACATTTTAATATGATTTGGAGAACTAATATTTGTCTCTAGTAAAGCTTTTATGACTTAATTACAAAAATAGGTCAATGATGGCCGAAACAGCTCCACTGAATTGCTCACACCTTTAACAGCCAATTAAGCTAACAGCCTGTTAACTCCAGATAAAATAATAAATGTAAAATTAATATTACAAGGAACTTGTTTTTCTTTTTAGCTCACCTGAGCACAACGTGCTGATGGTAAGCTTTTTTGATCACCTTTTGTCCGTCGTGCGTCAACATTTTCATTCAAATAACATCTCCTCCTTGGAGTGACCCTCTTTCAAATTTGTTCAAATCGTTTCAGTCCGCTGAGGTCACCGGAGCTAAAAATAGATTTTAAACGTGAAAACTTAACAAATCTTCTCTGAAACTGCATGTCTGAGAGCTTTCATATTTGGTATGTGGCATCTTCTATTGGTCCTATACAAAGATTGTTCAAATGATGCCCCTGGGGTCAAAATTGGCCCCGCCTCTGGGGTCACATTGTTAATATAGACTTTAATAGCAAAATGACTTTAAATCGTCTTCTCTGAAACCACAAGGCCCAAAGGTTTCATATTTGGTATGTATCATTGCATAGTGGTCCTCTACAAAGATTGTTCAAATGATGCCCCTGGAGTAGAAAGTGGCCACTCCCTGTGGGTCACATGTTTTATATAGACTATAAAAATCTCCTGAAACTGCAAGGCCCTCTTGTTATAAGCTATTATGATGCCTTAAACTCAGGTGAGCGAGCCAGGGCCATTGTGACCCTCTTGTTTTTTAATTACTTAAGCATAACAATTTATAACTAGACATGTATCCGTAGAACATGGATTCACCCACATTCCGCTGGTTGTCACAAAACTCTGCTTATGTCGAAAAAAACCACCAAAATACATGCTCATGAATATGTTTATGAAGCTTCATCACTCTTGCAGTTATGGTTTTCGAATTACACGCAACACAAGTCCAAAAATGTCATTTTTTTGCACAACAAAAGCCTTAACTCCACTGATGTTTGAAAAAACTGCACCAAAATACACCGGTGCACAAGGCCCCTATGCTGATGAAAATATTTATTATGTTTCATCACTCTAGCAGTTATATGTTTTGATTTACGCGCCACACATAAATTCGACATGAAGGATGGACGGGATGGACTGACGAACAATGGCAAATATATATCCCCCTCTCTGAAGGTGGGGGCATAAAAATAAACTCACATAGTAAAATTATATTGTTTCTCTTTACATAAAAAACTTCATCCAAATTATAACGGCCGTGAGCTAAACTTGCAGTTAAATGTTTGAGCAGCTCACTGTTATAGCATTACATGTTGTTTTATCTATGGAAACATTTGTTGTAGTTTTTTATAAATTTGGAATTTTGTACCCAACACAAAATAGGGATCTATCGTGTTTGTTTGATTACTGAACGTGTCAATAATTAATAAATCTGATTGGTATCTTGTCAATTGTGCAGCGCGTTAGTAGGATAATCCACTTCACCAACTGTATTCATAAAACATGTTTTAAACTTTTTTGCTATACAAATAAGACACATATTTATTGCCAAACGAAATAAAACAATGTAAATAATTGAAACACTGCAGTCTAGCCCTTCTTTCCTTAACTTTCAAAATCCTGATTAATCGGTTATTTAGTCAGAACTTGTTGCTGATTAATCGACTAAAATTTTGGATACCGATCAACAACACTAATTAAAAGTTAAATTTTTAGTTTTCCACCACTAAAATGGTCTTTTAGGGATTACATGTTACAGCATGTTTAGCGCTATATAAAATGTAAGACTAAATTTTTATCATGGCTTATTACGACTGTTTACTGGGTAGCACCAGTTCTTGCGAAAGTTCACATGAAAGTTATCTGAGAAGGGTTTAAACTTACAACATCCCGGTAGAATGGCAGACACCATATCCATGACACCACTGCAACCTAATCTTTGCTTGAGGTGATATGTAAAACATCCCGGTCGAATGGCAGACACCATATCCATGACACCACTACAACCTAATCTTTGCTTGAGGTGATATATAAAACATCCCGGTCGAATGGCAGACACCATATCCATGACACCACTACAACCTAATCCTTGCTTGAGGTGATATGTAAAAATGAGTATTGAAGCATTGAAAGGAGTGGAAGCCTCTCACATTTCCAAATTCATTGCTACTGTTTTCTTGATACATGCATTAGGTAACAGATTTGTATTATAGTTTTATTAAAGTAAGCATTAAAACTGCGTTTTTAAATGTAACATACTTTAGCCACATCTTAGTAACTCTGTTGCAATTGTTACAAAAATGACATTGACTATCAACTATTTGCATCTTATTGCTTGGTCATTTTTATTTGCGGTTTGGTATTAGGCACCATAGCTTTGTATAGTGTAACTTAATATTCAAGCTTATCTATTTAGTGAGAGTTTTTCAAATGAGATGTGTTGGTTTATGGGATGCACATATATCAAATCAATGCATTTTTGCAAGCTGATGGGCGTTCGTTCCTAAGTAACATGTTTCTTAATAACCCAGAGTGAATATTTGGCATTAACATATCAACAAGTCAAAAAACATATTGGGGCAAGAATGATTCCATTGTGTATGATTACACTTTGTAATGTAAGTGCCACAATCATAAGTTGACATTATTTTATGAGAAAGAATGAATCTTGAGGATGCACATAAATAAAGACTAAGTTTTTTTTGTGACAAATTGGTGGATGAAAATTGCTGGATGACACATCATTGCTGACTATTGTTTGACATCGTTCCACTCTCGGTGTGAATTGCTGTTGTACAAAATATCATGAACAACCAGTTAACTACCTTATCTACATGGTACATACATGCTTATTTTACATATTTTTTTTTATATGAAGTGCATTATTTTGTATTTATGTTGTTTGAAGTACACGTTTCTGTATGTAGTTAGTTGGGATATTCTGCATTGGTTTGTATAATTTGGATATATTGTTAACTTTTTTTCTTGTTGCTGTATTATTTGGAACTTTCTATGTTAAGTGCATGTTTAAGCATTATTTTATGTGTATTGTTGTGTATCCCACGTTTTTCATTACATGAGTGGGCTTATAGAGTAAATTTTGAATATGTTTCCCCATCTCTCCATTCATGCTGCATTATTTGTGTAATCTTTGTGTATAATGCATATATAGAATCAGATGCTTATTACTGACTAAATAAATTCTTTAATAAAAAAGCTGTAAGTTTGTTGTGAAAACACACGTAAGTTAACCATGTAATGCTCTTGATTAGCTAGGTTTCAAACAGCAATTTTCAGCTCAAGTGTGTATCAAATATCTGTAAATAAACTGAACTCAGATGCCCTAAATCACTGTGATAATTAGATGCTGGTGTTGCAGCTACTGAGCTTGCTGGACAACTCACAATCTTCCACAACCTTACTTTCTCAGCCAAACCACGTTTTATGTCCCCCAAGGAGGGCATATAGTAGTCACAACGTCCGTCAGTGGGTGTGCATGTGTGTGTGTGTGGGGGGGGGGGGGGGGGGACTGATTGGGTCCATTCGTCCGGATTTCTTTCCGCTCTGTAACTTTTTAATGACGGGAGGGATTACAATATAACTAGATGATTATTCTCCATTGCCAGACGATGTGTCACAATACAACACCCATGTGCCCTGTCAATATTTTAACTACTTTTCTAACGTTTGTTTGCACATGAACCAAGTACAATACAAAACATTATGTTATGTTACAGATATGGCTAAACAATCGCTTTTAGCAAATACTAGACATTTAAAGGAGACAACCCATGTTGGTTTTACTGTAGGGCAGTAGATTTTGGAAAACAATGAATCGGTTACCTCCCCTAGTTACAATCTTGCCATTGAAATGTCAAGACTCGATAAACCATTCTGAGTGTACAAACGTCAACAAAACATATTCCCTCACAATGCCACACGGGTCTTACAAGAGACGAACAGACGAAGAAAGAAAATATTATGTCAACAGATACAACCGTCTGTACAAAACGAGGACAGTTAACATCGGCTCCATGATCGATCACTGGAAAGTGATTAAGGAGGAAAATTGCTGCCTTCATGACCCAGATGTGGCTAAATTGCTCATAGAATGGTATCCAATACTTTGTATGAAGCGTATTTAATATAGCAAATAAAGTAACATGTTAATATAAATTCGTTGGAATATTTAGTAACATTTTACTCCGTTTCTATGCCAATGCAGCAAGGGTTGGTGAAGTACAGTTTGCCATGAAACAATTATTATACATCTGTGGACAGCATTACATGATAGGCCCTGGGCAAGGATTGCCTGATGAGGAATTTATATCGAAAATGTTTATCCTCATAGGCCAGTTCATAACAATTAACCTGAAGCATACCACAAGAAGAATACAATACTGAAAATATATATCGATCACAAAAAATATAAATAGTCTTTGGAGGTTAAGATGTGTACCTGAATATTAAAGTAATTTTGAAATAAATCAGTTATAATAAAAAACATTTACACATATATGCTATCCTGAAAAAACAAACTTCTGTAGATTAATTTTGAAATACAGTGATCATAATAAATAAGCATTTAAATATATTTATTTTCTAGATCATATGTGGACCTGAAACAAAAACTATGAATTACATTAATAATATGTACATTATTGTCAGTTTTATCACTCATCATCACTGATAGATCATCATCGTTCATCTTCGCTCTACATCGATCATCATCAGTCAATGAAGCTGGTCATCTTCCGTGATTTGACGTAACGTACAACTGGACGATACAGGTTGGACAGTTTCTTCAGAAGTCCAGTGGTAGACAATCTATCCGCTCTGTACCTGAAAAAAGAATACATAAGAAAATTGGAATTATAATTACAATTGATATAGTGATACAAATATGGACTTTTGAATGGATATATATATATATATATATATATATATATATATTTTTTGTAATTAATTAATTAATTTATTTATTTATTTTGACATATTGTACATTATAAGATATAGATAAGAATAATAAATATATAAATAAGGCATTGTTATGGAGTAAGATAATAATTGGTGAATTTACATTACCTGTTCCATGCATCGAAAAATGTTGGATAGAGTAACTTAGCGAAATCATTTTACCAAAAAATCATAAAAACGGTGTTATATTGAAACGCTGTTTTATTGTATTTTTCAAACAGTTGACAATAATGTTGAAAATCAAAAGACATATTTGAATTAAATTAATAAAAAGTACATGATGTATTAATACACGTATATACATTCGTTTTACATTAGTTTTAACACCATTAAAACGATTTAAAGATTGAAAATCAAATGTTTTGAAGGATTGCCGGTATATATGAATTCGTTATAATCCCGCTTTACAATCAATAAACGTTAAAAGTTAATAATATCCATTTTATTGTTTGAGTTAGTTAGTTCGATAAATTTATGAACAGACGGTTTTTCAGAGTAGTATTTTTTAAAATAATGTTCTAGGGTCAGACAACCATATACATACTATAACATAATTTACAGTTTACAGTTTTTCCATTACTCCGCACTTACACTATTTTCCATTAATAAAGATATTTCTGTTTATTTGTCACCAGATTTTATAGGTCTTCAGTATCTGAAGACCAATTATGTTATCAGTGTGCTAGACATGGGGCACTTTAAGGGTGATAGTAACACGTTTATATCGATGATTAATGCCAAAACAAAAATAAACGGAAAATAAAAATTTTAGACAAATATATGAGCAGACTGTATATATAGAACATGATACATGACTAACTTAACTATGTTACGAAAAAGATACATTAAGAAATTGATTAATTTAATTAAGAAATGAAATAATTCATATATAGAATAAAAACAACATAAACAATTAACTTACAATAAAATAAAAGATAAAATAAACTAAGATCAAATAAAATAAATTAATTATTTATAAACTATTTAGATAATTAAATATTAAGGAAGCAAGTTTTATGTTGTAAATAAGTTACGTTTGAATCTTCCAACTATTTAAATTAAATAGTCATCCTATTTTTAGAAATAAAAACAAATTCATTTCAATTGCCTTAAAATATTACTAATACTTAATACATCGCAATCATATTCATAAAGTAGTACGTAAAATGATCACAGGAGACAGCCTCCTCTGCATCAGTCACTTCACAGCCACAGTCTATACCATTGTCCGTCATGTTAAAATGTCTGCACACACACTCACACACGCACAAAACAACAATCAACTTAGAAACAACAACAACAACACATACATCCAAGGAACACACGTGTTTCAAAGCAATAAATTGATAATTTTCACTGTATTTTCCGAAACAATTATAATCGTAAACTTGGTTATTTGTGAAGCATTTATGATATTATATCACTGCATTCAGTTATATATGCACCACGAAACAATTAAGTGATTTACTCATATCCGAAAGTGAACTACTCAATATACATTCTGAAATAGTGTGAATACATTAAAGATGTCGGATTTTGTTAAAATTTTTAGTCAGACAAAGATGTTTCAATTAAAAAGAATTCTTTATTCAATATCCAATTAACAGCAATTAGCACATCTTAAAGAGCCCAGCTATTCTTTGAAATCCGACAAATTTAGGAGAACCACTTTATGCTCGAATAGTTGCCAATTTAGCGGTATTTTACTACTTTTTCTGCAGATTCAAACTGTGAAAATATTTACCAAGAATGACAACTAATGGTAATGTTTAATCACATCATTTTATTACAAATCAACAAACCTGTCTATTACAACTTCGAATCTAAAACCGATATACATGCATTATACAATTTAAAATCCCACCGTAATAACTAATTTTGATTGTTTCACAATTTGATCATAAATGTGAGGACGTTTTAATCATATGTGGGGCCGTTTTAACCAAATGTGAGGCCGTTTTAACCATATTAGAAAAAGTGTGGCCGTTTTGACCACTTTTGGGGCCGTTTTAACCATTTTAGTGGCCGTTTTAACTTGAGGCCGTTTTAACTTGGGGCCGTTTTAACTGTAATCCGGCCAAGCAGCTTAAAGACCATTTATATGTCATATTAATAAAGTTTTCCCATATAACACACAGTGCAACGATCCAATTTCTGCTGCTTCTTTTATGTGCTGAAATAAGTTATTAGCACTGTTAGCATTAATATTTTGTAATAAGTTAACATATGAGTAAAGATTTATTCCTCAACAAAGTTTCATATTTGTATGATAACACTTCCATTTTTAATGCATTACCAACATAAATTATTATTGATAAAGACTTAGGCTATTTTCATGCATTAGATGTATCACAGATGGCAAGCATTGTTCTTTATAATTAGATGCAATTTAGTCCTATACAAAAACCGCTATTTCAGTTACTATGACAGCCGAGGCAAGGTGGTGGATCTCAATCATCCCCCAGCGTCATCTCTGAATGGGCCTTCAGCTGCAGTTGAGAATGGAAGGACTGACAGGTCAGTACCAGACCCCTGCATAGGAGCTGATCTAATTACTAATGTTTTTGGTTCATTTTTCTTGCCATCTACATGTCTACTGGTTAGCGTAGTGAAAGAGAAAATCCAACATACTTTGTTTGGCAATAAACACACTTTTCTGTATGTCTATCAGAGATCACACTGGACCAACATTTCTTTGAGCCAACCAGTTTTGCCAACTTGCCGAAACTTGAACCAATCCGTAGTGATAATTTACAGTTTGAAATTTCTTGAGTACAAATATAAACAACTGTTGTCGTTTTTTATTTCCTTTACTAATAACAAAGCACAGCATAATATATCATAGTCATCATACACATACACATAAGTACCGGTACACAGTCTCTGCGAAAGACCGTGGGACCTCGGACATTGCCGATAAAAATCTGTGAGGTCCGAGTAAAACTGCCCAAATACCGGTCCTCGTGTCCGGTGAAACTTTCGGTAAAAAATATTTTATGACAGCGATTGCTGTATCTGTTTCCACAACAGTCATAACGTTATACTTGAGGGTCACCGATTGTGTTAAAGACGCCGAAGGAACTTTGACAAATACAATTGAATTCATATATATCTTGCAAAATTAAGATGCTGATAGTACATGTAGTAGCTTTAGTTAATAAAGCACTCTCAAGTGTATATTGTTTTAGTTTTCTTCAAATATATTGTTTTTATCGTATTTAAATGTTTCTTGCAAAAAATAAGTGGCCAGTAATAGTTTGTCCGGGCCAGTAATATTTGGGGCATTACTGGTCCTCGTGGCCAGTAATAAATTCACGACTTTTGCGGAGACTGCGGTACATGTCAACATTATATACTTTAGGCTCATCAGTATATCGGTAATATCAGTACAAAGGCAAAGGTCAACTTCAAGAAACATTGTATCTGCTGGTACATCAGTACAAAAACATATCATTTGTGTGTAATACATGGAGCACATTTCATAAAGAAAATCACTGCAAACATACTAAACAAATTGCACTGCACATGTTAACATAATATACATGTATGTTGGTACATCAATACAAAAACACAGCATTTAAACAACTCTTGGAGCACATTTCATACAGAAACAATATTGCAAACACACCAGACAAATTACATACATCTTTACTTTATCATAATTCTGCGCTGTGTTTTTTCCCAGTCCACAGGTTGAAAATAGATTTAAAGTCAACATCTTTGCAGTCTTTTCCTGCAATGGAGATTGCAATTAGATTTTCCAGATTTTTCACGCTTAAAAACAATTTCTCAAGTCTGTCTTTATTAGATTTTGTTTGCTAAAGCCCCTTTCACAGTCAACTGTGGACACTAACAATCTTTTAGCATCTTCAGCTGGATATGAGTTTGAATTTTTTATAGCCAAATTAGCAGTCATTGACTGACTTGTTACCAGAGTTATGGCTTGCTCTTGAGAAATTTGCAAACGAGAGCAGTTCCGACTTTGAACCCTCTATGCCCACAGTTCCTAAGTAATCCGAGACAGTGTCTATGTCTGATTCAATTTGAATGACTGGGATACTTGGTTTAAACATATTGCTCATGGCTGTGAGGACTGACCCATCATTGTCATAAAAAAACCTGCTATTCAGACTTTTGACCATGTTGTTAACAAACTGAGTGCATACAGACTCAGATTCTGTTCTTTGTTTAACACTGTCCCTAATAGTGTGCCCTTCAAAATCAAAAGTGTACAGACCATCAGCATCAAGTTCAGGAATGTTGGGCATGACCTTTAAATTTTTTTCATCATTGGCCCTGACCTAGTCTCAGAAAGTTGCTCAAGAGTTTGAATATTGGCTGTCAAAAGGGGGGTTATCTCAGAATAGCATAAGTCTTTCTTCTGGTACATCTTTAACAGAATGACTGTGGGTTTGAGCACATCACAGGAAGTGAGCAGTGTACAGCAATTTGTATGTAGTGATTTGTTTGTAGAGACTCAGAGCTTTTCCAGACTTTTCTTCTAAGAACAAAGAAACTAGGCTGGGGTAGTTTGTAACCAGGGCATCTACAGAGCCCTCAAAACTTAACCAACGTGTGTGAAATACCTCTTTGAACTGGAGAGTTTGACCATCTAAAATTGACTGAATGGCAGATAGATTTGACATGTTCTTGGGGGAGTTCCTAAAGTTCTTGAAAATGGAAATCAAAGTTTCCTGAAATTTCACCATATAGGGGATGGAGTCTGCACTTCTGTAACAGCTCAGTGCCAGCCTGTGGGCTATGCAAAGTGTAGCAAGGACACCTGGAACAGGTTGTTTTAACCTATTGACTACTCCTGACTTGTGCCCAACCATAACAGATGCCCCGTCAGTACTTACACCACATAAGTTGGCTATATCTGTTCCCTACCTAATCAAATTACGCTGACTTGAGCAAAGATGGATTCAGCATTTGCACTACTAAGTTCAGATATGCCTAAAAAGTGTGTCACAGGATAGACACTTCCAAAAACATTACTTTCTAGAATTTTTATGTAACAGTTCAAATTCTGTGAAACAGACAATTTGTAGATTCATCTAACATAAGACTGAATTTTTGAGAGTTTTTCAATTTATCTAACAATTCCAAATGAAATGATTCGGCTATACATTCTTGAAATTCATTGATGGACTGATTGTGTTCATAAGTTGTATGATTGTCAACCCTTAAATCACATTTGTGGAAGACGCCTTGATTGATGAAATGGGCAGTAAGAGCAGGAATAGACTATTATGTAAATTTATGTAAGTTTTCAATATATATATATATTAGAAGATATCTTCTACATACAGTGCAGAACTGTGTTGTGAACACATAATTATATACAATACAAAATATTTTAAGTTGTGTGATTTTAAAACATAGAATTATAAATAAAACAAGAATATATATTTATGTCTTGTTCTTTTTGCAGTTAGAATTCAGTACACATACATTCGCTATGAAACTTTGTCATGAAAATATATAAAATCTTGATAAATTGGAACAGCCGTCAGCTTTTCCATTTGGTGGTGAAAAAGTTGTAATTCACAGTTACTAGAAAATGTTCATACATTTACATTGGATTTAATTGTGTTTTTTGTTTTAGTTCCAATGCTTTGAAGTCTAACTACCAACAATATGCAGAGGATTTGGAAGAAAAGAAAACCATTGAAGTAGAAAGGAACACAAACAATGCAGAAAATATTGAACAAATGGCAAAGTCTGGCGAGAATAGTCGAGAAAACTTTGCAGATGAAGCACCAGTGTTGGCCAATCAAAATGAGAGTAAAACCAATGATTCTTCTGCACTACACACAGTAATGAAGTCTGAATCTGAAAGTGAAATTACCGTTAAGATAGAAAAAAATGCTCCCAATGATAAATCGAGGGAAAAGGATGATGCAGAATCAGAACAGAGTCACACTGAAATGAAAAGTGACACTGAAGATAATAATGAGCCATTAGATCTTAGTGAGAAAAGTGACACAAAACCAGCTGCTCATGATGAAGATGAGAATACAATGGACTTGGATCTTCCATCTCTGACAATGAAAATCTCTACAAAAACAACTAGTAATGCCAAATCAAAAGAAAAGGACAAGAAGCCAAAAACTGTGTCAAAACCTAAAAAATCTAAAGCAAAAGCTATCAAAAGATCACAAACTACAAAACCAAAGAAAGAAACTACCCCTAAATCTAGCAATAATGTGAAAAAGAAAGTAGCAAAAGAAAATGAAGAAGAAGCAGTTGTACCAGATCCACCAAGAAACCCATGGCAGCACATCAGACTTGAAGACCACACAGACAAATACAGCATGGAGAAAGTTGAGTCATTCGAGAGGCGTAACAGAGGAGCGGAAGTGTATGAAATCATGTATGTGTGTCAACTGTGTAACCAGTTCAAGTCCGTGGGAAAAGAAGTGTTTGAAGAACATCTGGAGTGTCACATAAACAAGGTTTTAGACTGCAGTGTCTGCGGGTATGTTGGGTTTGCAAACTCGGACATGATCCGACACAGGCAGGTGTGCTGTCGGGTGAAGAAGGGGAGGGAATATGTCTGTCACCTGTGTGGAGCTACGCTTATATCGCGTGGAGAAAAGGTGGATCACATGGGAAACATTCACGGCATTCCGGAGTTGCCTTGTAGATGGTGTAAGGAGCTATTCACCAACAGGCACTTACGGAAAAAACACTATCGCACTGCCCATAAAGACCTCTGCCAGTATTGTGATAGCTGTAAGCAAGGGCTGTCCAAGCTGTCCAAGTAGGTTGATTTTGTTATTTTATTCATGATTGTTGTAAAAGCAACTCGTGAATTGTCTTGTGTGAAATGTAAGTGGCTGTTTTGTCTGTTGCATATTAAAGTTGCTGAGTTACCTGTGGGAATACCTCTTTTGTCTTAAATGTTTTACATTTGTGACGCGTCGTGAGAAAACCGGTCTTAATGCATGTGCGTAAAGTGTCGTCCCGGATTAGCCTGTGCAGTCCGCACAGGCTAATCTAGGACGGCACTTTCCGCCTACAGTGAATTTATGTTTAGAAGAGACTTCCTTGAAACAGAAAATACCACAAAAGCGGAAAGTGCCGTCGCAGATTAGCCTGTTTACGTTTAATGTTGTTTGCATTCATAATATTTTATTATAATGTATGACCTACATTATTTGATAATCAGTTTGCAGATTGTGTATGCACGGTGAGTTGTAAACGAAAACTGACAGTTTCGATAAACATCAATGTATTATCCTCGATTACCGTAAATTCGCGATCCTAACATTAAATGTCAATAATCAAATTATTTCAACAATTTGAACATAATATTTAGAACAAATATTTGAAAATAAATATAAATATATATACCGCTGTTATTTTAACTTATTTATCCAAAACAACGTTTAAAACTTCTAGCAGGTCAACATTGTTTACGTAAGTGTCAAGCAGTCGCCATCTTATTTAACTATCATTGATTCGCGGATATGACGTCATCCCATCATTCCTAGAAAATAATCTTCAATTAGGCCGAATGTACAACAAGTTTTGGATTATCGTATTAACAGTGAATGTTATTTTAAAAAAAGAAATCTGAAATGTAATTCTTCCTTATCACAAAAGCACATTTAAGTAATACTATACCAGTCGGGAAAAACGTTTTTAGGTAAATTGATTATTTCATTTAAGGTGGCTTATAGATTCTAAAATCCAGGATGATTAAGTTTAAGCAAGAAAAACATAATCAATTACTGTTTTCATTTTGTTTGCAGTATATTATTGTAGGGTGTGTTTTTAATTTGTAGGTGAATAGAGCCTGTACAATTTCCTAAATGCCTCTTGAGTAACCATAATTCTATGAAACAGGCTAAAATTCACTTAAAATTAAGGTACTGAAAAACACACAATAAACTTTGCTCGGCCTTAGTTACGACACACTGCCGAATCATGTCCCATATATGGAAGTTCTACTACAACATCGGACGAAAACAAAAAATTTCCGGTTTGTATTTGTATTGAAAACACAAAATGTAACTTCCTGGTGTTTTGGGAATAAGAAAACATGGTGTTTTTATATCAGGTATCATGTCCAATGCCTTTGTCTGTTTGAAATGCAGTTTCTTCTCACAATATTCGGTCACATGGTCCATTGGACATGTATAAAGAAATTCCCGCGGCCACGTATGCGCATGCGCAAATGCCGTAGACGATCACGTGACAATAACAACATCCGCGAATCAATGGTAGTCGCGAATTTAGGGGAGTTGACGATACATTGTAAATAGTGTTAATTCATTACAATTAATTGGCACTCTAAGTAGATTTAATTACGTTGATGCAAACATGATTTTGATGAAAGAAATGAGTAAATAAAGTAAACAAAAACTGCCAACTATGATTATGTATGGTCGACTAACCAGTTTTCATGACATAAACAGATTTCAGGTTATTTTGCATTGTCACCACGTACTTGGAAAGCTTATCTGCAAACAATTAAGGTATGCTAATGTGATTAAGCTATGTTGAAAATATAGCTTTCGAGACAAAGGAACGTTGGGCATGACATCCGAAAACGGCCAGGCGAAAGCCCTTGCATATTTTGAAATATTTTGTTTTGGTTGTTAGACACCTCTTTGTTTACATGTGAAAAGTGCCCTTAAAACAGGTAGAAATGAGTACAGTGTTTTTTTTTCATCCTAGTGGGAAAGGTGGCGGGACCCTTCAGACAGGGAATTTGACTGCAAAAGGGGATTTTTTAAGAACAGAATTATTAAATGTTAATAATTATATATATATATATATATATACCGTATTCGTTCTAATAGACGCGCCGCGGCGCGATCATTTTGCCAAAGGTGCGCGGCAATTAGGGACTTAATTTTGACAAACAAAACATACCAAAAACATATTTTTTTGCCATCTGCATGTACAATTTCTTAATGATGTTACGTACATTGCTGATCCGCTACATCGCAATCCGTTATTTGGCGTTGTCCAATTTATCCCGAATCGGCCGTCAGGCAGCCAAGCACACCGTCCATAAAACGGCGGGAAAATTTCCTCGTGCACTTCGTGCCTATACGCATCAATTTTTGAAGACCCATTGTCGCTATGGATGGGACAGAGGACCACCTGTTCCAGGCCGATTCGGGAGAAGAAAGTGACAACGACGACAACGCATTCGAGGGTTTCGACCAGGAAGACGTCGACGAAGTTCAGCAGGTATAATATGAAAACATCGTATTTCAAAATTATTAACAACGCCATGATTAAAAAAGGAAAACATATAAATATTTTTATTTTTACAAAATGTACAAGCTATTTAATTCTGTTTCAGGTGCTCGACAACGTAGACGTTGTTCTGACTGATGAATCTAGCAGCGATGACGACGACTACGACGACGTATCCAGTGATCCAGACAGCCCTGGCCACTAGAGATCGATTGTTAATGTGAACTGTTTGTTAATAAACAATGATCTGTAATAAAGTTGTTATTATAAATACAAAACGATGCAGACATGTGGTAAATCAAATTAATTAATGTGTACGTCGATCTTAATTCCTCTTGCCATACAAACACTACGTGCTTACAATGTACTTTAAATAAATGACGCTTCTTAAAACCGCTCAATACGATATACGGAATTTAGTGTAATGTGACCGCAGAGTGCGATTATCACGACACATATTTTTGGTGACTATAAAGAATCGATGTGAAATGAGCCATTTTGATCAATTTAGAAGCGTTCTTTTTTAATTTTTTTTACTTTAATCATAACCATACATCTAAAAAAAATGGGGATGCGCGTTTAATAGGGCATGTGCTCCAAATGGAACGAATACGGTATATATATATATATATATATACATACATACATACATACATACATACATACATCACTACACATGTCTTTCCTTTTAAGATTTTGTGTTTTAAAGTCCAGAGAATCGACGTTGTATTTATAACTGTTCAACAATGAATTATTAAATGTTAATAATTATATATATATATATAAATATATATATATATATATATACATACATGCATGCATGCATGCATGCATGCATACATACATACATACATACATACATACATACATACATACATCACTACACATGCCTTTCCTTTTAAGATTTTGTGAGAATGAACGTTGTATTTATAACTGTTCAACAATGACGCAAGCAACCTGATATTAATAAATCCAAGGTAAATTGGACCATTTATGGCAGTTCAAACGCATTTTGAGATGACACCTGAAAACTCATTTGTTTTGTCACAACCAAAATGGCTGATCATGACCTGATGCAAAGGTTAAAAACAATGATGTGGAAAGAACTGTGAATGTTTTTAGGATACCAAAAAAATTAAATAGGATTTTATTATCATATTTTCGTGAATATATATCAAGAAACAAGATAACACACTTTCCACCATTCATTATGTAGCTTAGTACCACGAAAACTGGGTGGACCATCATAATAAAATTATTATCTATCAATAGTAATGGCTGAGCTCAATTTATACATACATGATATAACACAATTTTATATTGAAACCTTTATAACATGATCTGATGAAACTAATGCACATATTGTGTTGTTTAAACACATCATATCCAGTCTTCAAAATAGAAAACAACCCCTTTGCCTAAAGTTTGGGACAATTAATAATCTAACACTATCTAGGCAAGTTAAAATCATTACCTGTCTGTCTGAGAAAAACAAAACATATAAAGGAAAAATGAAAATTAGGATGTCAAACATACATTTACCAAAAAAAATGTCTAGATGTTTTGCTTTAAATATATCATATATATTCTTTCCATGTAAAAATAATTATGTTAACACAATCATTGACACTAATAAGGTAATTTCTATACATTTTTTTTAGACAATTTTAAAGCATAGATCTATTTGGGCAAGTTGAAATTCTTTGGTTTATGTCTGAATTAACAAGTCCTCCCAAAAAAGTATTGTAAAGACTGTACATGGCTGTGCACATAAATGTTGGTTCTTAATTTTTGTATTTAGACATTCCCTAACTGAAGACTTGTTACCAGCAAGAACAAACCAAGTATTAACTGAATTCTCAGTACATGTGCTAAGTTTTAAGGTCTTTTTAAAAAGTCTTTTTGTCTTTTTGTGATCACCTTTCATCCGTCGTGCGCCGTGCGTCAACATTTTCATTCAAACAACATCTCCTAAATCGCTGGACAGATTCCCACCAAACTTAACCAAATTGTTCAGATCATTTCGGTCCGCTGCATAATGTAGGTCACAAGAGCAAAAAATAGATTTAAAATGTGAAAACTTTAAAAATCTTCTTCTCTGAAACTGCATGGCTGAGAGCTTTCATATTTGGTATGTGGCATCCTCTAGTGGTCCTCTACAAAGATTGTTCAACTGATGCCCCTGCGGTCAAAACTAGCCACGCCCCAGGTGTCACATGGTTTATATTGACTTAAATAGCAAAATGACTTTTAGAAATCTTCTCATCTGAAATTGCAAGGCCCAGAGGTTTCAAATTTGGTATGTAACATTGCATAATGGTCGTCTACAAACATTGTTCAAATGATGCCCCTGGGGTTAAAACTGACCACGCCCCGGGGTCACATAGTTTATATAAAGATTGTTCAAATGATGCCCCTGGGGTTAAAACTGACCACGCCTCGGGGTCACATAGTTTATATATACTTAAATAGCTAAATGACTTTGAAAGTCTTCTCCTCTAAAACCGCAAGGCCCAGAGGTTTGGTATTTGGTTGGTAACATTGTACAGTGGTCCTCTACAAAGATTGTTAATGCCCTGTGGTAAAAAGTGGCTACGCCCAAGGGGTTACATGGTTAATATTGACTTAAATAGCAAAATGACTAAAAATCTTCTTCTCTGAAACTGCAATGCTCAGAGGTTTTGTATTTGGTATGTAACATTGTATAGTGATCTACAAGGATTGTTTAAAATTATGCCCCTGGGGTCAAACCTGGCCACGTCCTGGGGGTCACATGGTTTCTATAGACTTATATATGGCAAGTGGACTTTAAAAATCTTCTCCTCTGAAACTGCAAGGCCCAAAGGTTTTGTATTAGGTATGTAACATTGTATAGTGGTCCTCTGCAAAGAATGTTTAAATTTTGCCCCTTGGGTAAAACGAGGCCACATCCCGGGGGTCACATGGTTTATATAGACTTAAATGACAAAATGACTTTCAAAAGTTTCTTCTCCTTAAGGTCCAGAGGTTTTGTAATTGGTATGTAACATCTTATATTTGTCTTCTACGAATATTGTTTAAGTAATGCCACTGGGGTCCTAGCCACGCCCCTGGGGTCACATGATTTGTATAGACTTATATGGCAAGTGGACTTTACAAATCATCTCTGAAACTACAAGACCCAGATCTTTATACTCAGGAAAGTGGTTTAGTGCCATTTGGCCCTCCTGTTATAAACCATTATGATGCCTTAAACTCAGGTGAGTGACCTAGGGCCATCGTAGCCTCTTGTTTCTATTGTAAGATTAATCATCATGGGCTTTTTCTCTCGTCCAACATCAACTTCTATTTGCAAAACATAAAGTGTTCAAAAAAGTAACAAATACCCATTTTAAGTCCTCGTGTAAAATATTTTAATTTTATGTGAACAGTTTAAATTTCAGAACAAAGAGCAGTCCATGAGTAATACAAGATGCCAGACCATATTAGCAACATCTCACAAGCTGACAGCGAATACATTGGCAACTTCATCAGGGGACTACCAATATTGAAACCCTTCAAAATCCACTATCATGATCCTAGGAAACAGAATGAAGATGACAATTTCAAAGTGGGTGTGTTTATGATTCTTCCCCAAGAAAACATTGATGATGAGAGAGAAATCTTAGACCTTACCACAACTATGGAAAACATCAGAATTTCAGTTGAAAAGGAAGTGCCTTCAATCATGAAAAGGTATACATGTGTAAAAATGTTATTCATGGAATGTCAAAAAGGATGCACATACCTTCAGTTTACATTTATCTCGATTACTTCCATAAAACAAAGTGCATAAGGGAATCTTCAATGTTTGTCAGACGTTGACAGACACGTTATGGTCATCTAATAAACTTTTGTGTCTGAACATGTCCCCATTTTAATTATTTGTACTTCAATTGATTAACATTTTATATAGCATATACTATGAAGACACTAAGGGACATTTCCACAAATACCAATGATACTGAAATTATTTTACTTTATTGTTGCCATATCAAATTACATTTAGAATATCTTTGCATTTACATGTACACGAAAAAAAGCTAAAAAAATTCTATTAAAATGTGTTGTTTTGTATGACACTGTACATTATGTTTCTACATGTCAGTAAGTTATTTTTCTTTATTAGTAGTAGTAGTAATAATAATAATCATCATCATAATAATCATAATGATCATAATGATGATGATGATAATAGTAATGATGCGGCGGAGGAGCATGATGATGATGATGATGTCATGATGGTGGTGGTGGTGGTGGTGGTGATGATGATGATAATGATGATTAATTGATAATAATAATGTATTCAATTTTCAACCTTAGTGAGATGGAAGATTCAAGCGTCAAGTCTGAATATCAGCAAGGTCTTGTAGAGGTGAAGATTGAACCATCTTCTGATAATGAAAATGATGACACTGATACAACCGTAAACCATAATGATACATTTAAAAATCTGTTCAGTGCCAATAGAGAAAAGTTTAAAAAGATTGCAGCAAAAAATGGCACTAAGATGAGTAAAAGTAAAAATATAACAGAGGCATCAACATCTGTAGAACAAAAGGTAGTCGAAAGCTACGAAGAAAGTGAGGACACTGATGATTATGTAAGCTCTGGTGAAAACTGGTTAAACAAATTCCCAGCCAAAATAAAATTTAAGAAAAAGCGAAAAGCAAAAAAGGTTGCCGCCAATAAAACTCCTAAGACACCAAAAAGGAAGAAATCTGAAGGGGAGGCACAGGAAAAGAAGAAGAGGAGGCAGTGGATAAATATAAAATTAGAGGAGCATAATGAAAAGTATTTTATTGAAAATTTTCCATCAATAGAGCAGAGAAATCGTGGGAGTGACATCTTTGAAACTCGATATGTGTGTCTTTTGTGTAACAATTACAAATCAATCAACTCAGATGCATTTGAGAAGCATTTGGAGCTGCATTTAAATGGATTTTTAAGATGCAAAAAATGCAACTTAGAAACAGCGTCACATGCTATGCTGAACAAACATCGCCAGGTTTGTGTCGCCAATAGCGACAACCTTGAATCAGCTGAATATGTGTGCGTACTGTGTGGTCACATCACGGCTAGGAGGGAGAACTATAAACACCACATGGGCACTGTTCACAATCAACCTCAATTCAAGTGCAAATACTGTGATGAAATGTTCAAAACATACCACTACCGGCGACGTCACTATGAGGCCAAGCATACACTGGAAATCAAATTCTGCAAGACGTGTGGACAGAACTACTTTAAGCTCACGGATGAGGAGTACAAGGTGCACACCGAGGTTTGCAGTCGCGAGGTGCCCTGTCCAGAATGTGGCAAGTTGTACGCCGGCAAGATTAACTTGTCAGCTCACGTCAGGAACACCCACAGGAAGGTGCGAAGACATCAGTGCCACCTGTGTGCGTACTCCGCCAAGGATTCCCAGAAGCTGATGCAGCATATTCATGCTCACCAAGGTATTTGTAACAGATGTGCGGAACTGGAAGTCTGTTACTTAATAATTTTTGTCTTTTGTTTGTTTGTAATTTTTGGTCAGAAAAGTGAGCATTTAAAAAGAACTTAGCAATACTCGAATTAAAACATATACCAGTTACAACCATTGTATGCTTACAAGAAAAAAACACAACGCTAACAGTAACTTTGATCACTTGGATATATGTGTTCATACATGTATATTATACCATTTTATGGAGATCTGCAAGTTGATAAATTATGCAATATAATTGGCTATAAAGCTTAATGTCATGGTAACTGTACAATAATAAAAGGATTTATATACACAGCCTTGTCCTCAATCTTATTTGATCTCTATATTGATACCTTTGTATTTGTTAGACGATAGCAAAAACTTCCATTCGTGTTTTCATTTCCAGGTGTACACCCGTACAAGTGTGAAGTCTGCACGTTCACATGCGTACAGGCGTATCAGCTTAAGTCGCACATGCGGACACACACTGGCGAGAAACCGTACAAGTGTGACCAGTGCAACTACGCCGCGGCCTGGAATGTGCAGCTGAAGGACCACATGAAGGTCCACAGCATGGAGTCCGCCGTCATGTGCCAGTACTGTGGCGTCCTCGTGAAAAGTCATTCCGTTCTCTCAAACCACATGAAGAAGGAGCATAAGAGTGACCTGTCTTCTTCTATGCATTATTAGATAGTTGATTAGAGTTTCTTTTGGGCAGCGTTTCAGTATTTTTGGTAGGAAAAACTATGTATTGATAGGAAATGAAAACCGATAACAGTCACTTGTGTGTCAGTATTGCTTCTGGTGAATACTGGTAGTGTAGAGGAGAGATGAGTGTGTGAATCTTCTTCAAATTGTTTATCTGAAAATAAGTTACTAAAGATTTTTATTGGAAATACTATATGAAATGTTAATTTTTATGTTGTTTTTGATCAATCAGTTTAGCAGGTGATTCAGTGAATGGACAGACTACTGTAGTAAATTTAATGAAATAATTTGGTTGGAGACATGGTCATTACGGAGTACATTCCAGACACAGTCATAGTTGTTGTTGCCGATGGAACTGTGTATATTGCTTTTTCATGCTTAATGTATTTCTATATATAAATGTGTGTTTAGCATGATTTTTAATTTGTATAATGGAATAGGATTAGAAGTTTATGGAGAATCTGACAAAAAACGTTTACATAATTAATGTTATGTTTTTACAGGAGATTTTTAAGGCATTGTTATACTCATGTAATTGATCTTTGAAATAATTTCATAGCAATACACATACTTAAGTAAAAAAAGCTTTTGATGGTAGGCAATATACTTTGTGCAGGGTGTTTTGGAACTGTACATTTTACATTTGAATTAAATACATTGTAAATGAAAGTTTATCTTTTCTATAAGTTTTGGAAACCCATTCATTTAAACACTTGTATATTTGTTTAATCTTCCATCTGCATTGACCAGTTGTTGTTATGTTAGTACAAGCTTTTGAACATCATGCAGAATAATTTATCCCCACCTATCAACAGTTTTAGAAATTGAGCACTGTATAGGCATCAAGTTCTTGAAAAATAAAACTTGGAATATACCTTTACAAATATTTGGTATATACATGTACATGTTTGTGATCTGTGATGTTATGGCCATGGTGTCTGGCTTGAGATTAGATTATACATAGTTATTAACATTGGTTTGAAATTCGGAGGCTTATAAAGGCCTTTTAGAGTCATTTTAGCTCGACTATTTGTCATCAACTCCAGTATCAGGGGCAACATCCCCCATGACTCTGTTTTATATTGTGACAGAGTTATGCCCCCTTTTCACATAGATTTGTAGTTAAAGTTTGTATTAAAAAGTTTTGTAACCACAGAACTACATAAGTTATTCACTTGAAATATACCTTTGTCATCAACTCCAGTGTCCGGGGCAATGCCCTTTTTCACATAGATTTTCTGGTTAAATTTTATACTCAAAACTTTTGTAACTTCAGAACTACATAAGTTATTCGCTTGAAAATAGGAACATACTTTTGTCATCACTGCAGTATCAGGGGCAACCTCCCTATAACTCTGTTTTGCATTTTGACAGAGTTATGCCCCTTTTTCACATAGAATTTCTGGTTAGTTTATATTCAAAATTCTTATAACTTCAAAACTACACTAGTTATTAACTTCATAAGGTTTTCACTTTAAACTTGGAATAATTTGATGAAATAATTGCCATAACTCTAGTTTTGTATTTCAACAAATGTATCCCGCTTCCACTTTCCAAAATATGTACCAACTGAAATACTTCGAGTAGTCAAGCTCGCTATCCTCTGACAGCTCTGGTTCTGGATGGCTATTCTTGTAAGATACTTTTTATATGGGAAATGTTTGTCTGACGGACTGAAGGGCCATTTGTATGGTGGAAAGTTTTCCTATATAACACATATTGCAGCAACGCAATTTTTGTCACTACCAGTTCTTTTCATTTGCTGAAAATGAAATGGCATGGTTAGCTTTAAGATTTTGTAAAAAGTTTTAAATACCTGAAAAGATCATTTATTCCTCAATAATATTTCATAAATATTTGTACGATAACACTTCCATTTTTAATGCATCAGCAATTTAAACCTAAACAAATCTTGATAACCGTTGTTGTATTCAAGTTTATTTGATATTCTGCTACGCTGTAAGCGTTGTGTCATTTCTATTGGTCTGTTGCTTAGAACAATTATAGAACAATTATAAATATGTCATTCCGATTGGTTGAAGGCTAACGATGTGGTGATCTCTTCATGAATCATAAAATGTAGTAGATTTATACATAAGTTTAAATAGGAATTAAATGCATATAGAAGGTAAATTTCGTCATAAGTAAAGCAGTTTAGGTTTTATTTATCTAAGTACATTGATACATTTATTGTTGCAAATAATGGGAATTTATTAAAAGTAGTATTGTGCCGATTAATCATTTTGGTGATTAATTAACGACTATAAGGTAATGATTAATTAGTGGATTAAAATTTTGAATTCGTAGATTAATTGAAGATTTTTATGCACAAATTTTCTTTCTTAAAAAAAAATCCTAATCCTTTCTTTTAACTCGAACAAGTGATATGATTCGTGTATATGTTTCAGTGACCAAATAGTATTATCATATAGCACACATACACATATCATTAAATGCGTTGTTCAATAGAATAAAATGTTTAAGTTCATACATTTTAATATGATTTGGAGAACTAATATTTGTCTCTAGTAAAGCTTTTATGACTTAATTACAAAAATAGGTCAATGATGGCCGAAACAGCTCCACTGAATTGCTCACACCTTTAACAGCCAATTAAGCTAACAGCCTGTTAACTCCAGATAAAATAATAAATGTAAAATTAATATTACAAGGAACTTGTTTTTCTTTTTAGCTCACCTGAGCACAACGTGCTGATGGTAAGCTTTTTTGATCACCTTTTGTCCGTCGTGCGTCAACATTTTCATTCAAATAACATCTCCTCCTTGGAGTGACCCTCTTTCAAATTTGTTCAAATCGTTTCAGTCCGCTGAGGTCACCGGAGCTAAAAATAGATTTTAAACGTGAAAACTTAACAAATCTTCTCTGAAACTGCATGTCTGAGAGCTTTCATATTTGGTATGTGGCATCTTCTATTGGTCCTATACAAAGATTGTTCAAATGATGCCCCTGGGGTCAAAATTGGCCCCGCCTCTGGGGTCACATTGTTAATATAGACTTTAATAGCAAAATGACTTTAAATCGTCTTCTCTGAAACCACAAGGCCCAAAGGTTTCATATTTGGTATGTATCATTGCATAGTGGTCCTCTACAAAGATTGTTCAAATGATGCCCCTGGAGTAGAAAGTGGCCACTCCCTGTGGGTCACATGTTTTATATAGACTATAAAAATCTCCTGAAACTGCAAGGCCCTCTTGTTATAAGCTATTATGATGCCTTAAACTCAGGTGAGCGAGCCAGGGCCATTGTGACCCTCTTGTTTTTTAATTACTTAAGCATAACAATTTATAACTAGACATGTATCCGTAGAACATGGATTCACCCACATTCCGCTGGTTGTCACAAAACTCTGCTTATGTCGAAAAAAACCACCAAAATACATGCTCATGAATATGTTTATGAAGCTTCATCACTCTTGCAGTTATGGTTTTCGAATTACACGCAACACAAGTCCAAAAATGTCATTTTTTTGCACAACAAAAGCCTTAACTCCACTGATGTTTGAAAAAACTGCACCAAAATACACCGGTGCACAAGGCCCCTATGCTGATGAAAATATTTATTATGTTTCATCACTCTAGCAGTTATATGTTTTGATTTACGCGCCACACATAAATTCGACATGAAGGATGGACGGGATGGACTGACGAACAATGGCAAATATATATCCCCCTCTCTGAAGGTGGGGGCATAAAAATAAACTCACATAGTAAAATTATATTGTTTCTCTTTACATAAAAAACTTCATCCAAATTATAACGGCCGTGAGCTAAACTTGCAGTTAAATGTTTGAGCAGCTCACTGTTATAGCATTACATGTTGTTTTATCTATGGAAACATTTGTTGTAGTTTTTTATAAATTTGGAATTTTGTACCCAACACAAAATAGGGATCTATCGTGTTTGTTTGATTACTGAACGTGTCAATAATTAATAAATCTGATTGGTATCTTGTCAATTGTGCAGCGCGTTAGTAGGATAATCCACTTCACCAACTGTATTCATAAAACATGTTTTAAACTTTTTTGCTATACAAATAAGACACATATTTATTGCCAAACGAAATAAAACAATGTAAATAATTGAAACACTGCAGTCTAGCCCTTCTTTCCTTAACTTTCAAAATCCTGATTAATCGGTTATTTAGTCAGAACTTGTTGCTGATTAATCGACTAAAATTTTGGATACCGATCAACAACACTAATTAAAAGTTAAATTTTTAGTTTTCCACCACTAAAATGGTCTTTTAGGGATTACATGTTACAGCATGTTTAGCGCTATATAAAATGTAAGACTAAATTTTTATCATGGCTTATTACGACTGTTTACTGGGTAGCACCAGTTCTTGCGAAAGTTCACATGAAAGTTATCTGAGAAGGGTTTAAACTTACAACATCCCGGTAGAATGGCAGACACCATATCCATGACACCACTGCAACCTAATCTTTGCTTGAGGTGATATGTAAAACATCCCGGTCGAATGGCAGACACCATATCCATGACACCACTACAACCTAATCTTTGCTTGAGGTGATATATAAAACATCCCGGTCGAATGGCAGACACCATATCCATGACACCACTACAACCTAATCCTTGCTTGAGGTGATATGTAAAAATGAGTATTGAAGCATTGAAAGGAGTGGAAGCCTCTCACATTTCCAAATTCATTGCTACTGTTTTCTTGATACATGCATTAGGTAACAGATTTGTATTATAGTTTTATTAAAGTAAGCATTAAAACTGCGTTTTTAAATGTAACATACTTTAGCCACATCTTAGTAACTCTGTTGCAATTGTTACAAAAATGACATTGACTATCAACTATTTGCATCTTATTGCTTGGTCATTTTTATTTGCGGTTTGGTATTAGGCACCATAGCTTTGTATAGTGTAACTTAATATTCAAGCTTATCTATTTAGTGAGAGTTTTTCAAATGAGATGTGTTGGTTTATGGGATGCACATATATCAAATCAATGCATTTTTGCAAGCTGATGGGCGTTCGTTCCTAAGTAACATGTTTCTTAATAACCCAGAGTGAATATTTGGCATTAACATATCAACAAGTCAAAAAACATATTGGGGCAAGAATGATTCCATTGTGTATGATTACACTTTGTAATGTAAGTGCCACAATCATAAGTTGACATTATTTTATGAGAAAGAATGAATCTTGAGGATGCACATAAATAAAGACTAAGTTTTTTTTGTGACAAATTGGTGGATGAAAATTGCTGGATGACACATCATTGCTGACTATTGTTTGACATCGTTCCACTCTCGGTGTGAATTGCTGTTGTACAAAATATCATGAACAACCAGTTAACTACCTTATCTACATGGTACATACATGCTTATTTTACATATTTTTTTTTATATGAAGTGCATTATTTTGTATTTATGTTGTTTGAAGTACACGTTTCTGTATGTAGTTAGTTGGGATATTCTGCATTGGTTTGTATAATTTGGATATATTGTTAACTTTTTTTCTTGTTGCTGTATTATTTGGAACTTTCTATGTTAAGTGCATGTTTAAGCATTATTTTATGTGTATTGTTGTGTATCCCACGTTTTTCATTACATGAGTGGGCTTATAGAGTAAATTTTGAATATGTTTCCCCATCTCTCCATTCATGCTGCATTATTTGTGTAATCTTTGTGTATAATGCATATATAGAATCAGATGCTTATTACTGACTAAATAAATTCTTTAATAAAAAAGCTGTAAGTTTGTTGTGAAAACACACGTAAGTTAACCATGTAATGCTCTTGATTAGCTAGGTTTCAAACAGCAATTTTCAGCTCAAGTGTGTATCAAATATCTGTAAATAAACTGAACTCAGATGCCCTAAATCACTGTGATAATTAGATGCTGGTGTTGCAGCTACTGAGCTTGCTGGACAACTCACAATCTTCCACAACCTTACTTTCTCAGCCAAACCACGTTTTATGTCCCCCAAGGAGGGCATATAGTAGTCACAACGTCCGTCAGTGGGTGTGCATGTGTGTGTGTGGGGGGGGGGGGGGGGGGGGACTGATTGGGTCCATTCGTCCGGATTTCTTTCCGCTCTGTAACTTTTTAATGACGGGAGGGATTACAATATAACTAGATGATTATTCTCCATTGCCAGACGATGTGTCACAATACAACACCCATGTGCCCTGTCAATATTTTAACTACTTTTCTAACGTTTGTTTGCACATGAACCAAGTACAATACAAAACATTATGTTATGTTACAGATATGGCTAAACAATCGCTTTTAGCAAATACTAGACATTTAAAGGAGACAACCCATGTTGGTTTTACTGTAGGGCAGTAGATTTTGGAAAACAATGAATCGGTTACCTCCCCTAGTTACAATCTTGCCATTGAAATGTCAAGACTCGATAAACCATTCTGAGTGTACAAACGTCAACAAAACATATTCCCTCACAATGCCACACGGGTCTTACAAGAGACGAACAGACGAAGAAAGAAAATATTATGTCAACAGATACAACCGTCTGTACAAAACGAGGACAGTTAACATCGGCTCCATGATCGATCACTGGAAAGTGATTAAGGAGGAAAATTGCTGCCTTCATGACCCAGATGTGGCTAAATTGCTCATAGAATGGTATCCAATACTTTGTATGAAGCGTATTTAATATAGCAAATAAAGTAACATGTTAATATAAATTCGTTGGAATATTTAGTAACATTTTACTCCGTTTCTATGCCAATGCAGCAAGGGTTGGTGAAGTACAGTTTGCCATGAAACAATTATTATACATCTGTGGACAGCATTACATGATAGGCCCTGGGCAAGGATTGCCTGATGAGGAATTTATATCGAAAATGTTTATCCTCATAGGCCAGTTCATAACAATTAACCTGAAGCATACCACAAGAAGAATACAATACTGAAAATATATATCGATCACAAAAAATATAAATAGTCTTTGGAGGTTAAGATGTGTACCTGAATATTAAAGTAATTTTGAAATAAATCAGTTATAATAAAAAACATTTACACATATATGCTATCCTGAAAAAACAAACTTCTGTAGATTAATTTTGAAATACAGTGATCATAATAAATAAGCATTTAAATATATTTATTTTCTAGATCATATGTGGACCTGAAACAAAAACTATGAATTACATTAATAATATGTACATTATTGTCAGTTTTATCACTCATCATCACTGATAGATCATCATCGTTCATCTTCGCTCTACATCGATCATCATCAGTCAATGAAGCTGGTCATCTTCCGTGATTTGACGTAACGTACAACTGGACGATACAGGTTGGACAGTTTCTTCAGAAGTCCAGTGGTAGACAATCTATCCGCTCTGTACCTGAAAAAAGAATACATAAGAAAATTGGAATTATAATTACAATTGATATAGTGATACAAATATGGACTTTTGAATGGATATATATATATATATATATATATATATATATTTTTTGTAATTAATTAATTAATTTATTTATTTATTTTGACATATTGTACATTATAAGATATAGATAAGAATAATAAATATATAAATAAGGCATTGTTATGGAGTAAGATAATAATTGGTGAATTTACATTACCTGTTCCATGCATCGAAAAATGTTGGATAGAGTAACTTAGCGAAATCATTTTACCAAAAAATCATAAAAACGGTGTTATATTGAAACGCTGTTTTATTGTATTTTTCAAACAGTTGACAATAATGTTGAAAATCAAAAGACATATTTGAATTAAATTAATAAAAAGTACATGATGTATTAATACACGTATATACATTCGTTTTACATTAGTTTTAACACCATTAAAACGATTTAAAGATTGAAAATCAAATGTTTTGAAGGATTGCCGGTATATATGAATTCGTTATAATCCCGCTTTACAATCAATAAACGTTAAAAGTTAATAATATCCATTTTATTGTTTGAGTTAGTTAGTTCGATAAATTTATGAACAGACGGTTTTTCAGAGTAGTATTTTTTAAAATAATGTTCTAGGGTCAGACAACCATATACATACTATAACATAATTTACAGTTTACAGTTTTTCCATTACTCCGCACTTACACTATTTTCCATTAATAAAGATATTTCTGTTTATTTGTCACCAGATTTTATAGGTCTTCAGTATCTGAAGACCAATTATGTTATCAGTGTGCTAGACATGGGGCACTTTAAGGGTGATAGTAACACGTTTATATCGATGATTAATGCCAAAACAAAAATAAACGGAAAATAAAAATTTTAGACAAATATATGAGCAGACTGTATATATAGAACATGATACATGACTAACTTAACTATGTTACGAAAAAGATACATTAAGAAATTGATTAATTTAATTAAGAAATGAAATAATTCATATATAGAATAAAAACAACATAAACAATTAACTTACAATAAAATAAAAGATAAAATAAACTAAGATCAAATAAAATAAATTAATTATTTATAAACTATTTAGATAATTAAATATTAAGGAAGCAAGTTTTATGTTGTAAATAAGTTACGTTTGAATCTTCCAACTATTTAAATTAAATAGTCATCCTATTTTTAGAAATAAAAACAAATTCATTTCAATTGCCTTAAAATATTACTAATACTTAATACATCGCAATCATATTCATAAAGTAGTACGTAAAATGATCACAGGAGACAGCCTCCTCTGCATCAGTCACTTCACAGCCACAGTCTATACCATTGTCCGTCATGTTAAAATGTCTGCACACACACTCACACACGCACAAAACAACAATCAACTTAGAAACAACAACAACAACACATACATCCAAGGAACACACGTGTTTCAAAGCAATAAATTGATAATTTTCACTGTATTTTCCGAAACAATTATAATCGTAAACTTGGTTATTTGTGAAGCATTTATGATATTATATCACTGCATTCAGTTATATATGCACCACGAAACAATTAAGTGATTTACTCATATCCGAAAGTGAACTACTCAATATACATTCTGAAATAGTGTGAATACATTAAAGATGTCGGATTTTGTTAAAATTTTTAGTCAGACAAAGATGTTTCAATTAAAAAGAATTCTTTATTCAATATCCAATTAACAGCAATTAGCACATCTTAAAGAGCCCAGCTATTCTTTGAAATCCGACAAATTTAGGAGAACCACTTTATGCTCGAATAGTTGCCAATTTAGCGGTATTTTACTACTTTTTCTGCAGATTCAAACTGTGAAAATATTTACCAAGAATGACAACTAATGGTAATGTTTAATCACATCATTTTATTACAAATCAACAAACCTGTCTATTACAACTTCGAATCTAAAACCGATATACATGCATTATACAATTTAAAATCCCACCGTAATAACTAATTTTGATTGTTTCACAATTTGATCATAAATGTGAGGACGTTTTAATCATATGTGGGGCCGTTTTAACCAAATGTGAGGCCGTTTTAACCATATTAGAAAAAGTGTGGCCGTTTTGACCACTTTTGGGGCCGTTTTAACCATTTTAGTGGCCGTTTTAACTTGAGGCCGTTTTAACTTGGGGCCGTTTTAACTGTAATCCGGCCAAGCAGCTTAAAGACCATTTATATGTCATATTAATAAAGTTTTCCCATATAACACACAGTGCAACGATCCAATTTCTGCTGCTTCTTTTATGTGCTGAAATAAGTTATTAGCACTGTTAGCATTAATATTTTGTAATAAGTTAACATATGAGTAAAGATTTATTCCTCAACAAAGTTTCATATTTGTATGATAACACTTCCATTTTTAATGCATTACCAACATAAATTATTATTGATAAAGACTTAGGCTATTTTCATGCATTAGATGTATCACAGATGGCAAGCATTGTTCTTTATAATTAGATGCAATTTAGTCCTATACAAAAACCGCTATTTCAGTTACTATGACAGCCGAGGCAAGGTGGTGGATCTCAATCATCCCCCAGCGTCATCTCTGAATGGGCCTTCAGCTGCAGTTGAGAATGGAAGGACTGACAGGTCAGTACCAGACCCCTGCATAGGAGCTGATCTAATTACTAATGTTTTTGGTTCATTTTTCTTGCCATCTACATGTCTACTGGTTAGCGTAGTGAAAGAGAAAATCCAACATACTTTGTTTGGCAATAAACACACTTTTCTGTATGTCTATCAGAGATCACACTGGACCAACATTTCTTTGAGCCAACCAGTTTTGCCAACTTGCCGAAACTTGAACCAATCCGTAGTGATAATTTACAGTTTGAAATTTCTTGAGTACAAATATAAACAACTGTTGTCGTTTTTTATTTCCTTTACTAATAACAAAGCACAGCATAATATATCATAGTCATCATACACATACACATAAGTACCGGTACACAGTCTCTGCGAAAGACCGTGGGACCTCGGACATTGCCGATAAAAATCTGTGAGGTCCGAGTAAAACTGCCCAAATACCGGTCCTCGTGTCCGGTGAAACTTTCGGTAAAAAATATTTTATGACAGCGATTGCTGTATCTGTTTCCACAACAGTCATAACGTTATACTTGAGGGTCACCGATTGTGTTAAAGACGCCGAAGGAACTTTGACAAATACAATTGAATTCATATATATCTTGCAAAATTAAGATGCTGATAGTACATGTAGTAGCTTTAGTTAATAAAGCACTCTCAAGTGTATATTGTTTTAGTTTTCTTCAAATATATTGTTTTTATCGTATTTAAATGTTTCTTGCAAAAAATAAGTGGCCAGTAATAGTTTGTCCGGGCCAGTAATATTTGGGGCATTACTGGTCCTCGTGGCCAGTAATAAATTCACGACTTTTGCGGAGACTGCGGTACATGTCAACATTATATACTTTAGGCTCATCAGTATATCGGTAATATCAGTACAAAGGCAAAGGTCAACTTCAAGAAACATTGTATCTGCTGGTACATCAGTACAAAAACATATCATTTGTGTGTAATACATGGAGCACATTTCATAAAGAAAATCACTGCAAACATACTAAACAAATTGCACTGCACATGTTAACATAATATACATGTATGTTGGTACATCAATACAAAAACACAGCATTTAAACAACTCTTGGAGCACATTTCATACAGAAACAATATTGCAAACACACCAGACAAATTACATACATCTTTACTTTATCATAATTCTGCGCTGTGTTTTTTCCCAGTCCACAGGTTGAAAATAGATTTAAAGTCAACATCTTTGCAGTCTTTTCCTGCAATGGAGATTGCAATTAGATTTTCCAGATTTTTCACGCTTAAAAACAATTTCTCAAGTCTGTCTTTATTAGATTTTGTTTGCTAAAGCCCCTTTCACAGTCAACTGTGGACACTAACAATCTTTTAGCATCTTCAGCTGGATATGAGTTTGAATTTTTTATAGCCAAATTAGCAGTCATTGACTGACTTGTTACCAGAGTTATGGCTTGCTCTTGAGAAATTTGCAAACGAGAGCAGTTCCGACTTTGAACCCTCTATGCCCACAGTTCCTAAGTAATCCGAGACAGTGTCTATGTCTGATTCAATTTGAATGACTGGGATACTTGGTTTAAACATATTGCTCATGGCTGTGAGGACTGACCCATCATTGTCATAAAAAAACCTGCTATTCAGACTTTTGACCATGTTGTTAACAAACTGAGTGCATACAGACTCAGATTCTGTTCTTTGTTTAACACTGTCCCTAATAGTGTGCCCTTCAAAATCAAAAGTGTACAGACCATCAGCATCAAGTTCAGGAATGTTGGGCATGACCTTTAAATTTTTTTCATCATTGGCCCTGACCTAGTCTCAGAAAGTTGCTCAAGAGTTTGAATATTGGCTGTCAAAAGGGGGGTTATCTCAGAATAGCATAAGTCTTTCTTCTGGTACATCTTTAACAGAATGACTGTGGGTTTGAGCACATCACAGGAAGTGAGCAGTGTACAGCAATTTGTATGTAGTGATTTGTTTGTAGAGACTCAGAGCTTTTCCAGACTTTTCTTCTAAGAACAAAGAAACTAGGCTGGGGTAGTTTGTAACCAGGGCATCTACAGAGCCCTCAAAACTTAACCAACGTGTGTGAAATACCTCTTTGAACTGGAGAGTTTGACCATCTAAAATTGACTGAATGGCAGATAGATTTGACATGTTCTTGGGGGAGTTCCTAAAGTTCTTGAAAATGGAAATCAAAGTTTCCTGAAATTTCACCATATAGGGGATGGAGTCTGCACTTCTGTAACAGCTCAGTGCCAGCCTGTGGGCTATGCAAAGTGTAGCAAGGACACCTGGAACAGGTTGTTTTAACCTATTGACTACTCCTGACTTGTGCCCAACCATAACAGATGCCCCGTCAGTACTTACACCACATAAGTTGGCTATATCTGTTCCCTACCTAATCAAATTACGCTGACTTGAGCAAAGATGGATTCAGCATTTGCACTACTAAGTTCAGATATGCCTAAAAAGTGTGTCACAGGATAGACACTTCCAAAAACATTACTTTCTAGAATTTTTATGTAACAGTTCAAATTCTGTGAAACAGACAATTTGTAGATTCATCTAACATAAGACTGAATTTTTGAGAGTTTTTCAATTTATCTAACAATTCCAAATGAAATGATTCGGCTATACATTCTTGAAATTCATTGATGGACTGATTGTGTTCATAAGTTGTATGATTGTCAACCCTTAAATCACATTTGTGGAAGACGCCTTGATTGATGAAATGGGCAGTAAGAGCAGGAATAGACTATTATGTAAATTTATGTAAGTTTTCAATATATATATATATTAGAAGATATCTTCTACATACAGTGCAGAACTGTGTTGTGAACACATAATTATATACAATACAAAATATTTTAAGTTGTGTGATTTTAAAACATAGAATTATAAATAAAACAAGAATATATATTTATGTCTTGTTCTTTTTGCAGTTAGAATTCAGTACACATACATTCGCTATGAAACTTTGTCATGAAAATATATAAAATCTTGATAAATTGGAACAGCCGTCAGCTTTTCCATTTGGTGGTGAAAAAGTTGTAATTCACAGTTACTAGAAAATGTTCATACATTTACATTGGATTTAATTGTGTTTTTTGTTTTAGTTCCAATGCTTTGAAGTCTAACTACCAACAATATGCAGAGGATTTGGAAGAAAAGAAAACCATTGAAGTAGAAAGGAACACAAACAATGCAGAAAATATTGAACAAATGGCAAAGTCTGGCGAGAATAGTCGAGAAAACTTTGCAGATGAAGCACCAGTGTTGGCCAATCAAAATGAGAGTAAAACCAATGATTCTTCTGCACTACACACAGTAATGAAGTCTGAATCTGAAAGTGAAATTACCGTTAAGATAGAAAAAAATGCTCCCAATGATAAATCGAGGGAAAAGGATGATGCAGAATCAGAACAGAGTCACACTGAAATGAAAAGTGACACTGAAGATAATAATGAGCCATTAGATCTTAGTGAGAAAAGTGACACAAAACCAGCTGCTCATGATGAAGATGAGAATACAATGGACTTGGATCTTCCATCTCTGACAATGAAAATCTCTACAAAAACAACTAGTAATGCCAAATCAAAAGAAAAGGACAAGAAGCCAAAAACTGTGTCAAAACCTAAAAAATCTAAAGCAAAAGCTATCAAAAGATCACAAACTACAAAACCAAAGAAAGAAACTACCCCTAAATCTAGCAATAATGTGAAAAAGAAAGTAGCAAAAGAAAATGAAGAAGAAGCAGTTGTACCAGATCCACCAAGAAACCCATGGCAGCACATCAGACTTGAAGACCACACAGACAAATACAGCATGGAGAAAGTTGAGTCATTCGAGAGGCGTAACAGAGGAGCGGAAGTGTATGAAATCATGTATGTGTGTCAACTGTGTAACCAGTTCAAGTCCGTGGGAAAAGAAGTGTTTGAAGAACATCTGGAGTGTCACATAAACAAGGTTTTAGACTGCAGTGTCTGCGGGTATGTTGGGTTTGCAAACTCGGACATGATCCGACACAGGCAGGTGTGCTGTCGGGTGAAGAAGGGGAGGGAATATGTCTGTCACCTGTGTGGAGCTACGCTTATATCGCGTGGAGAAAAGGTGGATCACATGGGAAACATTCACGGCATTCCGGAGTTGCCTTGTAGATGGTGTAAGGAGCTATTCACCAACAGGCACTTACGGAAAAAACACTATCGCACTGCCCATAAAGACCTCTGCCAGTATTGTGATAGCTGTAAGCAAGGGCTGTCCAAGCTGTCCAAGTAGGTTGATTTTGTTATTTTATTCATGATTGTTGTAAAAGCAACTCGTGAATTGTCTTGTGTGAAATGTAAGTGGCTGTTTTGTCTGTTGCATATTAAAGTTGCTGAGTTACCTGTGGGAATACCTCTTTTGTCTTAAATGTTTTACATTTGTGACGCGTCGTGAGAAAACCGGTCTTAATGCATGTGCGTAAAGTGTCGTCCCGGATTAGCCTGTGCAGTCCGCACAGGCTAATCTAGGACGGCACTTTCCGCCTACAGTGAATTTATGTTTAGAAGAGACTTCCTTGAAACAGAAAATACCACAAAAGCGGAAAGTGCCGTCGCAGATTAGCCTGTGCGGACTGCACAGGCTAATCTGGGACGACACTTTACGCACATGCATTAAGTCCGGTTTTCCCACGATGCCCCTCATTTAAAGCTTTCAATTTAACTTTCAAATCCATGTGCTGTAAAAGAATTGTGTGAAAGGTTTGTCGCAAGAAGTTGATTATACATATGTACTTAAATGATGTCATTTTAAAAATGTTAAAAAAAAAACAACACTATTTTAATCTGTTACTTAAATGTGCAGGAGGCATTGGTTATATGTACCAACTTGTGTTTAATTCTACTTAAGTATTATATATGTTTTGTCATTGATAAGTATTTTCGAGTATCAAAACTGCTTTCCATGCAAGAAAGATTGATAGATATTAGCATAATATTGTGAATCACAACTTTGGATTTCATTTACAGGATTGAATTCAAGCGACACGTGGAGACGTGCGTGCCGGGACACCAGTGTCAGTACTGCGGGAAGCTCTTCAGTAGGAAGCAAGGCCTGGACAGTCATGTGACCTTCACCCACCTCAAGGTTCGCAAGCACACGTGCAGCATGTGTCCATACACCGCAACCACTCCGGAGAAGTTGAAACTTCACGTTCTTGCTCACCAGGGTAGGTAACAGCTCTAAAATCATGTGTATGGTATCTTTAATAATGAATTTATTCTACATTAAAGCATGTGTGAGTAGAAATAGGTGTGTTTATTAAATTTTATAGTCATGAAATTATTGGAAAGTATCAAGTTTTTCTTTTAGTATAGGATAGGAAAAGTACCAGTCGATCACAATATCCACCAGGCCTATTGTTTTAAAAAGTAAAAGGTTGTAAAAGCCTTATAGGACCTAAACATTTATAAGTTAATATAAATCTTTTTTTGAATGGATAAAATTTCATTGTGAAAATAAACATTACTGGTATTTTCTCTGCAAAAAACTTTTTGTATTAAAAGTACATTTTTCCTAAACTAATACAAGAATGTAAGAAAATTAAATATTTTAAACAAAGATCATTTTATTTTACTGTTTACCAGCACATAACATTTCAATAAATAATTTATTAATTTATTGAAATGTTATGTGCTGGTAAACATTAAAATAAAATTTTCTGTTACATTTTCTTCAGTCACTATTAAAGTTGTCAAGAAACTTATAAAACAATTGAGTTTAATTCTATTGTTCATCTGTTAGGTGTTCGACCTTACAAATGCGACCAGTGCACCTTCACTTGTGTCCAGCCTTACCAGCTGAAATCTCACATGAGAACTCACACCGGTGAAAAACCATTCAAGTGTGACCAGTGTTACTATGCTGCGGCCTGGAATGTACAGCTGAAGGACCATAAGAAGGCTCACTTGTGTGAGACAGCCGTGCTCTGTCACGCGTGTAACGTAGTTTTCAAGAATCTAAATGTGCTGAGCATGCATCAGAAGAAAGCACAGTGCCGCTCAGTTTCTGCTGGTAATCAGGTCTCAACTTCTAGCTCACCAAGTTACACTCAAAGCACAAACGTAACCATACCAGTTAGTTTGGGGCACATGACTCCAGAGCCCGTTCTGTCACCTTCTCATGGCATTCACACAGTCCGTTCCATGTCTCCAGAGCCCTTTATGTCACATTCTCAAGGCATTCCGGCTGGTCGAGGTATGATGTCCCCAGCACCTGTTGAGTCACAATACAACGGCATTCCGATGGTGCGTGGGGCAATGTCCCCCGATCCTGTCCCCTCCCACCCTAGCGGCATACCTGCTGTGGATACGGTGATCAGCTCTCGTATGATAGGTCTCCCAGAGCACGGGGTACGTGTGGACAGCCCTCATATCTCGTTACAGAACCCTGCCCAGCTGTACCATGACCAGGTTGCACTGCACTATCATCATCATCATCATCAGCAGCAGCAAGAACAGCAGCACATGCTTTATGATCACCAACAATGAATGTGTCTTTTGTGTTTGGCTTTTGTACATGTAAAACAGTATGGTAATCTTGTAAATGGCGTTGCCTTTGCGGTGTTAGGCCCTATAACAGCTTTAATACATGTATTATGCATTTCATTCCAGTGGCTGTACATTTGCATTATACCTCATTTCTAAATTGTATAATTCTTATAAATAATACGCATTGTATTTTACATAAGTTTTTCTTGCTTGTTAAATGTTGTTTCATATTACTCTGATTGACCAAAAACTTATACCATAATTCAAAACCATGTAATTAAGCCTGAATTTGCATTTGCTGGGATTTCTTGAGTTGGTCTTAAAAGAAAACTGACAACAAATCAGACAAATATACCAGTTATGAATAAATTAGAGGCAGACAAGTTCAAAATATTGAAGTTGACCTTAGATGTCGCTTGATGTAAATACACGTATACGTAGTATTTGCTACAGCAGGTGTAATTAATTACTAGAATTTAGTCAGCAAATACAAAGCTTTGCCTGAATATTCTGTAATAAAGTTACATTAGCGTATGTAGTCACTGCATTTGGACTATTATAGGAATCAGTTATTTTTAATTTCTACTTATTGAATAAACTGTTCACATGTGTACTATTTGTATGTGTAGTAAATGCCAGTGTATAGTTTCTTGCTTTTGATGCTATGCAAATAGATGATCAATTATATAGATTTTTAGCTTAATTTCTAATAATAAAATGCAAGGAAACCATTACAAGTAATTCTACAAACTTTGCATAGAGTATGTTTTTAGGCTGTTGGCGGAAATCATTGGGTCTTTAGTAAGGCAATTTCAGGAGATTGAATCACGTGACTGATTTAACTTTGTAGGCTACGAAGTACTAACAATCGATACCCCCAAATTTTGTATGTCTATCGGCTATTTTGATCTGTTCAGGATAAGTCGACACGTTGACTGTTATGCATATTATTGCGTTTACAATAAGTAGTTGGCATACAAACTATATATATCTACCAAGATGTTGAAAGAAGGGAGTATTACAATGAGTAGTTCAATTTGTCTTGTGTAAAAATGGCATTGCAGAAATTCAATTTCATTCAGACAAATGTGTCCTTTCACATAGAAAATTTTGGCACTCTTTATTTCCCTTGATTTTGGTTCATTTCCTTGTCTTGCCAACAGTCTTACTACGCTATCAGCATTTTTGTGATTGTAATTGGTGACCAAGCTACTCAGTGTACATTCAGACATTCATATATTTTTTGATAATGTTACAAAGACATTACTATGCAACGTATGCAAAACATTTCAATCTCAATTTGGCAGGGCGTATGACCATGTGTATTGTTATACAATATAATTGTTATGGTTTATTGCTTTTGCGCTTGAATATGATACATGTGCATGTATGGTGATCGTTCAGTGATATATAGATAGATTAAATAGTAAATTAAATAATCATTAATAAGTGATCGTAATGTGCTGATTTTTTATATATATATCAAGTAAAAGTAAATGTAAAAACAAAACATTGAGAAAAATTAATCTACTTAATATACTAAATTCCATGTGTTTGACAAGCAAACTGTGGGAGATTGTTTTCTATTTGTTCAATTATTAACTTAAATTGTTTTCCTCAGTTTTACAAACTATATTTACTGTGCTCCACTCACTTATGCTTGTTGTATATGTGCACAAAGTACATGCATGTTGGAGTGACACATAATTGAAATTCTTGCTTAAAACGAGACATCAAATTCGTTGACATACAAGTGATATTTGTATTTATGCAAGTATTCTGTAGAATTGGGCTATTTGTACAGTTTGATGTATACCTTTTTTGTAAGATTTGCCAGTATAGTCATTACTGGGGACATTTCATGTTTGTAGATGTTTATGCTGGAAAACCTTTTAAGAGATGTTATCAAATATCAGATGTACCTTTAAGCAAATGCAGTTTGCTTTTAAACATTTTTTTTTCCACATGCATACAGAGTCTACATGTACATGAACTGTTGACATTTTGATCCAAAGGATACTTACTGTGCTTCCCACTGTGACATTTTGATCAAAAGGATACTTACTGTGCTTTCCACTGTGCCACATAGCTTTTATGCACAGTTGGCCCATCTTTTGATGCGAGAGAGGTGAAATGCAAGTTTCCAAAACCGCAAAGAAGGAATTGAAGAAGTTTGCTTAATTATTCAGTCACTGCAAGCTTTTACAATACATATGTAGTTTTTTCATAACCGAAAACATTTTTAACATTCTTCTGTACATTTGTTATATTGCAATTTTGAATATTCTTTATTTTCCTATTTACAATTTGTGACAAAAATCTTATTAGTATGAAGTTTTTTTTAAATCATTGAGCCGTTTTTTAAACAGTTTTTGGCATAGAAATTTATCATGATTTAATGAATTGTCATATTAATATATGAATTTATTAAATTGTTATCTCACATATCTGCATTCACTTATGAATTACTGGCATATTAATTTTGTATGCTAGAAATTGTTTTTATGCTGGTGACAGTTGTTTTGTCGCTTGCTTTGAGTGTTTGTGATATTCCTTGTTTGTTGACCAGATATTTCTGTGGCTATGTTTTAAAGTAACCAACATTTTCCATACCTGTTAAGGTGATGTATTCACTGTTTTTTCCATAGCTTTGATCTTCAAATGTTTTGCCGTATATAAAGTATATTCTGTACATAAATAAAACCAACACATTCTATACCATGTTATTTTCTTGTACATTTTTATTTATGATCTTAACAAAAATCAACAGCACTAAAAGTTGCAGAAAGATGGCAGTTGTGCAAGTATGTATATGTCGCGCAAGAAGTATTACTGCAAAGAATTAACAACCTCCATTGTCATGTCATGAAAGTATTGTAGGAAAATACATTTCAAATAAGTATTCTGAATTGGCCACTGTACAATTTATGCACAGCTATATGCAAACAGTGAAATTATCTTGTTCATCACAGTGGTGCATTAGCTGCTTAGAATTATAAAATAACATCACAAGTCAAAATTAACAGGACCAGGACAGATTGTTGAGATTTTTATCTGCACTTCGTTTAGCATAAAACATTAATACATATCTGCAATGCTTTTCAGCAACAGGCCTAACAACAAACAGTTTATTTTAGCTATACCAGTAATCAGACTCAATTTAATTATGTTCTTACAATCTTTCTTTCCTCCTTCGACTCCAACATCGCAATTTTGTTGCATTAACTTCGTGGCAAGCACATGTTCACATAGCTCCATCGTGTTTTATAAACTGCAATTACTTATGAAATGCTATATACAAACCGATCAAATCAGTCGTTAACCAATCACAGGCACTTCACTGTAGTCCATTGAAGGCATTTGAAATATGCAAATTATGCATACTGATCATGTGATCAGGTCATGGGTTCGCGGGTGTCTGGGTACAGGAAGAGCCCACACATGGCCTCCATCAATGCCCTCTGGCACGCGAGCCTGGCCTCGTATCCACCACCCCTGTCTGCGTCGCTGGCACTGCGGATGTTCTGTAGAAACCTGAAGTACAGTGACATCTAGCTCTTGAACAGTATTATTATTAGTAACGCACAAAATTGGCTGAACTTTGGACGTTCCAAAAAAACCTCTTAAAAGTACAAAGACATCCAGTGGTTCACAACTGATACAGATAGTAACACATATCCATGAGGATTGGATGTTTCGAAGAAACCTGCAAATACAGAGGCATCCAGTTTTACAACTTGACATTGTACTAATGGTGACACATGAAGGTAAAATGGTATGGCATATTAACAAAATACGAAATGTCAGATTGAGCATCATGCTTTTGGTTTCTTCATAATATTTTAAATAGCTCTGATCACAACAGAAATTATGCCAAGTGACACTCAGTTGTTTTACTGTTTTGTAACACATATTTTAACTAACACATTATTTGTTAAAAATAAGAGTAAAAGCATAATTTCGCTCATGGAAATAAATATTTAAAACAGATTTGGGATTTCTGTATACACTTTTAACAACAATCTAACAAGTTGCCAGTTTTAGCAGAAAATGCACTCTTATTTTTGTAAAGTTCTTTTCCATAGTCACAGGTTATTGCAAAGAGCACAAGGAACCAATCCCCAAACCTTTGATCTACATGAAAATCTAATCATCCAATACTCTCAAATAGCATACTGTGTCAATAACATGACCGGCTTTTGTATTTGAGATTTGCTTCCCTTGTTCAATATATCTGTTTCCTATATGATGTTGGGCAATACAATCAAACATGTATTATTGCTTTTACCCCAGAATATTTGGATTTGTCTGAGTATGTTCTATGCATTAATATTTCAAGACCAATGCCACGTATGATAGGTCGGATGTGTTAACAAAAAATCACAATGCATTATTTACTACACCTTTCTGTCCTTTCTGCCTAATGTGTGATATACACGATGATACTCACAATATTTGTCAAACCAGAAGGACTTACTTACTCTTTCTTCTTTGTCTGGTAAATATTTCCAAATATCGTCACCTTAGGATTACAAGGGCCTATCTAACATGTGTTAAAGAAGCAGATAGGATTACAAGGGCCTATCTAACATGTGTTAAAGAAGCAGATAGGATTACAAGGGCCTATCTAACGTGTGTTAAAGAAGCAGATAGGATTACAAGGGCCTATCTAACGTGTGTTAAAGAAGCAGATAGGATTACAAGGGCCTATCTAACGTGTGTTAAAGAAGCAGATAGGATTACAGGGGCCTATCTAATGTGTTAAAGAAGCAGATAGGATTACAGGGGCCTATCTAACATGTGTTAAAGAAGCAGATAGGATTACAAGGGCCTATCTAACGTGTGTTAAAGAAGCAGATAGGATTACAAGGGCCTATCTAACATGTGTTAAAGAAGCAGATAGGATTACAAGGGCCTATCTAACATGTGTTAAAGAAGCAGATAGGATTACAAGGGCCTATCTAACATGTGTTAAAGAAGCAGATAGGATTACAAGGGCCTATCTAACATGTGTTAAAGAAGCAGATAGGATTACAAGGGCCTATCTAACATGTGTTAAAGAAGCAGATAGGATTACAAGGGCCTATCTAACATGTGTTAAAGAAGCAGATAGGATTACAGGCCTAGGATTACAAGGGCCTATCTAACATGTGTTAAAGAAGCAGATAGGATTACAGGCCTATCTAACATGTGTTAAAGAAGCAGACAGGATTACAAGGGCCTATCTAACATGTGTTAAAGAAGCAGATAGGATTACAAGGGCCTATCTAACATGTGTTAAAGAAGCAGATAGGCCCTTGTGATACTAAGGTGGCAAATTATATTCTTAAAACTGAAATGAAGACTACTCCATTCTGTTAAGTAAATGACATGAATTCCCAAAACATGAAGGACTATTATCTCATTCTGTTTTGTAAATGATGTTTCCAAGGATATAAACCAAATTAGAAGGACTTCTGGGTACTAGTACTTTCTTTTTAGCATTCCGATGATATTCACACAATCAGACAGGCTACTAACCTTTCAGTATGGTAAATGTTAATTCCATTGACCTTCACAATTTGGACATACTACTAACATTTGATTTAGGTAAATGATAATTCCATACATATTCATGAAATTCCGTCAAACTTCCTACATTATGTAAGGTAAATGATGATTCGATAGATATTCTCAAAATTCAGACATACTACCAACATTTGATTTAAGTAAATAATGATTCCACAGATATTCAACAATCAGACAGGCTACTAACCCTTTCTGTCTGACGTCTGACTCCGAGGGTGGATCGGGTCCCAGTATTTCCAGATCACACGGTGTATAGCTGTAGGGTTCTCCGTGGTCAGCCCGCGTCGGCAGAGCAGCCCCATCTGTGTTTGTGAATCCCTGCAAAGAATGTACATGTATGTTCATACTGGGAAGAAAACTAGATAGACACAATAAGGACATTCTACCAATTTGATTCTATGTTTAGCATCCTCGGGCTGGTAGGTTTTGGGATTCCTGAACGAACAAAAAACAATTTTGACAATGTGAAAAATCGTAAAGTGTATAACAAATTAAATAAGAGGGCCAAATGGCCCTTGGTTGCGCACCTGAGTTTCATTAGTCGAACAATTTTCCTATGTTAGATTTTTATACAGATATACTGATACGGACTGATGAAAGTGCGGCCTTAATCATCATGGTTTGAAAAACTTAAGTGACAACAGACATTCAAAATTGTGAAGAACATATTGAAATTGAAGCTTTTTCTTCAATTTGACCTAGAGACCTAGTTTTTGACCCCACATGACCCACATCTGAACTCGGCTAAGATATCATTCGGACAAATGTTCTGACCAAGTTTCAAGAAGATTGGACAAAAAATGTGACTTCGAGAGTGTTAACAAGCTTTTCTTCAATTTGACCTAGTCACCTAGTTTTTTACTCCACATGACCCAGATTCGAAATTGGCCGAAATATCATTGGGGCAAATGTTCTGACCAAGTTTCATGAAGATTGGGCAAAAAATGTGACTTCTAGAGTGTTCACAAGCTTTTTCTATAGCCATAAGGAAAACTGCCACCCCCCCCCCGGCCGATATGTTTTTTTACGGACCGGAACCATTTTCGAACTCGGCCGAGAGATATCATAACAAATGTTCTGAGCAAGTTTCATGTTGATTAGGCAAAAAATGTGACTTCTAGAGTGTTCACAAGCTTGTTCAAAAGCCATATAGGGAACACTGCCCCGCCCCTTGGCGGCCATGTTTTTCTATGGAGCGGAACCATTTTCATACTCGGCCGAGATATCATAAGAAACAAAGGTTCTGAGCAAGTTTTATGTTGACTGGGCAAAAATTGTGACTTCTAGAGTGTTCACAAGCTTCTTCTATAGCCATATAAGGAAACCCCCCCCCCCCACTGGCGGATATGTTTTTTAACGGACCGGAACCATTTTCTAACTCAGCCGAGATATCATAAGAACAAATGTTCTGAGCAAGTTTCATGTTGATTAGGCAAAAAATGTGACTTCTAGAGTGTTCACAAGCTTTTTCTAAAGCCATATAGGGAAAACTGCCCCCGCCTCTGGCGGCCATGTTTTTCAATGGAGCGGAACCATTTTCAAACTCGGCCGAGATATCAAAAGAACAAAGGTTCTGAGCAAGTTTTATGTTGATTGGGCAAAAAATGTGACTTCTAGAGAGTTCACAAGCTTTTTCTATAGCCATATAAGGAAAACTGCCCCCCCCCCTGGCGGATATGTTTTTTAACGGACCGGAACCATTTTCGAACTCGGCCGAGATATCATAAGAACAAATGTTCTGAGCAAGTTTCCTGTTGATTAGGCAAAAAATGTGACTTCTAGAATGTTCACAAGCTTTTTCTAAAGCCATATAAGGAACACTGTCCCGCCCCCTGGCAGCCATGTTTTTCAGTGGAGCAGAACCATTTTCAAACTCGGCCAAGATATCATAAGAACAAATGTTCTGAGCAAGTTCGCTGTTGATTAGGCAAAAAATGTGACTTCTAGAGTGTTCACAAGCTTTTTCTAAAGCCATATAAGGAACACTGCCCCGGCCCCTGGCGGCCATGTTTTTCAATGGAGCGGAACCATTTTCAAACTCGGCCGAGATATCATAAGAACAAAGGTTCTGAGCAAGTTTTATGTTGATTGGGCAAAAATTGTGACTTCTAGAGAGTTCACAAGCTTCTTCTATAGCCATATAAGAAAAACTGCCCCCCCCACTGGCGGATATGTTTTTTAACGGACCGGAACCATTTTCGAACTCGGCCGAGATATCATAAGAACATATGTTCTGAGCAAGTTTCATGTTGATTAGGCAAAAACTGTGACTTCTAGAGTGTTCACAAGCTTTTTCTAAAGCCATATACAAATGTCCTGACCAAGTTTCATGAAGATTGGCCAATAGATGTGGCCTCTAGAGTGTTCACAAGGTTAATGTTGACGACGAATGATTCACGACGCACGATGGACAAAAAGCGATCACAAAAGCTCACCATTAGCACGTTGTGCTCAGGTGAGCTAAAAAAATACTTTTAGGTTGTGTTTTTACCAATATTTGTAAAAATAGCGTGCAACTAATCAAATTACACAGTTCAAATCCTGTGTTAAAGTAGGTTCCCAAAATGAAGATCTATAACAGTTTTGCAAATATACATGTGCTATAGCTTGGACCACTGCCATGAAAACGTTGTGACAGAAAATGTTTTTTATCAACTCATTGTTTTTTCCTGCCTGGTTGGTACAGTTTGAAAAATCATGGGGAGGCTAAACAAATGGAACAAATTTGTATGGCCTAAACACTGTGTCTGGGCGTTGAAAGAATGTGTCTAATCAACAAAATATGTGTGGATCTTAATACATGAGTATTGTAAATTTTGTAATATTTAACTATATTGTGAACATTTTTTAGAGATTTTGGTGAATTATTTATTTCAAATACTTATTGAGATAATTTCTACACAAAGCATCCAACATACATGTAGCATCATTATGGGGTTGTAAAAACTTGAAATGTCCAAATAATTTACTATATTCACATTTGTCAAAATAATTTGTGGACCTTAAAACCTATACATTCATAAAATGAGTCTTTTCAGACTAATTTTACAAATGTATTGTAACATAGATTTGTACAAAATTATATTCATAGAATAAGCTGTTAGTAAAACTAACAGTATCTACTAGTGATCGGAATCAGTCCTATAAATATTCGTTGATTAATCAGAGCCAAAAGTGATTGATTAATCAAATAATCATGACTAAATATTTGGATTTTCATTGTTCAACTGAAATATTATTTCATCCAATGATATTTCACGAATTTAAATGTTTGTCAATTTATTTTGTTATACTTGGTTTTAGTTTAAACAAAAACGGATTGAATTTGCAGATTTGCTGTTGTTAAAACAAAAAAGTAATAATGTAAATGTAAATGCTTGACTTAATTACACTACGAAAGTTAATCATGTATTAATATTTATATATATCTACAAAGGCACTTTATAGACAGTATGTAGTGTACAACACCCAGCACCCCCCTCCCCACTTGACATTGTAGTGATTTGTCGGTTATACATGTAATGTAAAAGGCATAACATCTCGACACTAAACTAAGTACAAGCTGTTTATAAGGAAGTGCACATGCATAGGAGTAGAATACATATTTTATGATTTTAAAACCACAGGCAAGCATTTACTTGCGCAATGTATATTACATAAATGATCAATAATAAAGTATTTACCAATCCGTGCTAAAATGCATATAAATGTGTGAAAATTCTTTAATGGAAACACTGACAACCTATGAAGAAATGTTTAATAACATGGTGCACGTATATTGCATTAATTGTACAATGTATTTTATTTATAATATCGGTATATTTGGCAATTTAGAACTACAAAACACTATTTTTTTTACTAGAAATGTTTAATAGCATTGTACAATGTATACTGCATTTGATGTACAATGTATTTTATTTATAATACGGTATATTTAGTAGTTTAGAACTACAAAACTCTATTTTTGTTGACTACATAATACATAACAAATAGTACCAGTGACATGTACGCATTTTGTTGATTAATTTTTCCCATCGTAATCGTCACGTCATGGCTCTGTTCGTCATGATTATTTGACGAAATGATTAATCAGCCGATCACTAGTATCTACCGTACTTTTAATGTTAATTGGCCCTTGTTATCAAACAGATTCAGAAGTGTGATTAAATCAAATGTCTGTATTACCCATGATGCACCAGACGAGAATTTTGTGAAAGGCTGGTTCCCATTGGCAGTGGAATGATCAATTGTGGTGGCCTGGTGCTCGGCAAGTATGGCGGATGCCGGCAGGTCAGAAAACATCTGAAATATTTGATACCTCAGGAAAACACATCTCGGCTTACCAGAAAAAAATGCTACATAAACATTGTCACAAAACAAACATTTTACAGAAACAAAACTTGATAACCTGGGGAAACACTTTATGTGTTGCTGATCATACTTTGTGCTACAAAAAATCTGCATTGTTTTCAATTTTAGACATGATGCAAATGATTTTGAAAACTTTCTTACAAAACTTTGGTTAGGACAGTAAATTGTATACATAAATTTTGTTTTGTTTGTTTGTTTGGATTTTTCGCCATTTTTAACAGTATTTCAGTCATATCACAGGGCGGTCAGTTAACCTACTCACACTTTTCCCGGGCAAGCTTAGCCGATCTAAGCGATTTACCAGTACTAAGTGCACATACTTATGCCAGTAACTGACAACTGCCCTACTTGAATCAGAGGTAGGGGGAGAATGGCCGTATAAATAATTTCATGACCAATCCCGCTATTATACACACCTTATTAGTGCTAATTTTCTTTTGTTAAAACCAAAGATGAACCCCGAACAAAAACACATACTGACTGGAAATATTACAGGCGCAACACCAGTGACATTCACTGCTTTCCTACCAGTTCGTCTATGAGCTCCTCCTTGTTTTTCTTCCTCTTGTTCTTTTCATTCATCTCCTGCAGGCGGTCGTGCTCCCTGCGCAGTCTCGCCTCCCTCTCCTCCTCCTCTATCAGCATGGCTAGGTACTCCTCATCCTTGCTCTGAATAAAAATAGATATTGCACAACTGGCCCACAATGCTTACACAGGGTTTATACAAACTGTAAAAACCACAATTCCATTATTTTTCCATGACATAGCTCAGTTTTCCATGATACAGTCGGAACACACTGAAGTCAAAATAGTACACTGATATTCCTCATTTTATTTGATCTACATAATAAAATTATTTATCTCGGTTGATTTGCACCCTGTAGAATAGACTTGAAATGCTTGTAGCGCTGCAATACATGCCTGTCCATCGATACACTTTCAATTTTGATTTTTTTCATATTTCAATGGATTTGATTTGTGTTATGCACGTACACTTTACAGGCATATTCGATGATACTTTTCAACTGTACATGACAATTTTTGACAATTCCAGGATTTTTCCATGATAAAATCAAAATTATCAAGAATCCATGATTTTTCCAGGCAAAGCCCATTTTCCATGACTTTTCCAGATCAGAATGAACCATGATACAGAGTGAGCCTAGTGTTGGCATATGTAACAGTCTGTCACACTTACTATTCACCCTTGCTTTGCATAGAACACAGAAATGCAAAGTAAAACCACACACCTTGGATCTACCATATAGTCATGCCCTCTATCAGCATGGCCATGTACTCCTTATGATTGCTTTGAATTTAACACACAACACTGTATAATACTATAATATAACTGTCCCTCTATGAGAATAGAAAAGATAAGACTCCATGATTATGCAGATGAGTCTGAACATACTAAAATAACGAGAATAGAAAAGATAAGACTCAATGATTATGCAGATGAGTCTGAACATACTGAAATAACTTACACTAAGACTTACCTGTATGATGGAGACTGTAGTATTTGTTACATGTGTAAGCATGTCATGAAGTTAACACTATTGTAAGATTAATTCACATTTTCTTAATACAAATTTACTATGACAAAAAAACTTTTCCGTTACACACGTTTAAATTTTTCTGAATGTAAAGACATGTATGATCTACCAGCCATTCTGACATTCTCATTTATAAGCATGCAGTGTTAAGCTCACCAGTTTGTTTTTGTTCTTCTGAATTGTGTCCTTGTTTTCACGCTTGTACTGTTCTATCACCCGCTTAGTGTTCTCAACATCCTTATTATTTGTAAGATTGTACACTGAAAACATGGTCAAGGAATTCAGAGAATAAGCACACTGATTTTAACTAAAAATATTCATTAAATAAACATTTATATATAAAATACTGTCTATGCTATAGTAAAAATAGTAAAAACAAATGATATTCCTACATCAAAAATCTCAATCACATTTTATATACTGGTATATCAGTGGACAGTGTCTTACCAAATGTTTCAAAGTTTTCTAAATAATCATTGTATTCCCTCAATGTAGCAAAGTCTTCCTCCTTTCTGTTGCATCTGTAACAACCAACATACACATGAAGATGTCATAATTAACATCACAAAATGGGACCAAGTATATTTTCAATTCCTTTAATAATACAAATTACAATTAACAAAGTTTTCTTTTTATTATTAATAATCAGAAGATAAATGACATACTGTATTATATCTGAACATAAAAAATAAAAACTGTATTTTAATTTAAAGACCACTTTACAGCTCTGCATAAGAAAGAAGTCTTCAAAGTAACCACTTGCCTGACAGCCCGGGTCTTGTGAAATGTAATTCAGGCTAGTAGAAATTTAGTAATGTCTATACCGGGAGTTGGGCTAGTGGAATTTTCACCTGTTTACTATGATTCATATTCATAATGATTCAGGCTAGTGGATTAAAACAATTAATGTGAAGACTGAGAAAGTTAAAAATGTCATCAAAATATCCTTTATACACGTATTTGACCTACTCCTTTAAGATTTTCTTGCGAATGTCAACTTCTTTCTCAATGTAAGCGTCTTCAAAGAGCTGCAGTCGAAAGTTGTTTCTCCGCAAGGCTGTGTCACACTCCGGGCAGTTCCCTGATCCCTTGATGAACAGCAGATCCACACAGCTCTCACATCTGTAGAACAGGTGATAAACGTATACACACTTAGGTTAGACAATACCAATATTTATTACAATAACCCACAATAACTTTTTTAAAGGTATCTGTTCACAGATTGACAAATTGACATTTTACAATTTTTTGTCATAGATTCTAAAATGAAAGAATATTGCATATACAGGGGAAAAATAGCACTGCTGACAGAGAAATATGTGGGAAATAACGTCTTGTCAATGAGAAATAAGAATATGAGTCCAGTTAAGACATATTAATACAAAATTGTGTGAACAAGTTCTTTTAATGTACTGTGACAGTCACAATGTAATAATGGACATTCAAATTTTCCTGTAGCATCGTTCTGACATGAATTCATGTCAGAAGCTTTACAAGCTGCAATTTCATATTTTATCACTCATTTCTCATTTAACAATAATTCAACATTAAGTACAAACGTTAATTTACCGATTGCATGCCAAAAAGTCAACATAAAACTTGCAATTTCATATTTTATCACTCATTTCTCATTTAACAATAATTCAACATTAAGTACAAACGTTAATTTACCGATTGCATGCCAAAAAGTCAACATAAAACTTACTTTAACACTTAATCCTTATCCTTAAACAAATGCACTGTTCAAATTCTATGTACAGTCCTCCATATAGCACTGAGTCATGTGAAACTTGCATACTGCTTTTTCATCGGTCAGTAAAAATACTGATCGCATATGGCTATAGAATCAAATCTTTAGATGAAATATTTTACCATGTGCGCAGTAGAAAGCTGTTTTCGCTATTAATAGATTTAGTTTAAAACCGAAATTGGTTGGACAACTTTCATTACAGAAATGTGTATTGGCGAGTGTACTTTATTTGATAACATTACAATGTTTTGTTGATAATTGCTTGATTTATGTGCTGTTTTCTTCGACAATATGTATTAATAACATCAATATATACATGATACTGTTGATATTTTGAAGTTTAACCAGAAATTTTTTTTTGTAAGTTAATGTGAAATTGCTTTGCTATAGGAAATTTGCATACACTGTTTAGATGTAGTGTGGATTCTACAAAAAATAGCTCTGAATCCACCGATTACGTCTAATCATTTGGACTAGAGCTGACTGTAAATCCAAATGCTGTGTGTGTGTAGTACATTTTTATAGATTCTCTCCCATATGGCCATCGCCCACAGAAGATTTGTTTGTTGATTTTGGGGGATAGTGCAAGATACAGGAGACACCCTAGGTCTTTTAATGCCCGGTGTGAAGCATCTTGTACACTGCACCTCGGTTTAACGTCTCATGCAAAAGATGAGTTAGTAGGTAAGGCTCTGGCGGGGGTTCGAACTTGCTTCTCCTTTGTTTTGAAGCCAGTGCGTTACCACTAGAGCACGGATCCGCAAATGCTGAGAAGAACAGCATTCATTATACTATGTCCGAAACGATAGTCCGAACTTCACATCATATTAAACAACCAAACCATTATAATGCACACTTACAGAGAATGGCCACAAACATTCACGAGGAGTTTCAATGAAGGATTTCTGTATTTTGTCGTTAAGCATCTAGGACACCCCTGTTCATCCATGTTCACAATTTGTTAAAGAAAAGAAAAGTTCGCTTTGCTGTAGAAATGTCGCTAAATCTCCATTTTGAAGAGTCATTAATAAGGTTACATACCACCAACATATGAGTTAACCGTTGACAATCAGATAATTTCAGGAGCCAGTTGCACCAGTGCCTTGCACCATTTCATCAAGTCAACCCCCTTTCAAGGACTTAGACACCCGCATGGCCTTGAAAGCTCTTTTCAGAACTGACCAAACTCAGTACCGTTTACTTCACGCACCATTAAAGTGACCCCCCCCCCGCCCTGAAAATATGCGGTGGACGAACTCGCCGAGAGGCGGACACTAACTAACCGCACCACTGATTAAAGAGTCAGCCCAATGTTGCGAGATAGTGCCTAATATTCCAATCACTACAATAATAACAAAAATATTCAAATGGGGAGCACCTTTGAACGTATTTAGATATTTCAGTATTGACGGGATCCGAAAATGACGCAAGTCTCCGTATGTATTATTGTTTTAAGTCCAGTTTTAGACACCACACCGAGATTCTGGCTTTATACACTATAATGGAGCATCACAAACAGCTACTGTGACGTACTCTGGTGACTATAAACGAGTTTCATAATGCTCATCATCGGTATTCAATGAAAAAACGCCTGAGTTGTTAACTTATGCATTAATAAATTTGAACGAGAATGCAATACAATTTAATAATCAGTAAATCTCCTAAAGTTAACATCTTGGTGCCTTCTTCTAGATTCAACGATAGCAAGTATGAACGTTTCTTCCTTCTGCTCAATAATCGTTGTAACAATTGCGATGTTACCGCTGATTTATCTTGAAAACATATGATCTTTAAATGAAAGTTTCGCATTGTGACAACTTATTAGTTACGATTAGTTACGTTTTCAAGCAAAAATTCATCAATATGGCAGTCGATGAATATAATTATGGGATATAGACCTTCGTACTTTGCGCTTTTATTCTTTAACCGTCCACATGCAATTTTTGGCTGCCTGGCATCATTATAATGCCATTGGGCCCGAAGTGCGGTTTTTTATTTATTATATTATGCACCTATCAATGTTTCCCCCCGGGGGCGGGGGGGGGGAGCGGCTGGCATATACGGGACTTTAGACTGAAAGCGATTCCCGACAGGCGGGAGTTTGACATTCCGAATGATTTCGGGTCCGGGGTAATAGACTTCGGTCGGATTTTACATCCTGGTAGTAAAGGCCCCCGCGCTATTTGATGGACATATAGCATCTCCCACTGTCGGGATTTAGACAAATATGCTTGGCTCAAGGGTAGGGAATTAGACCCCCCCCCCCCCAAAAAAAAATAATAATAAAAAATAAAAATTGTCTAATCCCCTGGCAAACTCTAGTAAAGACGGAGATTAATTAAAGTTTCAAAAATCATCACTTATTCGTAGATCTACTTTCATAATATCGATAACATAATAATTATATTCATTTCGGTTTATTCAGTATGGCGGTACAGTAATGACGAACGTTTGGCGAACAGTTGCTCAGTTTTTGAAATATCTTTACAGTATCATAAAATAGTTCCTAGAAACGTTCTTAAGTATATTTACTATAACTTCAATGGCAATCAGCTGTTCATAGAATAAATATATTGCTAGAACGTTAGAAGATAGTTAAGTGCGTTTTTAAATCGTACCTTCAATGTTGTTCAGGATTTTATAACGTTTGAGTTATTACATTTAAGGTTTTCTATGTAGTGAACAGTGATGTTTGTTGTTAGCAACTGTTGCCAAAACTGAGCGGAGAACCTCCTTATATACCCTTCGGATGCTGCAGATTTGGCTGCAGCCAATCAGATTCTGCAGATTTAGCTGCAACCAATCAGAATCGTGCAGCATCCTGCAGCATATAAGGAAGTAATGTGGCTATTCCTTAACAATAATTAAAACGACTATTCCAATAAATTAACAATTACATAAATATTACTTCTTAATCATAGCAGAAGTTAAACTCTATACATCAAAGCAACCAGTAGCTTTAAATATGCATTTATAACAATACAATTTGAAATGCTGCATCATGACAACTTCAGTAATTCCTACGCAGCCAGCGTCTCAAATAGTTCCTAGTGAACCATTAAGGTTTAACAATAAACAGGTATGAACAATATGCAATTTATAATATAAATAATCTTATAATGCACAAAGAAAAGCTATTATTAACAATTTGACAAGTCTTTAAGGATAAAATGCATTTAATAACATTCCTTCACATTCCTACGCGTGTATAAAACAATGTACATTGCTGCAGCCATTATACAGTGCAGGAATTTTGGTACTGTGCAAAAATGGATTATTCTTTCAACAATCAACGTTAAATGGACTAAACAGGAGGTAAATACAAAGACTTAAATTCATTAAAGTTTGTAGAACAATATCCTGCTAAAACAATGGATTTTATAGACAAAGCAATAACAACAATACTATTGTGTACTACTATTCGGACGGGGAATGAATTCGGACAATGTTTACTTGTAAGATAAGAATATGTACATTACACTTCACCCACCTTAAAAGATTAAAATTCTCCTGAATTTTTAATAATTATGAAAATGACAACTTTGTAATGAAAGCAATAAATAACAATGATATTAATCAATGTTACTTGTTACACATTACAATTTTTTTATTTATTGAAAATACAATATTACATTTAATACACAAAATACTTAGTATTTCTTCTTCAGGCGGAGAGGCACATGCTTCAGACGGTGCAGGAGATCATTGAGGGAGGGATCACGAGGAAGGGCCTCGAACGCAGAGAGGACAGACATCTGGACATCTGGAGAGCAATGAGTCGGACGAGGTTGAAGTTGTGTTTCATCATCGCTGCGAGGGCGTCGTTGTGGACGTCGAGACTTCCGGGAAGGGACAGGAAATTGAACTTCGCCCTCAGCAAGGATCTTGGTAGTGGGGTGCTGTGTGAATGGAGGGTCATGGCGGCGAACTCGTGTGATAGTGTTCGTTGGTCTGGGGACCAGGAAGGCCAATCAGTAGGTGGCCAAGAAAGTGTTGATGTCAGTCGGATGCTGTTGGCTGGAACTCCCGTCATTTCTCGTCTACCTGGTGGGAGGATCGGAAGTCGGCCTTCGAGAAGAAGTGAATGGGCCCTGGTCTTGAGAAGTTCTTTGTGTGAGGAGTGAAGTGGTGTTGGGACGTAAACTGGTGCAGTTGCAGATTGTTTTGGACGTGGTCTGGTGAATGCTGACTTGAATTTGTTGATTGGTGGTTGGGATGGTACATGCGTTTCTGCTGGATCGTAACTTGCTGGCTCGTAACTTGGTGTCGGTGCTGAATGGACTGGTGTGGCTGGAACAGGTGAAATTGGGTTATAAAACGGGGAGCTGGAGTATGTTGGTAGTTCTGATGGCGGTGGATGGTGCTCAGTAGTCTGTACTTCTTCAGTGGGTTGAGGAGAGCCAACGGAAACAGGAGTAGGTGTTCGAATGTCATTGTAGTTAAGTGAAGAGTTCTCGGGCTCATCAATGAACAGAGGTTGCGGCGTCGAGCCGAATGGTGCAGGCGTGGAGTGATGGACAATGGCTGATGCAGAAGTGAACTCATGGTCATCAGCTGGAGGAGGTGTAGATTTTTGGACCTCAAGTGGTGCAGGGGTGGATTCAGGGACGACGGCAGGCGTAGAGGTGAAGGCAGGGACACCAGCTGGTGAAGAAGTGGCGGGAACAAAGGCTGGTGCAGGGGGTGCTGGACTCATTGCTGACAGTGTAGAGGCTGTGGCAGCTGGAACTGGCGATCTGGTAATAGCTTGGAGTTCTGCTGAAGAAGAGTATGTTAAGAAGGATGGAATGTCCTGGACTGCCACCGTATGAATTTGATGTGGTTCAAGTCCCAATAGTGCTGCAACAGAAGTTAGTTGTGATGTGCTTCCTGGATTCCAGGGTCCAGCAGGAAGGAAGAAGTCCTTTGGAAGGGAATTCATTCGTCGTACCAAGCGGCTGACTACTCGGGCATCATTCAACGTTGACAACGTGGCTTTGAGGTAGGAAGATTCAGTGAAGCAGACAACTGTGCAACCTGAAGTGTTCATGGAGACAGATTTTAGATCCAGTTTCAAATCAGATTTGTGAGACGATGATGTCGTTGAAGATGAAGAATTGAGCAAATTTCAACCTTAGAGCCATTTGGAGATACCTGGGACTCTTCCGGTTGCCCATTTTGTGACAAGCCTCTTGGATTCAGTAGCCTCCTTTGATGAATGATTCAGGGAGGAATTTGTTAAGATGTGAACCTGAGGGTTGGTACAAAAGAAGTACATGTTCTCAGAAGAGAGAAGACGAGGACATTCTCGGAGACTTCTGTCATGTTCACTTGGGTGCTGAGCCCTGATGTGTCTACGCAGGTCCCAGTCAGATTTGAATTCTATGGGGTGCTTGCCCACGCACCATACACAGACGTATCTCATGCGCCGATGATCAGTCTTGGCAAGATGGTTTCTTAAATCCCTCTTGCTGGGGAAGGAAGTATGGCAGACTTCACAGTCCATATCAAGACCTGCAAAAACAGTTGATGAGATGTTTAAGAACACATAAGATACGATGGCATGAACGTGTAATGGTGACATTGACTGAGCAACTGTTCGCCGTATCCATTATTTTCAGAAACGATCTCCTCAATCCAGATAAACGCATTTATACTGGACTAGTTCGCAATAACGGTTTCTCATCGACAAATACAGTTGAGTAAGGATCACGGCTGATCAGTCCGCTGCCTGCTCGGTTGAGCGCGCTCCAGCAAATCTATAAACCGTTCTCACAGTCAAACTATTATCGCAACTGCTGTAAAGTAAAGAGTCTCTCTAAGACGCAATACCCAAATGTGCAATACAGGAACAACGAAAACGATACCTAGATAAACGAACTAAATTTCTTATGTGCTTGTCATTAAGTTGTACTAAACTTAATCCTTATACATAGACATTTGGTGAAAATCGCAACTTCAACAATTACTTCAATTAAAACTTCATCTCAAACTGTTTTGCTTCCAAATGACATATAGTGCCACTATTAGCAATCACCAGCGCAGTGTGCATTTGCTTATTTATAAAATTAAATATTAAGTGTTAAAATCTCCTCTCTTTGTGATCAGACAAGGACCCTGCCACTGCGAAGCAAGATAGTTGCACACTCCAGGACGCTTTGTTGAGTCGTGCACCCAAACACCATCATCAACTGACAACGCTCGCTTTCTTGCTCGAATATCATAATGGCGCTTCTGATACTGTGACTTAGTGTGAAGGACTTTATGAGCCATTGAATGAATTTCCTCAAGATTATTGTGAAGGGACTGGACACAGGAAGTGTAGGTGTGCTGTTCTAAATGTTCATTAGAATGGGGAGGTAATCCAATGCATGCCTGTAAAGGGAGAACTACATCACGTCCAAGAGTCATCTTATTTGGAGTCCGGCCACTGCTCGCATGTATAGAAGAGTGATACGCCATCATGACTTGCTGCAAATACTGGTCCCAATAGCGTTGATTCTTATTGCAGTACATGGACAACATGCTGCCAAGTGTACGATTGAATCGTTCCACAATTCCATTGGCCTGAGGGTGCTGGGAGGTGGATTTAGTGGGGTGAATTTGCAAGAGATCACACATATCAGAGAAGAGATTTGAAGTGAAGTTGGTTCCAAGATCACAGTGAATCGTAAGTGGAACACCAAATCGTCAAACATAGTGGTCAACAAACGCCTTAGCCACTGTTATGGACTCTTGATTGGGTAGGGCAATAGCTTCAGTCCATCTAGTGAAACAGTCACAAATAACCAGTATAAATGCATTGTTGGACTCGGTTCTAGGAAGTGGTCCATATATATCAAAGTCGTTCCATTGGTCCGTAGACTTTAGCTTCACCTAGAGGCGCTTTGGGTGGTTTCGAGGGTTTGCGAGAAGCACACGCGTCAGATGCTGTACAATATTTGTCAACATCTGCCTTCATACCAGGCCAGTAGAAGGTTTGACTACCTTATTGAGCGTTTTGTCTGCGCCAAGATGACCAGCACTGGGGATATCATGAAAATACCGCAGTACATCATTTTGCTGCAATTCTGGCACAACTATTTGCCTTCGGGGTTCTTCGCCTTCATACCATGTTCGATAAAGGACGTTTGAATCTAACAAAAGGCGGTCCCACATTCTCCAGAGTGTTTTGGTCTGGGGATTGTAGCTGCTGATTTCTTGCCAGCTAGGTCTGCCAGGAGGTTTGCAAAGACTCAATGATTATTTTCAAAGATGTGTCATCTAACTGAGCTGCAGCAATACTATTAATAGTCCAGTCTGAAGCTCCCATTGTGGACTTAAGAATGGAATCCGATTTTGTTTGTGACCTTGTTACCGCGCGTGCAGTGGAACAAGGGGGTGGAGTTGATGGTGGATCAATGACTGATGTTGAATCACACTCATAAGGGACCATCCTGCATACATCAGTATTGTTATGATCATCATCACTGTCAACAGTGGTGTTTCTACTCTCCTGTGTGGCACACTTCGAGCAAGGAGACCGAGATAACGCATCAGCATTGGCAATACTTGAACCCGCACGATGAGTAACAGTGAAGTTGTAAGTTCCTAAAGTCTCGAACCATCGTGCAACTTGACCTGTAGGACGCTTAAGATTTCGCATCCATGATACAGCAGCGTTATCTGTGCGTAGTAACACGGGCTGGCAATACAAGTAGTGTTGAAACGCATTTAATGCGTGAATGACTGCAAGAAGCTCTTTACGAGTTACACAGTAGTTTTGCTCGTGTTTATTTAAACTATTGCTGTGGTATGAATTACAATTTCTTGACCATTTAGAATTTGGGACAATACGGCTCCTGTGGCCTTATCAGATGCATCAGTATCCAATATGAATTTGGAATTGGGGATGGGATAACCAAGGATTGGAGCAGAAGTTAAAGCAGATTTTAAAGTATCAAAAGATCTTGAACATTCGTCAGCCCTTTCAAATTTGCAGTTTTTCTCAGTGACTTTATGCAGCGGTCGTGCAATTTTGGCAAAGCCGTCAACAAACCGTCTGTAATAGGAACAAAGTCCAAGAAAGGATCTGACATCTTTTAAATTGTGTTGAATTTTGGATGGCAGCAATTTTGTCGGGATCAGTTGCAACACCGTCTTCTGAGACAAAGATGACCAAGGAACTTGACCTGTTTCTGAAATAAGACACACTTTGAGGGTTTTAACTTAAGGTTTGCTTGCTGTAGCCGCTGTAGTATGTGCTCAAGCCTGGACAATCCCTCACTGATTGTCCTACTTGGTATAATGATGTCATCCATGTACAAAAGACATTCAACCCATTGCAAGCCTCTTAATACAGTCTCCATCAATCGCTCGAAAGTACTTGGAGCGTTCGCTAAACCAAAACTGAGAACCGTGAACTGATATAGACCCATCGTTGTAGCAAATGCTGTCTTCTCTTTGTCCTCATGCTTCATGGCGACCTGCCAATATCCACTGTTCAAGTCAAGAGAACAGAACTATTTTGAACCAGACAAGGCATCTATGCAATCATCAACTCTATGGAGTGGGTAGGCATCTTTAACAGTGACGTCATTTAGCCTACGATAATCAATACAGAACCTGGGGGTACCGTCTTTCATCATAACCAACACAACAGGGCTGGCCCATGCACTGCTAGGCTCAATAATACCGCCGATAACAGCAATCTCGGACCTCGCCATCAGATCAAATGAAGGCTGTACATAGCCAAGTTCAGCTAGATGTTCTTTCATGGGGATTTTGACCGGTATCAACATTCTTGTATGTGCAGGCACAGATATGGTTTGCATGCATTCCACTCTACACACTTGATTGGCTTCACCACCAGTCCATAGTGGAACCGCATTATTACCGATCACCAAACAGGACCTCTTATAGTTGATATTATCAACATGCTGCTTCAAGAAGTCTTGCCCTAAAATGCCATCAGCCTCAATGGCGCATACAACGAATGAGATGTCAAAACGCTCACCGCACATTTCAACAATCAAATCAACACATCCGGTCACAGGCATTGGTTCCCAGTTAACCGTTTTAAGAACATTGGGCACCGGCCGAAGGTGAAAGGAACATTCGGTACCAAGTGATGAAAACATTGTATCAGAAAGAAGAGGAGTTGTAGCTCCACAATCAATTAAGAAATTGACAGGTTTTGAACCTACGTTACACGTAACATAAAACGGGTGCTCCTAATATTGATTCGTACCTTTCAATCACGGAAACGGCCTCGTTTACGGTTGAGCAATCGTGATCCATGCAACGGCATTTCATTTCAATTGAAACGAGTTTGTACAGCTGATTTAATGCAAGTTTTTCCTGCGAGCGATGGTCAAAATCAGAGTAAGCTTTTTGACAAAGCTGGCGCAAGTCGTCTGCAAGTGACGCAATGCTCTCGCCTTTTGCGCGTCGTCTGTTTTCTAATTTATTCAACCACATACATTGATGCTTACTGTTGCTACCAAAGCGCTCGGACAGGCGCGTTGTCATCGTGTACTAATTACGGCGCTCGTTCTCCGTAAGGCTCATATAGAAACTTCTGGCTGCGCCTCTTAAACTGGCGGCCAACATCAAAACGTTCGTACGATTGTCCCACCCAGATAATTCTGAGCAGTCCTCGAAATGTGAAGCATACTGTTCGTACGAACTGTTCCCGTCATACATGTCCGGTTCAATAAGTGTGTGGTGTATGGGCGATTGTGGTGGCATGTAATGATTGTAATGAGTATCACCATGATCAAAAGATGTGTCTCATCACGGGACTGTGTGCATCCCTGAATGTAACGTGATGTGTGTCGTCGCGGCGCCGTCGTTGCTGCACGCCATCTACATGCGCACTGCTACTCTCGTTCCCTACCTCGTCAACGGTGTTGGTTACCGAAGGAACACTGTCGAACGAAACGTCGGGGTCAGGGGAAGCCATCAGATACTATATGTATAGTGGTGTCAATAAACGTTAAACATTAATAATTAAATAGTGTTTGTTTCTTAATTACTTTACAGACGTGTGGATCAAGAGGAATCACTTTAGAAAATGATCCCCATATTCTGACACCAATTTGTAAGCTACCTTACAATGAAGATTCTTGATAATATCAGTGTCGATTAGAGTTTGAGTCTGGCAGCAAACTCTAGTAAAGACGGAGATGAATTTAAGTTTCAAAAATCATAATTCGTAGATCTAGTTTCATAATATCGATAACATAATAATTATATTCATTTCGGTTTATTCAGTATGGCGGTACATTAATGACGAACGTTTGGCAAAAAGTTGCTCAGTTTTTGAAATATCTTTATAGTATCATAAACTAGTTCCTAGAAACGTTCTTAAGTATATTTACTATAACTTCAATCACAATCAGCTGTTAATAGAATAAATATATTGCTAGAACGTTAGAAAATAGTTAAGTGCGTTTTTAAATCGTAACTTCAATGTTGTTCACGATTTTACAATGTTTGAGTTGTTACTTTTAAGGTTGTTAGCAACTGTTGCCAAAACTGAGCGGAGGACCTCCTTATATACCCTTCGGATGCTGCAGATTTGGCTGCAGCCAATCAGATTCTGCAGATTTAGCTGCAACCAATCAGAATCGTGCAGCATCCTGCAGCATATAAGGAAGTAATGTGGCTATTCCTTAACAATAATTAAAACTACTATTCCAATAGATTAACAATCACATAAATATTACTTCTTAATCATAGAAGAAGTTAAACTCTATACATCACAGCAACCAGTAGCTTTAAATATGCATTTATAACAATACAATTTGAAATGCTGCATCATGACAACTTCAGTAATTCCTACGCAGCCAGCGTCTCAAATAGTTCCTAGTGAACCATTACGGTTTAACAATAAGCATGTATGAACAATATGCAATTTATAATATAAATAATCTTATAATGCACAAAGAAAAGCTCTTATTAACAATTTGACAAATCGTTAAGGATAAAATGCATTTAATAACATTCCATCATATTCCTACGCGTGTAGAAAACAATGTACATTGCTGCAGCCATTATACAGTGCAGGAATTTTGGTTCTGTGCAAAAATGGATTATTCTTTCAACAATCAACGTTAAATGGACTGAACAGGAGGTAAATACAAAGATTTAAATTCATTAAAGTTTGTAGACCAATACCCTGCTAAAACAATGGATTTTATAGACAAAGCAATAACAACAATAATATTGTGTACTAATATTCGGACGGGGAATACATTCGGACAATGTTTACTTGTAAGATCAGAATATGTACATTACAGGTATCTATGTGTGAAGTTTCGTTAAAATATCGCAATGCGTTCTCAAGTTATTGAGCAGAAACCGTGACCGTGATCTCACCCACCCCATATGCAATCCCAAGCGTGGTCTAGATACAAGGGGTCTATGTATGAAGTTTCATTAAAATATCTCGATGCACTGTCAAGTTATTGAGCGAAAACCATTTTTTTATTTTTAGTAACGGTGACCTTGACCTTGACCCCACCCACCACGTATGCAATCCCAAGCATGGTCTCAATATGAGGTGTCTATGCATGAAGTTTCATCAAAATATCTTAATGCGTTTTTAAGTTATTAAGCGGAAACAACTTTCTATTTTTAGTAACGGTGACCTTGACTTTGAAAACACCCACTCCGTATGCAATCTCAAGCAAGGTCTCAATATAAGGTATATATATATGAAGTATCATTAAAATATCTCGATGCGTTCTCAAGTTATTGAGCGGAAACCGTTTTTTTCTACTTTTAGTAACGGTGACATTGACCTTAATTCCACCCACTCCATATCCAATCCCAAGCGAGGTCTCGATATAAGGTATCTATGTATGAAGTTTCATTAAAATATCTTGATGCCTTCTGAAGTTATTGAGTGGAACCGCTTTTCTATTTTTAGTAACGGTGACCTTGACCTTGACCCCACCCACCCCATATGCAATCCCAAGCGAGGCTTCGATATAACGTATTTATGTATAAAGTTTCATTAAAATATCTCGATGCGTTCTCAAGTTATTGAGCGGAAACCATTTTTCTATTTTTAGCAACGGTGAGCTTGACCTTGACCCCACCCATCCCATATGCAATTCCAAGCGAGGTTTCAACATAAGGTATCTACGTATGAAGTTTCATTAATATATCTCAATCCTTTCTCGAGTTACAGAGCGGAAACGAAAAGTTGACGCCGCCACCCCGCCCGCCCACCCGCCCAACGACATACCCCAATATAAGAACCGAAATTTTTCTTCGAAAATTTTTGTTAAAAATAGTGACAGGTCCACATACTGTTGAGTGTATCTATAGCATTTTACGGGCCGAAAACGGTCATATAGATAAAGAAGAACATAATTATATGAGGCACAATATTTCCAGATAGTCCACGAAGAGCATAAGTAATCGACAGATCACGTGCACTGTATGCCCACGTTGGAATGCGCACGCATCGATTACAACCCTTGAAATACCTGGTAACACGTGTTGTACTTTTTGAGGAATATTATATACCGGTAGACATATTTTCGTATATAAGATTAATACCGTATCATTCTTGGTATGCATGTTTTAATGGTTTGGATCACAAAGTACAAAATAAAAGAATAAGTTTCAGTGAAACACCGTATTGTTATCTATACTGATACAGTGGCCTGTTCGTATCCGTGCAGATTTTAATTTGTTTGAACCCCACTGTGTCGGTGGGGGAGAGCGCTATAGAGATAACAGCCAGTAGAAGTCTTTCAAACATGCGAATAAACTAACCCCACGCATACTCAATGATAGTTTAATAGTTTTAGATATCAATTTCTTTGTGCTATGTCTTTCAAAATTATCAGTCGTTCTTATAATTGGGGAATACACAAGTGGTCGAAAATTTGTCTATCTCACTGTGATAAATAAAACACAACGTATGCATGAATCAAATTCTTCTGGTTACAAAAATTTATTGCGCAAAAGATTAGATGTTAAAGGCACACTATACAGGTAAACAACAAACATAATTACGAGCGATATATAAAACATCTAGAGCAAGTCCTCGAATAACTGTCTGGATAAAATCTTATCATATATGTCATTCTAATAGTTTTAACTATACACGTACACGAATCTCCATCTACTTTTAAAATTCAAGTTACATCGAATTTATTCATATGAAACATGGTTTGTGTGCATAAGTTTATAAAAGGTTATGAGCAGATTGTCCAGCTAGAGCTCGATAGCTGGTCACCATGGTATCAAGGGTTTTTAACAAGGAACATTTGTATCACAAGTTAGTACATTTGTAACTACTAGTACTTTTACTCTAAATGCCGATAACACTTTTATCCAAGAAATTCACATACTGCTACGGCAAACTTGTCGTTGAAAAGAAATCTATGCTTGATTTTCCAGTTTCGATCAATGTTTTAATCCAAAGCATTTGTGAATTATGATTAACGATATACACTTGATTACCGATAGGAACTTTTCGTTTACGAAGTGCGATGTGGACATATGCAGCAGGGCAAAACGAGCATAACACCACAATAGTGCCCACAAACAAGTGTGTTGGCCTTTAATTAAATGTCTGTTTAAATGGCCAACTCTCCCTATCCGACTTCTTGTCTGCGTCTTGAAGAGTTGAACTTGTTTAATTACAAGTGTCAATTACTGTCAATGAATGAACGACGAGTAAGGTCGCCAACTCCTTTGTTGATATTGTACATTAGCGTTTATATATCTACACATTTAACCTTGCCGGCAAATAGTGAAAATGGATGAAAATATTGACACATGGCTGTATCAACACTGCATATTGTGATTTTATCCATTCAAGATGTGTTTATTAATTCTTTACAACTTAACCCTTTGTTTGCTGTTGTAGGTGAATTTTGAGAACCAGAAGACCTAAGAAAATAAATGTTTGTTCAGGACACGGTCCAAAAGCGCGGTTCAAGGACACTGTAAGTGTTGTTCAATATAAAACACTATTTGAAGAACGTATTTACCGACCGATCGGAGTATTACTGACGACTACTTATAGCAAATAAATAGAAATATAACATGGTTTGCCTTCAAGCATAAAATAGTAATTTGTTGGTGTTCTTATTAAAACACCTATTAATAAGTAACAGAAGAGTTAGATTTATTTAGATTAAATTCTGCATAAGTATTTGAACAGTACAACATATGACGTAAATTGTAAGATTTATTATCAACACTTGACCATTAGCTAAATGAACAGTTTTTATTTTAGATTTATTTGAAAGAAACATGAATGAAACGACACACTAAGGTGTGATCCAAATAATAATATTTTGTGACACCCAGACAAGCTTCGGAATAATACGAAATGATGTCCTGTATTCAGATATTTGGCAGATGTTGCTGGTTAAGCTGACCCTATCCTAACGTCCACATAAAGCTCTCATATTTCAAGTTAGCCTTACGGTAAACCAATGAAAACGGCTGATCTTTTGTTCATGAATTTGATTGGCTAATAGTTTAGACAAATATTAAGTCCAAGAACGTTTGTAGCATTAAGGCATTAGTTCGTTTCCTGCGTAAGCCCGCTCCCAATAACTCCAAGTCCTGGTTTTACCTTTGAAAGTTGCTTTGTCTTGCAACACCAACGAGCCTTTAGGTATCCACCAAATATGACAAGGAGGACGAACACAGATAAATTGCATTGTTAAAAACAAAACATAATCTTGAAAATCAGCCGAACAAACATATCAAATAAAAATCAGTCAAAACATAATGTTAGTGCGTGGTAAAACAATAATGATGCCGTATTCCAGAAACATCTTGAGTCTTAAAATATTTTCACTTAAAAATATCAAAATGTTATATTTTAAAAAGTATGTATAAAGTTGTGAATCTGTTTATGTTTATATGAACAAGCTTTCACACGATAGGTGGTAATTAATAAACACTAAACACAAAGCAATGCACACGCGAAATAAAATGTTAAATGAAATGTTGGTAAAGGATAAGATATTACTTCAGATGTTTCTGGAATACGGCCCCTGTACCCGACGTACGCAACTTCACACATCACGAAGTAATATAGTCGTTAGTTTAAAGTCTAACAGTTTAAGTATTCAACTATATTTTTGTTTTAAAATATTAATCAAAAGCCTTGTGAATATATACTTGTTCCACATTTCATGATGCTAGCTTCTTTTTGGACATACCCAGAACAATTGTGACGTTTTCATGAAATGCCCACACGCCGATATTACTGGCATGATTTTGCAGTCAGTAGGCCAATAATATGTAATTCTTAACAAAAGATATGGCGTCATAAAACTATACGACTCCATTGTTTACATAACAGCCATAAAATATATGCACATGTAGTATGACATTTACATGCTACACAGAATATACGATAAAAAGACAAAAAAATAAATAAAAACATACTGGTACATAATATAATAAGAAATTAGTCATTGAATGTTTGGTTTTAAAGAAAACATGATACAATTTACATTTTGGTACTCCATGGACGTTATTTGATGCAAACGCGTTGGACGCGTTGATATGACAATAATTTGTGAAAACAAAATTTTTTGGAAACGTTTGTCTGTGTTATTTCTTAAAACCTCGACCATATCATTACAAGATCAGTGTTGTACATTTCCTGAAAGAAAATTAATTTCTGCGTTGAATAAGATACAGTTTGAGAAACTTAATGCACAACTGCTGAAATTATCAATTCTAAAACCAATGCACCCTAGCTATGATTTGGGCGTCTGGAGTTGGATACCTTATGATATTATATTAGATAGTAAAAATATGTTTTCATAAAAGTTTTTTTTTCATTTCTTGATTATTTGTCATTAGAAATAAGGTGTTCACTAATTATTATCATAGCAACGCGTCAAATGACTGTGATTTGATGGTGGTATGCTAGAAGTGCACGTCGCAAGTAAGCATAATGTAGAATATCCAAGTCAAGCCCATTGTGTAGATAATCAATCGGAAATAAAATCCCGACAGGATTGACACTCAATCTGACCAAGCAGTTCACATCGAATCACGTTCCAAGTCAATCCGACTGCAATTGATGCTACGTAATCTAGAGTATACACACATTGTCCGAATTCCATTCATTATTCATGGATGTTTTGATAAAGGCCGTAGTTCACGCCATCTGCCTTAGGACGTCATTTTGAGTGGACATTGTTGACAAACATTGTAAATGTGACATCATAGCAAATCCATTAATTCACGTTAATTTATGAACTCCTGAGATAACCGTATGGGTGGGAAACTGTGGAATGGTAGGTAAGTCGGCTGGATAATTTACGATATCATGGTTCTACTTTCACGTACATTTATTTCAGTTAAAGGTTAACAGTTTGTTACAGTCATTGTGGTTTTATAAAGTATTTATTAGGAACACATTAGACTGCTAAAGTCGTCTGTTATCTTAGAGAACATGAGCCAAAAATAATTATTTAAATACCAATATCTAAACGAACGTAAAGCTCGTATGGGTATTAAAAGTTAACGGGTCATAAACAAAAATAGAAAGCTTGTTAAGAAGAATTGGAGAATAGTATGCAGTTGTCATTATAGAATTGGTAAATACATAATACGAGTATATAACGTTCGACAAGTATGTGTTGTTACGAAGTCATAAAATTACCAGCAGCATTGCATAATGATTAACAGCAAATGTATGCTTTCCATTATAAGATAGTATACGATTTATACTAGTCTACCGCATGTGCATACTGTATAACTTATATAACTCAGTTTTACAGAACAACAAAAAGGTCTTAGCGTGTTTTTCGATTTGAAGATTCTCGTTAGAAATCATGCGAAAAAAAAAAATTGTATTTCAGTGAGACTGACACTGATTCTGTCCAGAAAACAGACTCTGTGCCGACTCTTGAACAGCAAATTTGAATTTAATTATACAGTTTTAACAAATTTAAATCACTTTTTATAACTGACATGTAGAAAACCGTCTGGAATGACTCAAACGTTGTTTACAAGACGGGCACCAGCCAAATTGTCTGGTCCTAAATTATGAAGAACTAATAAATAAAGATAAATATTGCAGAGAGATCGTTGCCGTCTTAAATTGTAAATGCTATCGTGCTTAATGTCGTATTATTACGTACAACCTTTCTGCTATAAATCCATACAACAAAGCAATACGTCTACCAGACTATGAATTGCAAACAAACGCATTTTAGACGAGCAGTAGCCAGTCAAATTAAGATTTATATTACAATGACGGTCGATACATATGTCAAATTAAGAGTACTGCCATTGTCTGTGTTGCTGCACCATCCGATGCAGACTCTGTTTTCTGAAATTGATGTAGGTCATTGACAACAAAATCACACTGCGAACCCGTGCGCGCGAATGATGCGCCAGATACCTGTCAATCACGAACATTGTATTAACCCACGAACATTTCCCAACATCTGCGAAAGTTCACCTACGCTTTATTTAAGCCGTCTCAAAATAAAATATTCATGAACATATTTTGGCAGATTTGCAACCGGGCATGAAATGCACGTGTTACGAATGCCGACTGCGCAAGTTTTGACATGCAATTATATAGCTGTAATGACGCAAATTGGGTAGTTTTTGCAACTCTGGAATCTCACAAGCTCGCCTTAATTCATAATACACTAATTTTAATTCGATTGAAAACGTTTGAAAGTGATTAGGTATATTTGTGACATTTATTATATGCATCATCGTCATCTTTTATTTCCGGACGAATAGTCAATCATATGAAATAAACAATCTAAATACAAGCTAGTGAAATATTTTGTATATGTGAACGACATTTAAACGAGACATATTTAAATCAGCGTGTAACTGTAATATCAGTGCTGAAGACGATCAAAGGTCTTTATTGATGTTGACCTTGTTTTATTGTATTCGTGAATCAAGATTTAAAACGTGAACACACAAAATATACGTTTCATGTGAAAAAAAATGTATACATGTATGCTTGTTTGTCTCATTATGCAACCGTTTTTCCAATTATGTCTGAGTTTCGACGATGTCAGTTTGACGTCGCTGAAAAAATGTCGTTGGTTTCTTGGAAACAGTCATGTAAAAATACACATGCCAGGTTGAATATAAATATATAAGCTTCTGTGAATACTTCCAGAAGTATAATTTATACATTCGATTGGACGGCATTATTCATATGACGTTCAATGAGTCAATTTTATTGCAGTTAGAACGGTGTAGAACTGATGTTACGTAATTAAAAAATAATGAGTATGTATAGCAGCACGCCTACACAGTGCATTATATTTAAAGTTTCCAAAACATTTTCTGGGTATGCGTTTGTATTTAATAAAATGCCTTAAACTACGGGAATAACCGGTAAATGAATGTACTTGCCTTCGTGAACTCAAACACCTAAATTTAGGGTCATACCATGTATATCTGCCTACACAGAAATACGACCAAACATGCGTATGTAACTGCATAATTATATACCTGGCATGACTGAAAATATGGTTTAAAAAGCTCACTGGTGCGGAAAATATGCTCTTACCAGTGCCCTAGAACTGTCCAGCGCTAGTCAGAACCCACATCAGCCTTGCAGTGCTTCTATTTTGTGACCACAGTGTGACATCAGTCTCCGAATTATGTTACTATGCATATGACATGCGACGATATTGCCATTGGAGAATACGTAACTTCTTTGCAGCTTGTTCGTCACGATGGATACTAGAATATACTAAAAATGTTGCCAATGGTAACCCGCGGTGCACTGATGTACAAATACTGGAGACCCATCTGTAGTGATACGTGAAAGTATGTTAATGCATACGACAAGTACTGCTCATAGGACCTTGTGCGAAACAATGATATACGTGCGCGCCACATGTCAGATGCAGTCGTACAGCTATCATCTCAATAGGATCTTTGGACGCGTTTCTTCTGATGTCCACGTACATATCTTGACAGCACTTCTTTCTTTACTACTAATACCGGCAAACATTCCAAAACATATACAGATTTCTGGTGCGTCGTGTATTTATACCTAGTACTAGCCAAAGGCGAAAACATGAGTTGTCAAGCACACTGAGCCGTTTACTATGTTTGTACACATACACGCACACATGTTTAGTCAACAAACTAAGAAAACAGCTAAAACGGCAGTATATGCAATGTCTATAATGCGTATGGTGTCGTCAGAAACCCGGGCTTAATGCATATGCGTAAATAAGTGTCGTTTTGGATCAGCCTGTGCGGTCTGCTAATCCAGGACGACACTTTCCGCCTACAGTAGATTTATGTTTAAAAGAGACTCCAAAATTCCGTTCAGCAAAATCTTACAAAGAGGAAACTAAATGGCAGCGTTACGATAAAATGACGTAGTAGCATACATGCGTTATTTTCATGAGAATTTCCCATTTAATGCATGTCATACAACTACCATTAAAATAAACCTTGTAAATTTACATACATGTACATGATCAAGTTATACATGTACAACCTGCAAGTTGAATTTGACAATAACCCATGGTTATTTCAGAAGCCCAGAAAACAGGCGCGGTGTTGTTTTGGTGCGTGTTGTCGACGTTTAAATTGTTACAGTGCCACACAACTCAGATTCGTTCCTGCCAAAAGAACACCACTGGAGCCACACATGTATACAGCACACCTAGCTAGGTGTATTACTTAGCGAGCGCAAGCCAAATTATAAAGACGTAAACAACGGTCTTAGTCCTAGTTTTGGTCTTCCGGATCACGGCAAACAGGCGTCCCTCTACGCTACAAGAACAGAACAGAACAGAACAGAACTTTTATTGGTGACTTGCACAAAAGTACATCGTCAAAGCAAATTCAGTACAAATAAACAATTATATGTCACATAATAAGTTAAAAGGCTTAGAAAGTAGATACCATACAATACAGTCTTTTGAGAAAATAAGAAAAAAAGAAAGGAAAAAGAGGGTGAACAAAATCAATGAATAGCTAATAGCGTGGAATTTCTAAGAGCCAACGCCTGCTTTAAAAATCTAGCAACATTAAGCAATACAGTTCTATTTTGCGTATTGATTAATTCAAGAAATTTAAACATTGAAGGTTTCTTAAAATAATAACGGGATAAAAATTTCTTTCTTAAATCTTCGAATAAAGGGCATATACACATAAAATGATATTCGTCTTCAATATCATTTTTATTGCATAATAAGCAAAAACGTTGATTTCTGTCAATTCTATTCCTACTATACCGGCCTGTTTGAATTCGGAGGGGATGTTCTGACAGTCTAAGCCTCGTGAAGAAGCATCTTAGATTATGTGGTAAGGTATCAAGATAAGTTTCATATTCAAATCTGTGTTTAATATGTTTATAGTTTTCGAGTGCGGCATTTCTTTCTATCCCCACTGACCATTGTTGTATAAATACTTCAATAACACACTGTTTAAACATCGGAAGAAACGAAGTAACATCAACATTTGCACAATTGTCAAAAACATATGAAAAACCGTGATCATTTAACAATTTTTTTACATTGGAAACCCAATTTGGTAACCCTTTCTCACAATCTAGAAGGGCTTGGTGCTATACTGTTTTCAATATAATATTATCAGTGTGTAATAATTTACACCAATATTTTATAATTTTAACATATCTTGAAATATACAAAGGGTAACGGCCCAATTCGCTCTGTGGGATTGTTGCGAAAAGGTGCGAACTGAATTGAATTATTTGTGTGTATATACATTGGAGTATTTATTAAAAAGAAGGGCATGGGTGCGTACGGGGAATATTTGTTTGTATTCCATTTTCTACTTACCAATCAACTCAGTCCATACAGTCGTAAAATTTCAAAAAGACTGTACGTATTGTGTCTGAGTATATTTTTGGACGTCTGTTTAACTTGTTAAATAATTGTTTGGCGTCGGCTTAGTTCTAGGATAGGTTTAATGTAATATTGTCCAATCTTCATTTCCAGTACATTGTTTTATCTTAGCCTTAACTTAACCTAAGCATGGTCAATAAGTTATGTACTCATCATGACACAAAATAACATTACCAATACATGTAATACAAGAATCAAATGCAACATGAAAATACATGTATAACATTAATATTAGTGTTGTTGATGATACCTATAGATTGTACACCAGTAACCATGCCCTCACTTCCATCAACAGATACATGCGTCTGGTAATATCTGAAAGTAAATGAATTGTAACAAGCACGTGCCATCACCTCGTGCACGAGATGTGGGAGGGAAGCATACCTTGGAAAGGAAGTAAAACAGACATGAAACGCACATGCACTATAAAAATTGAGATGGGGAAGCAAGGACAGCACCTAGTTTTTTCGTTCAAAAGTTACAATAACATGTTTAAAATAAATAAATGAATAAATGAATAAATAAACGAATGAATGAATAACTAAATAAATAAATAAATAAATAAATAGTGCAGGTATGAAAATACGAAAAAAACAACAGTTGTTTTTATTATTCGTAGGGAGACATTAGGCTGAAAAGTATTAGTTATATTTTATAGTGTACATTTGTCATATACCGAAACGACATCTTATTTCGAAATAGTAAAAGGGTATAAACCTGTTCCATCCAGTAGATATACCTTGTACAATAAAACTCATAAGTTTAGTAGCCACATATGTCTTTGACTGTCAGCATACAAAACTACGTAATGATGCACTCACAGACAGATCATATCTGCAGTGGCATCAATAACGACTCAAAACGCTTTATAAAATGTCATCATTTAAATACTGGACATTCTTTACGTCAATATCGGGTACTCGCATATAGCAAATTGCAATGCCATTAGACGTTTTGCGGAAGACCTGTCAGGGACACCATTGGATCAAATGTAGATAAGATTGTGTCGGTTGGCATTAGATTGGAAACGTCGAGTAAACTGGTTCGATTCCAGCTGTCATTGTAGAGACAGTAAGCGTGCAGTATCACAGAACGTATCACAGAATACCGGTAAAGAGTTATGTAAATCATTTTGATTAGTATACGCATACTGAAATAATAATGATAATTATAATGATGAATATTACTAAACGATGAATATTACAAGTGCTGATATTGCCCTTGAAACAAAACAAAAATACATATTTTACATGGTTGACGTGAAAGAAAAGTTAAATCCAACGAAGTCAGGAATAGTGTACCGACAAATAACAATGTTTCGTTTATGTTTATTACTTGAAACATATGTTAATATAGTTGCATTGAGTTGTTCTCAAAGGTCACTTTGAGCAGGAATATATATACTTCCTGGGAGTATACAATAACATTAAAGAGTAGACATAATTTTTAGCCTAATTTTACTTCGTTTCAAGAAGATACAACTTCAACTTATTTGCATGTGTACTTTACTGGTGTACATGTATTTTCAAGTTAATAATTTAGTATAGCTAAGGCTAAACAAAATTAATGATTTGTTTCTAACGTTTTCTAATGGCTCGCCACTATTTTGATGTAATGCCAAAAACAAATTATTATTTACTATTTTTTGACGATCGCGCCCGGGTTTTAAAGGAGCAGTCAAGAAATATGTTAATAAAAATAAAACTTTGCAGAAAGTGTTTCTAATGGACATGTTACCGAACAAAATACGAAAACTAACCATGTGAATTGTTAAAAAAATTTTAACTTGCTATCGTCTACTTTCTGTATGCGATAACTGGTGATGACTCTTGGGTAAACCAGCATTATTGTATATTCCGTTCGTACCAAGAGCTTTTGAACAATGCCTTTCGTAAATAAGAAACAGATTTCGGACGAATAAACACCATAAAAGTTCATAAGAACTATAACTAAAATCACGATGTATTGATTTAGATCCCATGGACAGCGGGTTAAAATTAAACGAATACGCATTTTAAGATGCGGAAGAAGAGTTACCCGGTAGAGATTTCGTTATTTCCAGTATTTTTCTTCCTGTCTGGTTTAAGTATATAAATCGGATATACACAAATTGTGAAATACCGTGTAAATTTAAAAAAAAGTCATATTCGATTGGGAACCGTTATAAATATCGTCTATTTGTTGACTTGAACTTTTGTTTCGTAGATGCTTTTGCTTGTGTAATATTTAGCATTCCATATTTTTTGAAGAAAATCTGTGTCAATATAAGTCCTATGGAAACAAATGAAAATGCCAGCTGCATTGAAAAGTGTTGATTTTCATTTCCAAAAATTATTGGTGATTAATTGCAAAAATAATTCATATTTTTTACAATTAAAATATATGAATTACGAAAAGTTAAATTCTATAAAAGGAGTACTTTAATGTTGATGGTATATCAATTTGAAGGCACTAATGCTAACTTATGACATAATGTAAGCTCTTAACTTTATGTATGCAGTGGTACAATTAACCGTGAGAACAGTGACAAGATACTTCAGAATCTAGTTGATGTACTTGTGTATTTCGAGTGTCTTCATACCCCTAAACGTTTATTAAAACAGACATGTCATTATCCGCATTCCTTTGCGTGTAATATCCTTACCATTTATATAAACTTCACTTTATTGATACTTACATCTTGGCGGCCCAGATTATTGTACGTAGGGTGGGTTTAGTATATTCTCACAGCTATTGACATAACTGAGCGCTAAGTGCTATTGGCCAATCGAAGGCGATAGCTGCTATATAAGAGCACGAGTCAACAGGGAGAAGTAATTCAACGGTGAGCTTCAGCACAGACGTGTTCGAGAGGGATAAAATATATTTAATGAAATAACAATAAATACGTGAAATAAATTAGAAATTGCAAGTTTGGAATTAACAAAAAAACTTAAACGATCACATATATAACAACAACAATTTAAGCAAACGGAGCTTGAACAAATTTATAAAGAAACACTGAGAGTTTAAAAAGCAAATAATTTCGAAGAAACCTTCAAAAAATCCAGATCGAATATGAAGATGATTGCTCCAGTGGAGGTCTCGAAGATTGTACGCTGCACCATGGTGGGGGACGGACTGGTCGGCAAGACGTCTATTGTCAGAAAGTTCGCCCGACAGGCATCAACTGAACAATATGTGGCCACGGTTTTCGACAATTTTGCAGGTATGTAGGTTAAAGTTTTTATCATATTATATGACATTATATTTATAAATGAACTACATAACAGCAATAACCATTGCTACTGCTGCTGCTACAACAATAACAACAACAACTACTACTACTACTACTGCTACTACCACTACTACTACTACTACTACTGCTGCTACAGCTACTACTAATACTAATACTACTACTACTACTACTACTACTACTCTAATAATAATAATAATAATAATAATAATAATAAACTACAAAACTAACTACAATAACAACATCCAACACACAAAATAAAGAACTATTCATTAAGTAAGTCTGTTCTTTACTTCTTTTCAGGAAGCGTCACAATAAATGGCTGCAAAACAACGGTGAGCGTTTTCGATACGGCTGGACAACTAGAGTACGAGGGTCTGCGCGTCTTTACGTACAGCCAGAGTGACGTCATTCTCGTCTGCTTTTCTGTCGTCGACAGAGAATCCTTCCTCAACGTCTCCGAGTTCTGGGTACCGGAAATCCGGTATAATGTTGGAAAAAGTAAGCCAGTTGTCTTGGTTGCTACTCAGACAGACTTACGGGGTCCATCCAAAACAGCGTCCATTTCGAAACAGGAGGGGCGCAATTTAGCGTGTAAAATAGGCGCCAAACTGTACATCGAAACCTCCAGCAAAGACACTGACAGTATAAACACAGTTTTCGAACATGCTGTCATAAGCGCGTTAAAACAGAAGAAATGTAAGTTCAGTTTATTGGAGAAACTCTTGGGTAGATGAAAGACAAACGCACAACCTGTTCTTCAACTAACATAGTGTGTTTGTCAAACAAACTCCATGCGACATGTTCGCGGAAGCGGTCCGAGGAAGAGACGCCAGAAAACGATGGCGATAAGCCCGTGGCACGAGGGACTGAAGCGAACACAGTGTTCTATGTAGAGTACGGTGCCCGCCGCGTGCACCACTCGGCTCATATTACATGTACATTGTATATCATCCTGCCATGCAGTTTATATATAATTATTATATTTGTACACAATTTTCTATTGTCATACACGTATTCAGACATGTGCAATATTTTTATGCAGCGCTTTCAACTACTTTTTGTTTGTTAATAAAAACAAGTACCGGGGTAATTGCGATTTGCTGTTGTTTACAAATTCACCGTAAATTTACCTGCACTTTAAGCAGCCACGCGTACGTGTGTATTCTGGCCCCACGACTAAGAACAATCTCAATCTCAAACTTAGTCTGAACTTAAAATTTTGACCAACGAAAATCAAAGCCCATAATATGTAACAGGCATTTTAACTGGTAAATATTTTAAGTTGAGCCTAAGTTTGAGATTGAAAACTTTCGCAGTTATATCGGCTGGTCATTGTGCATTAAACACCCGAAATGAGCAAATTGTTTATTATAGTATATATTCGTCCCAGATGACAAATGTAGTTATCAGCCAGCTAAATAAAACAGTGAAAAAACGCTGCTGAAATAAATGTGTTGGGATATACGTGTAGTAAGTGATGCGATATTCGACTTAAACAGTGAAAATTCATAAAATTGCTACATATCGAGTTTACAAAGCAGAATGAATAAATGTGCAACTTGTACATATATTTAGACCGTCCTTGTAGGTTTTGGAAGTTTTCCCCAAAACGTGTATACAGACACATCTTAGACCATCTATACATTGTTTTTTAGTGCTGAAAGATCATCCGTAGGAGAAAATGTAACCGTAAATCATTAACAAGTCCTAGTAAATAAATAATAGGTGCAATTACCTTAAGACAAGCATGAACTCTGTTTATGCGTACAGCAGTTACCTTTACACAAAGAGAGAACATGCGTTCAGAAAACAATAGTTTTTTCGGCCGCAAATATACCAAAAACTTCAAGATGTTAGTTGCGTTTCACAGTTCGCAAACGGCGATCTAGTATCTTTGGAAATTGGAATATGTTACGTGTTCCTATTGAGTATATAGTCACTGAAATTCCAATGTCAAAATACAGGTACTTGAGCCCCCCCCCCCCCCCCCACCACCACCCCACCCGACTGGTTCGTGACGTACAAATATTTTATTGTGCGGTTACCTTTTACTAAGATTAGTGCAAAATGATTACAGTGTATATTATATCAATATATGGACTCAATCTCCCCTTCTAGAATACATTCCTTTGCAATCGGTTTACTCTTTATTATACGCACACACATTCAAGTCATATTGTTGTTTTATTTTCACAGCAGTCTACGATAAACAATTATATAGGCATTGCGGTACTTTAGAGTCTGACGTCTATCAGTCTTATAATAACAAAGAAATCGCTAGATATATATCAGAGTACCTGGGTATATCATCGTTCATTTCAGGTGAAATACCATAGTAACGTAGCGTTTATGCGGTAATCGCTTTAAACGTTAATTAAGACGTAATCCGTTCATGCACGTTCAAAGTTAACGTCATAGTTACTACAAAAAAACTACAACAACGTAATACTCATTAGGTATTTGAATACACGTGATTTCGGAACTCGAATCAAGCATTTGGGCAAGTTTTTATACAGGTGTAAGAGCAAGAGCTGTCGGAGGACAGCGCGCTCGACTTTTCTTGTGCTTGTAAGAGTTACTGGCATTTTTTTTAACAAACTGTATGGATAGTAGGGGCCAATTAAACAAAGTTTTAATTTTGTCTCAAAAAAAGTTGGTAGGGTCAGGCTAGAGAGGTTTCTTTAACTTTTTTTAAAGACATTCCGGTAAAACAAACATTGAAAATTAGCTAAAATCTTATGAATACGGATTTCTCAGAAAACAATCGTCACTAAAAACTTTAGGGTCGGGGTCGGGGGGGGGGGGGGGGGTTGCTAGGTAGGGTCGGGTTGCCCGAAACACAGACTTTTTTGGCCGGAGTGGAAAGCATTTTTCTAATTTTCAAAACAGTCCTGACCCCACCCACCCCATATGCAATCTCATGCGATGTCTCGCTATACGGAGTCTATAAATTAAGTTATCATTATTTCATTATTATTAATATTTCAATTTGTTCTCGAGTAATTAAGCAGAAACGTTTCTTTTTTCTATTTTCAGTAACAGTGACCTTGACCCCACCCACCCCACCCCAAATGCAATCCTAAGTATAGTATTACTGTAGGGCATCTATGTATGAAGATTCATTCTCCATTTAGAGAGTGGAAATCACAAGTTGACACCGCCACCACAACCGCAGAAATGTAAAAATTTTAAGTGTAAAAAGGCCCATAATTGTGACAAAATTCAAACTAGAGCTATCAAAATTGGCCTATGGGTTTATTTTAATATAGGGAACAAGTGTTTTAAGTTTGAATGAAATCCTTCAAGCCATTCCTGAGAAACTAGCTTACCAAAAAAATTTAATCTATACAAATAGCTTATACGTAGAATTTCTAAGTGTAAAAAGGTCCATAATTTTGACAAATTTCAAACTAGAGTTATCAAAATTGGCCTATGGGTTTATGTTAATATAGGGAACAACTGTTTTAAGTTTCAATTAAATCCTTCAAGACATTCCTGATAAACTAGCTTACCTAAAAACTTAAACCTATCCAAATAGCTTATAGGCCTATGTAAAATTTATAAGTGTAAAAAGGCCCCTAATTTTGACAAATCTCAACCTGAGTTACCAAACTTGGCCTTTAGGTTCATTTTAATATGGGGAATAAATGTTTCAAGTTTGAATGAAATCCCTCAAGCAATTTCTGATATAATTAGCTTACCGAAAAACTTTAACCTAGACCGGACGCCGACGCCTGCGCTAGTAGAATAGCCTGCCTTTTCTTCTTCATTTGCTAAAAAAGTGCACATGCTCGTAAGTCTGTATGGGCGAATGTTGTGATGCCAGTATAGACACACTAACGATTTGAAAAATATGTACGGTTTTGATTAGGTTTAAAGTAGTTTTTGACCGACACTGAACAAAAACGAATTTGGAGTTGGATTTGGAAATTAAATTAATCATTTGACATGACAGCGTCACAGCGCAAATTGCTTTTAAACAGTTATAACAGTGGGTGTATTATAGGAAATTATTTGTTGGACTCAAAAAAGTCTTAATAGACGATAGTTGTTAGATAATATTTTGGTATATGTATAGGACAAACTTTCAATGACTGAAAACAAATAGACCACCACTTGTTTTATGTAATTTCAACTAATGCACATGAGTAATTTATGAGACTGTACACGTTAGGCGGTAATTGCTTACGAACGGCAACCGTAAGTAAATTTGCGGTAAGGTTCACACGAGTTCCGTCCCTTTTTGTCGGTATGTAAAGTGGCGTATCGCCCAAACTGACGGAGATAACAATTCCCCAGTTTTACTTGTGATTAAGCCGCGATAAAAATCACAAATTAATGAACAACACTTACTTCAGTTAGATCTACACTTTAAATTTAGACGTTCAATAATTTTTGCACGTATACAAGAACGCATCGGCGTAAAAGTTTACAGGATGTCGGTGTTTTGTTTTTTGTTCGAGGTCACCGCTAAGGTTTTGAAAGAAGTAAGAAAATGCCTCCGACGTTCCTCTATCAGTTGTGGTGAAGAATTTGTATGATTCCACAATGTTTTAAGATATAATATACTTACAAATGCAGACTAGCAAATCTTTTACCGATATAAATGTTGGAATTCGACGGAAAACGTGTAATTGGTGTTTGCGAAATAGATGTATTTCAGACCCGGTTTTATCGGGCGGATGAGGGGGGTGGGGGGTGGGGGGTGGGGGGGGGGCACCCCAAAGCTTATGTAATGTTTATATCTTAAGCATGAAAAATAAATTTTAAAAAGAAAAAGATGTGGAAATATGTGGTGCCCCTAAACTGATCATTATCGCTAATGCATGAACAACGCCTAACCGACAGATTCAAAGGGAGGGGGCACGTTAGGGGTATCCGGACAAAAGCCCCTTGGTCTAAAAATGCACACATGGACATAGGCTCCTTGGTATATTTGACAGAGTGGGCATAAGCCCCTTGGCATTTTAATGTTGTGTTTCCATTTTTTAAAACTGCAATTACAGTTGCACATTTTTATTGCTTTTTCTTACGTGCGAACTGTTGTATTTTTGTTGTTTGAAGTATCGACGAACTTAATGCAATTAATGAAAGTTATTAGTGTGTCAAAAGTTCCCTTTGATGGATTAAATTTTCTATTGAACGGCATATACACTATATACAATATAAGAAAGGGGCTTTTGCCCACGACGTCATGATCATCAAGGGGCTTTTGTCCACCAGGTTAAATCTGCCAAGGGGCTTATGTCCACTCTGTCAAAGGGGATGATGTCCTTGTGTGCATTTTTAGACCAAGGGGCTTTTGGGTAAGGGGCTTTTGTACTACACTCTGCAACTCCACATAGGGCATGAGCTTCCAGCTGGACACAAATCATATGCTATGCGTGCTTTAACTTCTTAAACTTGTAGTGTATAAAAACAACGCCCCAGGATGTTCCCCTAAAGTGATCGTTATCGCTTATCTCAAGACAACAGCCCTAGGCAACTTGTAGGCACGGTTTCACGGCGGGGACACAAGTGACATGTGTTCACAGCTGACCCCAAAAAGATCCTTATCGTGAATTCATAACACCGCTTTTAGTAACATCGTGGTACCGGCTACTATCGCTTGAAACTCATTCTGGGTCAAAGTAATGGTCACAAAACTGTCGAAAGCGTGGAAAAATCGCTATAGCCCCCATTTTAATTTTACTGTTATGAATTAAGTTAAACAGAAAGTTATTAATATGATATCGAGAAGTCATCTCAACTTATATCTTTCAAAACTAACTCCTTAAGTACTACATAGGATATTCTCTTTTTGTAAACGACGCCTTCTGAAGATTCATGAAAGTGGTTCGAATTGCATCAAAAGTTTGACCCCATATGTTTTTTGTACCGTAGTTAACGAGGGTTTTCTGTGGAAAAATCGTCTTAATGTGGGAATCCGTAGTGCGTTACTTTTAACAGTTTTTTTTTTATTTTCGTGTTGTCTGATGGGAGGTAGAGGACAGGAGGGCACGATGGAAATTCACCATGATCCATCAACTTAATTCAACACGCGCCGGTCGGGAAGCAAACATGGTTTGTCTAGGGTGAAAAGCGAGTATGATAGCCAGCCATCTGAAAACTATTCCAAACGAGTCGCCCATTTTACATTTTTCAAAGGTAGAGACAGGGGCCAAGTGTCTCAAGGAAAAGATAGAGCAAAGAGCATTTAAATTCATCTGGTATGAACGAAAAACTACACTGAATTTAAAGACTCGATACAGGTGTGATTTCGGTAGGGATATTTCCACGTATATGCATGATCGATTGATGGATTTGGGTTGATTTTGGATGGATGAATGGATTGATTACTGAGTGGGTGAATGAATGAACGAGCGAGTAAATAAATGAACAAGTAAATGCAGGAGCGAGTAAAGGAGTAAGGAAATGAATGAATGAACGAACAATGAATGGATGGATGAATGAACAGACGAATGAACAAATAAACAAAGACCCGCATCCCCTCTGGCTCGTAAATGAATAAATGCATGAGCGAGTCAATGTGCAAGGAAATGGACGGACGAGTGAGTAAATGAATGAACGAACGAACGATGAATTAACAGACGGACGGACGAATGAACAATAAGTAAGACCCCCATCCCCTCTGGCTCATGCCCCCCCCCCCCCCCCCCCAGAACAGTCATAACTGGACCTGGCCCTGTATACAATTTAACACGTGTCGTTACAATTTCAGACATTTTATTGAGCACACGTCGCATGGATTATCGGGCTCCACCGCATAATGGATGTAGACACTCATTTGCCATGTAGTGCTTTGGCCTCAAGTCAGGGAACGCTACGTTACATACAGCGCACATTATACTACAAGACTACTGCCAGGAGTCGCAGTGGTGAACTGGATCATGTCCAGCTTCGGATCAGGACATACGGAATAAGCGCAACTGCCGTGTGATTGTACAGTTCGATCCCTAATGGCACTCCAAAGATACCATGGACTGGTTCTACCCATGCAACAGACTAAGTGCTTCCGAACGACTCGGGCTTTTAATAGACACAATATAACTCAATATATGTTTAAACGAAAAGTAAAGGGAGATAACGAAAGAAACAACTATGCAACTTTTAGAAAGTGCAATACAAAACGATTGCAATTAATAATTAATGCATGAGTCTTGTGTTCGAGTGGAAATGTTTCAATCTTGCGGAGATTATGCATGGCCCGATCACAATTTTTATGTATCTCGAATGTGTGGAAATCATATCAGGTTGCCCCGCCGTTACAATCGTGAATGTAGTTGCCCACTAAACATGTTTTTCCTGTTAACGTCATTACAGCGCTAATATAATTTGCACCGAGTCGTGCTACTTTGCCATGATATCGCTCGAGTTTCAATGTCTCTGTAACGTTTGAGATTACTTAGCAAAGTGCCGGCTTCACAAGTTTCGTGTAACAATATCATTTCAAATTCAACAATACCTTTAAACCATTTCATATTGCCTGGTCTTACATGTAAATGCCGGTATGCCAAACACAAAGAGCAGTGTTTATCAGATCTTTATCAAAGCAAATTTATACATCCAGAACAATAAAAAACTGACAGGAAATAGAAAATGTCAATGACTAAATCGACATGCAAGGATTCCAACACAACGTTGTAGTGGTGTAAAATGTTCGCTACATGCAAGAAGCGTATGTATAATATAAATGTACAGTATGATGAGAACATCAAGCAGACGGCACACTGGAGAATGGAGGTAATGATGCATTGGTACACTCCACATACATGCTGCAACAAAAATATGGTTTACTATTTATACAATTAATTAAACATCCGACGATCGATATTCTGTCATTCTGACTCTACAATTTGTATACATCACGGTGCACAAGTTTACGCGTTGGTATTCAATAAATGGTTTCTACAGTAATTTTTCAAAGATTGTTAATATCGGTAACCGTAAGTTAAATACATTCAACATTGCGCTATCAATTTTAGAGTGTTAAATAGTTGTTGCATTGCAATTATGTAATTTAACAAGCAACGTTTTTGTAAGATACTGATACTACAAATTCTACCTTAAAACTGTTAAGAGATTAATAATGGAATACAACAACGTTTTTGCAAGATACTACAAATTCTACCTTAAAACGGTTAAGAGATACCTTTCAAAACAAATTACAAAATTAATCTAGATGATAGATGTTTAAATATGCTTACTCAATGTCTTTTCAATAATTGACAACGAACTGGAATGCAAATTGTACAAATTATTATACAATATAATTATCACAAAACATTAACATAATAGATGAGCATCATTAAAATCCGTTCATTCTCCATAACATTAAATGCACAAAAGACATACATGTAGCCCTCCTCTTTTTATATCTTTCAATAAAGTATAAAGATGCAAGTCTACGATTAATTACAAAATTGAGAAAAATGTTCTTTAATTGCACAAGAAGATGGTCACGTTACAACACAAGGACTTGTCACTGCAGAAATGCTCATTGCCAATCTTCTGGAAGTGAACTCTTCCTCTGTCTCGCGGTAGGTCGAGCGCTTTTCACCCGAGAACATTTTCACAGACAGCACAAAGCCTTTTTGTACCACACAGATTCAGGAAGAAAAATGATAGGGAAGTTACTTGGAGGTCATCATGGTTACGAATTCTGCAAAGAACAAGAGAATATTTGCAAACTAAACCAAATCAAGACAGAGTTCAAAATCACTATATGATCTCTCATTATATTATCTCTCAAAGCTAAGCTCAACGCTCTACATCTATGGCGCATCAAGATGGCATAGGTTTGAGAATACAGCTACGACACAAATGAATGAAACTTGTATAATCCACAAAATTAGTTAAATGGACACCATAATTGCAATCATTCCCATCTTGCATATACAGAAGAATGCATGGCATGAGGACCACTAGAAGACTGCATACAGACATGTTAAAACTTGGTTAAAAAATCATCAAAATTGTATACGTTAAACTTTTTTTTTGAATGGAGTCTCGTCTTCATGTTAATAGCCATTTTTCATAATAAGCTAGAAAACCTGCAAACAAAGATTTATTAAAATATAACATTTATTATATAAATTACTTGTAACTACCTTCATAGTTTACTTGACCATCACCATCAATGTCTGCTTCTCGAATCATTTCGTCTACCTCCTCATCTGTGAGTTTTTCACCAAGGTTGGTCATCACATGGCGCAATTCTGCTGCACTGATGAAGCCATTTCCATCCTTGTCGAACACACGGAATGCTTCACGAATTTCTTCTTCTGAATCAGTGTCTTTCATTTTTCTTGCCATCATTGTCAAAAATTCAGGGAAATCAATTGTACCATTTCCTGAAATATTTGAAGAAACTTCACACAACTGCTCTAATTACTACCACATATCAACATATGGTTTTCATTTTTTTTAAAGAAACAATTCAGTGACAATGAAGATTTGTGGAAAAATGTTATACATACCCTGGAGACCAGATTTGCATTGCAAGGAGTCACATTTCAACAATTTAAAGCATAACATGGCTTAATTGAAGGCAATACATTGGTATGCATGACCAGTCAACATAAATAAATACCAACCATCAGCATCAACTTCATTGATCATATCTTGAAGTTCTGCCTCTGTCGGGTTTTGTCCTAAAGACCTCATAACTGTTCCTAACTCCTTTGTGGTGATAGTGCCATCGCCATCTTTGTCAAACAAGCTGAAAGCCTCCTTGAATTCTGGAACAAAAATGTTTGTTCTTTTGTCTGCAGTAACTTTCAATATAAACATGACATTGTGTTCGATAAACACACATGCCCCTGTTAGTGCTGGACTGCTAATTTCAATTATTTAAAGTCCAAATTTGGTCAAGGTCAACGTGAGGTTAGGTGATATTGGTGGATTATCATTAGGAATGGTCATAAGCAACAACTGTGCAAGTATCCAAGGGTTGTAGTATAAGCGGTGTTTACAAAATGGTAAAATCTAGTTGCCCATTTCTTGGTTAATTCCAAATTGGGTCAAGTTCAAAGTGAGGTTGCGTGATATGGGTGGATTACTCAGGAATGCTCTAGTTAGTAATGATTAGTAAGGGTTGTTGGTGCTAGACAAAACAGTAAAATCTAGTTTACCAAGAAAATAGCCCATTTGAATTATTCCAAGTCCAAACTAGATCAAGGTCAAAGCGATGTTGGGTGATATGGGATGATTAGGAATGGTAATAAGCAACAACTGTGCAAGTATGAAAGGGTTGCAGTAAGCGGTGCAGTGTTCATTCTGGGCTGCGCCTTTGCGGGATTCCCGCAAAAAAATAATAGAACAGGCGCAACAAAAATGTCAGTGGGCCATTTGGGCGCATAGAAAATTCCATTTGGAGGCGATATTTTTTCGCATGAAAATGATCGAAAATCGTATTGCGAATTGTAAACATCGCATAGCCCGATTGTTAGTGGAAATTAACCAATGCTAGGCTACTGCGCGCACACTGTTTTATAACTAGTGATTTTATTGGCAGATAAAGGTCAAAAGACATTTGACCTCGCTTACATCGTCACAAATTGCTAACAGTGCTGTCTGAAATTTACATGTGGTTTAAGCTGATTTTAATTAAATAAAACGATGTCAAAGCAAAAAGCAGATAAAGAGAGCATTGAGGGACAAAATCTTTTGCATTTTCCACCAAAATTCCTAGGCAAAATGAGAACACTGTGGAAAATGAGGGCGAGAAAACATCCGTTGATCTGGCCGTACCCATAGTGCCATACTTCGTCTGGAAGTTTGGGAGAACAAACAGATAAATCTTCCACAAAGGTTGACGGTACAAATTGTATAAAGGTTTGTTAGAGAAATGTTTGTGGTTAGAGTGCAATGATAAGAGTAATTTTATGTTTTTGACAATTAAAATAAAAACATAATAAAAGTAATATGAAAAATATGATATAATATGTTGCACCCCCCCCCAAGGAGAAAATCCTTATATTGCGCACTGATTGTGTGGTTGATGGGCCATTGGCCCAACTGCAACTCGGCCCAGAATGAACACTGGCGGTGTCGGTGCTAGACGAAACGGTATATTCTAGTTAACTTTGGGACGGACAGGACACTCGCTTAAAAAATATGTCGCATATTTTATTTATGGACCTACAAATAAAAGGCTATTTTAACATGACCAATAGGGTTACAGTTGCCCAGCTCTAATTATCACTATTACCCCAATAAATGAACATTAAATTTTGTCTAACTATATCATAATCACCAGTTTTTCTTTTCATATCAACATGAACATCAATAATCAATTTAAACGATTATGTAAATTTACCGGTATGTAGAATTGAGATGGGAGCGGGTGAAATTACCAGTTTGGCATTAAATAAAGCATCACTGGCACAGTCAAACTTCAATGAACTTCAGTAATTGTTTGCTCCATCCAATGCTTAACAGGTAACCATTTAAAAAAAATGTTTTATCACATAACTATGGATTTCCCACAAAATATTTTTAAAATTCCAAATTGTCACTGTGGCAGGGGCCTTTTCCCAAAGAACACACTATGGCACCATGGCCTACAGCTTGTTCTGAAGTGCACCCTGAATTATAATGACTGATTCAGAAGAGAACATAAATTACCTGCGATCTGTTCTTCTGTCAATTGGTCTGCCTGAAAAACAACAAAGCAACCATTATTTTTTCTAGCATACAGCACAGATTTCATGACTATAACTGTACTACAGATAGAAGTTGTATAACTTATATTCCATTCATCACTTTTTAGAAAAATTTGTTCTTTTGTAGAATTAGATAGTAATTAAAATGCACGTACAACAAATCTGCAACAACAAATGTTGAACGTTTCAACTTTCTTGCAAAAATCGACTATTTCAATGACAGATTCAAACGACGTGACAAGACTTGTCCACACATAATTGAAACGAAAATCACATGATACATAATGCAAAGAAAATTAAATGGGGTGTGCTTTACACAACTATATATGGCAATGAAAAAGAGACCCATAAATAGTAATGGACTGTTAAAGGTATGAAGGTGTAGAAATAACCAGTATAAATAATAAGCTAACCCGTTCCCTACTCAAAGTACATTTACCCCCATGAATTAAATGTTTAACATTTACCCCAATAAATTCTTGTTTAAGTGTACTTATACCCTCTACACAAAACCTTATCTGGTGCACTGCAGATTGTATTACCAGACATTCCGAAAAGACTTGAGTCTTACAGGACATTCGGTCCTGTGATCCAGTAACAATCACAGGACTGAATGTACTTGTTCACGACCGCACAAATACCAAGTTTTGCCCCTTCAAAATAATGTAATAAATTCATGAAATGTCATAAATATTGTCGATGTTTACAATTATCCCGAAAATAATTTAGAAAACCGGAACATTTAGGTTCGACTAAAAATCGGAATAAATTTGTAGTAAACACTTTTAAAGTATTTAAAGTTTAACAACGAATACAAACTATAGAATAAACTATAGAATAATTGACTTTCAGTTAAATTCTCCATTTTAAGTATAAACAAGAAAATACTTTATTATAATTCATTTTCTTTTATTAATTATATTCAATGGCATTTTGTAGATCATATTTTTCGTCAAAACACATTGGGTTTTTGTATCGACCTGGTTTCGGTAATTCTCAGTACTGCAAGTTACCCGGATGAAAACAAGGAATTCACCCGGATGTACGTAGCACATATAACTTTTACCATTTCGGACGCAGAATGAATGGCAATGAGACGTTTCGATTCATCCTTTATATTTAAGTATTATTATGTTGATGACAATTATTGTCAGACATTCAGACCGGCTACCTTTAATTTTTAAAGGACCGATACAAAAATGACCGGTCAGGTCCGATGGACTGGCACTTTTCGAAATGTCTGTATTACAGACTATGCCAAACCTTTTAATTAGCAGTCGGTGTTGCATGATACATAGCACACAGTAATAATTGTGACCAAATTTGAATAAATAGTTTAGAACCACCACTCCAGTAGCCAATACAGCCAATTGCAACTAACATTTTTTGTGAGAATAATTTTTTTTGAACATTTCAAAATTTCTGGGGAAAATATTCCAAAATGCCTGGCTGAGGCTGATTTTTCTTTTAAATCTTAAAAATTGGCTACTAATTGTCATTTCTAATCTTACTGCCAACATGTGAACAAGTTATCACACTTTGGCTGTGTAATAACAGGCCTTTTTCTAGAAGCCTCTTGGGTCATAATATCTGACCCATTCCCAATGCCTGTTTGTTCCCCAATTGAAAAAATAAATTCCCCTTCACTACAGAATTTGGTTTGACATTAATAACAATCTTGAAGAAAATTACATCAAGAAATATTTTAAGTATAAACACATTAAAAATCACAATGAAATTTAGAATATAAATTGCATTTTAATCAACTAATCTATGGACATTGATACCAACAAGATTTATTTGTACATTCATTTCCCAATTTGCCAAATTTTATATCAAGAAATTCCCAATTTCAAACCAGGTACTTCTTCCCAAAAAGGTCAGAAAAAGGCCTGAATAATCCTTAGAAGTAACTGTATTCAACTGCAATTTTAAAACTGGGAACTTTTCAGGATAATACATAAAAATACCAGTTCCTTCATTGTTTGAATGATCATTCCTCTCCCCAAGCATATTAATCAATATTATTATTTTTCATTATAATATTCTGAAGACTCGATAGTCAATGCACATCCGCTTTGTTTAACGATTATTCACAATTTTACCTAGGGAAAGATATAAGACCAAGAAATGTGCAGGCTGTTACTAAAAAGGAGCAGGGTGAAAGACTTACCAGTTTATTGACATTTTCTAATATTTTGCTAAATCCAGGTTTTTAATGAGTCTAATGCTTCCAACCAATTAAGTTTTTTTTAAAAGGTTTATTAATTTATCATTGAATAGCTGCAAAATATATGAAATTTCAAAAGATATTTAACATTTCTGTCTTGACCAGACCAGAATGGCATCGGGTGGGGGGGGGGGGGGCGGGCAAAAAGGAGCAGGGTGCATTACCTTGCTATTTCGCTCTGGATCTTTCCCTGATTTTACCCATATATTTTTCTATACTGTAACTGTCTGTCAAACCATTTACACACATTAGAATACATCAGTTAATTTGTTATACTGAATAAGCATTCAACAGGGCTTGCATTAAGGGAAGTTTGGGAGTAATTTACTCCCAGCTTTTGTTACAGGACTTCCAAAATTGCAAAACTTCTAAAATTGCCCCCATGGAAGTTCCATCATGTAAGAATAAACAAGTTAGAAGAAAAAGAAAGTAATTTATCTAAATGTATACCTCTTTCACATAATAAATTGGCATATATTAACATTTAAAAAAGAACTGGCCTTAAAAAAACTTTGAATATTATACTTACAAATATTATGAGAAAAACTTCCAAAATCAGAGGCCAGGAAGTTCAAACTTCCAGTTTTCAAAAATTAATGAAAGCCCTGATTCAATAAGTGCATACTGATAACTGAAAAAGTTAACATATTATTAACCAAATATTTATTAAATGAAGCCGACTTGGTAGCTTTCAAAATTTTAATAAGACAGGGTTTTGCACGGACTACGAAATTTTTTAATCATCTGACAGACACAATGGTTTTAAACATATACACCATTAATGGCATGATGTTCAAAACATGATAGTTTATACACTGTTAAATAAATGATTTTTTTTTCAATTACATGGTATCAACATGATGCTTACAGCTAAATTGTTGCAGTAATAATTCCAGAAAATTCGTGTATTTACCATCAAGACTACTGTGTAGTTAACAGTCCCTGTTACCTAGTGTAAAGTTTAATATTAGGATCTTTAAGTTTACATTTATGATTTAAACCTAGTTGCCCGTGCAATGCCTCTTTTTGTTAGAACGAATCTTTTCAACAACTTATATGTTTACACAAATTGCAATACAAGGAGAATAAATATATAATTGATATTCTTGCAAATCATGATGTTCTTTATCCTACAACATAGCATTCTGTTCGATTTATTTTTCTGTAGATCTACAACCGGTAGGATGTAACCAAATAATAAAATGTGTTACAACAAGCATGCATTCTTATGTTTTAATTAATAAGCAAGAACAACAATGTGAAAATTTCACACAAAAAGTAATAAATAATTTGGATGACAAAAGTATATGCCTTACCATTTTGGATATTCTTGACAATAATTGTTCGCTCTCAACCCGTTGTCAGGATATTCAGGATGTTGATGCTGAGTGTATCAATACGCGGCTGTTTAAACACAAAGAACTGCGGATGTTAAATATGCGTTCACAGCTAAGTTCTCCTGCTCAATGAAATATGTTTGCCAAAGACACGAATATAAAGCAATGTATCAAGCAATGCGGAATATATAAACCTATAATTGAGGAACCACGAACTACTTCACTTTATGGGATTTGGCCGTGAATTTTGAGATGCGAATTTATCACCTCGATGTAACAAGCAATTTGATTGGCTAAAAATTATCTGCATTGCGACAGATGCCGCAGTACTAGCAACATGGATAATCAATACCCGTGAATCTGTTGATGTAGACTGCCGCATGTCCATCCTTTTGTTAGTGCCTGAGCGTTGTCATTGCAATGTGTAAACCATTCATCCAAATGAATTAGTAAAAACAGTAATTGATTTTCATGGGATTTTGTTTATTTTATAGATTTAATTATTAGCACTACGGAGATCTACGACGATATTATATGGGTAGATCTTCAGTATTTTAATTCATGGAATGATTGTAGATTCTAGGCTACAGTAGATCTAGATCTATCTAGAAATTTCACAAATTATAGAATTAGTATAAATCTAAATTAGTAAATTGCATCAAATAGGTCTAGATCTATGTGATAATTTTTTTTTCTGACTAGAGATCTAGACTATCTATGTACCCGACTTTGCTCTAGATCCACATTGCACCATTACTTAGATCTAGATATAGATTCTATGTCTCTTCATCTCAGCTAGGCTTGATTTAAGTCTACCGTGTATTAGTACCCATGTTCGAGATGAAGATCCAGATCTAAATTTAAGCCTACTTAATCCATTGTTGGTGCTTTAGATACAATGTATATCTAAATATGTTAGACATAATGCAAAATTAAATCGGGATCGTTCTAGAGATACATAGCAACGTGTGAAAACCTCGTGAAATAGCTCTAAATTATATAATATAGATCTACATAAGAACCACATAAGCCATGTTTATAGCCAGTAGGCCTACATCTGATGAATACGTTTAAAACATAGCTTCTATATTATATTTGTTTACTAGACGCACATGAAATGTGATATCTATACACACAGAAAGAAAACTTTGATGGATCAAGATCTACCTAAACTGGATTTAAAGATTAGCAGAATCAGAATAGAAACTATGACTAATACTACGTACCTGAGAACGAGAGTGTAAGACTTGGTATATCGTGAACCTGCAGGCCTGTCCGTTTAGCAAGATCTAAATTACACATACAGGGGCGGATCCAGGATTTGGGGTTGGTGGGGTGGGGGAGGCGTAAACTTTTGATCGCGCAAGTTATAACCCTTGTGTTGTATGTGGGTCTGCAGTGAACAGCTACTGATCCGTATCAAATATATAGGATAAATCTTTGCACATCATCATCATCATCATCATCATTATCATCATCATCGTCATCATCATCATCATCACCAAATGCACTTTGTTTCACTGAATAAATTAATACTTCACCATATGTTCGAAAGACATGTTGGTTCATCTGTATGTCATACACCTGCTTTGGCAGTAAATTGCCCTTGTTTTATGTGACTATCCACTGAATTGTATATGACATTTATCTACATATATATATCGTCTCCGTGGCCAAGTGGTTAGGGCGTTCGCCTACGGAGCGGGAGGTCGAAGGTTCGAGACCTACACAGGGCGAGTTCTGATATGGCCGGTTGCCTACCCAGCAGCTAGCTAAATCAAGGGGTACCGAATGCCTTCCTGCCAAGCGCCCGGCATATAGGATAGGAATCGGGAGTAAAGATGTTCATCAGTAAAGGTGTCTCATAAGTCAAAACTGGCTGGCCCTTAATCGCGAGAGGTGACACTATAATAAACAAACACTTTACTTTACTTTTATATCAGGAACATCTTTAAACATATAAAATCCGTAAATTCAAACACACACGCATCGATAATTTTTGTATTATTCAGCTACCGAAAGGAAATGGTCTCTTTTCGAACTAAACTAATTATTGAGAAAAAACTGTATATACTCGAAAGTAGTCATTGATTTGACTTGAATTACGACTTTAAATCATAATTTAATGTCTTTTTTTGTGGTATCCTGTGCCAACGGTCACGGCTGTATTGTATCTGACATGTTTATATAATATAGGAATTTAGAAAAGAAAACAATATCATCCACAAGTAAAGGTATATATACCCACGTTTCTATAGTTTATCGTTTTCGATGAACTTTGGCGCCGGTACTACGGTGTACGTATTAAATCGTAGGGGGCGGGCTAGGTCGGGTATGTTTTACTGAAGCTGATCTGTGTCTTATACCAAATTGAGCGAGCAACTCGAGATAAAAAAATTTTTTAGCATATTTATCCAGTTTTTACCGTATGGTCCGGCCGGTTTAGGGGGGGGGGGGCACGTGCCGGGTGCGCCCCCCCCCCCCCCCACCGAATCCGCTAGTGACCTATATATTTACATAGGTCTGCCGATCTGCAAAATAACATGATACTGTAAACATGTTCAGTTGTATAGGTAGGTTTACGCAAGACTATAATTATACATGCTTTTTACATACTGTTAAATCCTCACTTTCGTGTATGTTACGCAAGACTGTAATTATACATGCTTTTTACATATTGTTACATTTTCACTTTCGTGTATGTTCTCTAAACATGGAAGTAAATTCACAAATATTTCCGTGATTGTGAATTTAGGATGTGAATGATTATTTTTTTAGTAGGCCTAATGCAACATTTCCGTCATACTAGAAGTTTTAAAGGTATAACGCTTACAAATGTTTGTTTGTATATTGTACAACACATAACTTTGTGTACTCAGGAGAGTGATTCAGTTTGATAAATTTTTAGCCGTAGATTCATATAGCACTTGGATATTATCAACATGTCCATAAATCTACACAACCAAAACCATGAAGAAACGATCTACCACAAATGCTATGTGATAGTTTGTTTATTGAGATGTTTCACTTTGAGTTATTAAACACAAATATCAATGTTGTTTGCGAGTTCAGGTGCGTAGCTTGATGTAATTAAATGCAAACGAAACAGTGATTGGTTTATTAAAAATTATAATCTTAAATAAACATGGATTTCTTATTTTGGTCCACGATCAAAGACCAAAACCCGTTCCATTTCAGTTCATTATAATAAAAAAGCGTATTTCTTACAAGAGATTTCTTCTCCATACACATGTATGTGAATCTTCCGTTTCCACGCCAAACCAGATACCCGGTTTCGTGTACACAACCACTTAAACAGTCCCACTAGATTGTCCGACTTATGCCATACGAGTTAGTATCTCGTTCCCACGAGTAAGTATCTCGTTCCCACGAGTACCTATCTCTTTCCCACGAGTAAGTATCTCGTTCCCACGAGTACCTATCTCTTTCCCACGAGTAAGTATCTCGTTCCCATAAGTTAGTATCTCGTTCCAACGAGTAAGTATCTCGTTCCCACGAGTAAGTATCTCGTTCCCATAAGTTAGCATATTATTCCCACGAGCGAGTTATTATCTCGTTCCCTCGAATTAGTATCTCGTGGGGAACGAGATAAAAAAGAGTAGTGCACGACACCTCTGTGCCACCGTACATACGCAGCATTCCTATTTATATCATACTCTGGTTGTATTGAAATGCTGTCATCAGTCGAATTTTCGGTGGATTAATGCTGCTACTTTTAGCCTGTCATTGCGGTTTGTAAAATTAATGTATACTTCAGTACAATAAATTCATAACTATAATACATAAATACAATAAATAATATGTGTACAAAGCTTTTGGTTTCACATAATAAGTCCGACTACACGTGGGTGGGGCATTTTATAACAGCGGTCGTGTCATAGACCTGTGTCCTAAACTATCTATCGATCGCAAATGTTAGCTTGTTCTACAAATACGCGGCATTAAAGACCAAGAGCGGCTGTCTGACGCAGGCTAATTCGAAATGTTTGCTCATTACAGAAAAGCCGCATACTAGCTAAAACTTCTCTTTTTACCGAAAGTCGGAAAAAAAGATAGATTGTTTTGATCGATAGGCAAAACAAAATGTTAGGGTCGGCGAAAAAAATAGGGTGGGTAAGCTGACAGCAACAACTTTTCTTTTCCGCCTAAATACACCTTTAAAATCAAAGTTCTTCATCATGCGAATGTGTCCAGGTGTAAAGATATTGCAATAGCTAGCGGTTTATTTTTTTAAGTTCTTTATTTTATTTAGTAAATGGTCAACTTGAAGATTCTAAAATGGAATTAATATTTAAAACATATAGGTAATATCCTTAAAATTGTTTTGAAGTGGATGCTATCAAAACAAAACACTTATCGGTATTTAACCAAACAACATTAAATTATTGAATTTTGTTTTTAAAGTAAACAAAATATAACTGACAAACTCAATAAAATGTCCTAGGGTCGGGGCATCCTGAAACAAACATATTTTTTACGCCTTATACTATTTTATAAATTTTCACTGTTTACTGTTATCCTTTAGGTTGACAGGGAACCGATTTGAAAGTCTTACGTTTCCAGGGAACTTAAGAGTACATGTAGTACAGAACAACGATATATATATGTATGTTAATAGATCTCTGCCAAGATAACCTTGCCGCGAACGTACACAGGTTAAGTGTGAGTGGGGAATGGTGGTGAAGTTGTGTGGCGTGGAGATTTATGTTCGTTTAATGTTTATATAGCAATAACAAAATCCCTTTCAAGCCACTTCCATGCGCCAGATACTAGTGTATAAACGCAGACAACCGATGCTAAAACCTTATGACATACATTTTAAGATGCACTCCTGTCTTATGCAAAATCAGTATTAATCTGTGTCTATTGAACACCCAAAATTTACTTCGACCTCCCCACTGCTAAGTCTAGGAGGCAAATGACTAAGCAATTAAAAGGACATATTCAAAGAAAATCGTTTCGACCATTTCCTACGCAATCCTGATTCTGTCAATTAATATTCTCCCTGTATAAGACCACTAAGATGCGACAACGCGAAGGACATTTCGCATCTTCGCCATGAGTACATTTATATTTTATACGCACACGTAATTTGGACGATATCGCCAAAATTTTGTGTCTCGCTGTTTAACCAAATGTTCAGATCTTTGCAGCGTACCGCATTCACAAATTATCGAAACGAACGTTGTCGATACCGACATCAATAACGGAAATTATGTGTAATAAAGAAGCGCGAATAAGACTCATATTCCTAATATTCTGTAAGGGAATAAAGCCAGACTGAGTGCTTTAAGTCCCGATATCGTCCTATTCAGCTAAACATTTAATTCCATTTACTCATTCAATGTGATACAAGTATGCCATTTTCAAAATTCTACATAATAGTTCCATGTATACATTTTTTTTTGTTTTCCAGCGGGGCAGTTCCATGAACACATACACAAATAAAAAATTCTTGACGTTGTTGTTTTTGTACCTTTTCTATTGACGTTTGAAACAAAAAAGTAATTGGAAACTTGAACGCTCTCGGAGAGCACAGAGCTCCTCAAGGCAGTCAATGCGCTGTACCCCCTAGTAATAAAGAATCCTTTATAATTTCTGGATCCAGACGGTGATCCGCATCTTCACCAACATGTAATTATTTGTTCATTGACCCATTCCTAACATTCCAATAAATCCGTTCATAACTTTTGGCGCAAAGTTGCTTCTAACTAACAAACAGACAAACAACGCTTTTGTCGGCGTAATTTATTGTTAGAACAATGACATTAAAGGCAGAATTTTGAAATGCTTTCGTTGTGAATTATATCAAACAGACTGTGCCAGATCAAGAGGGTGCTGTTCCAATGGCTGGCTAGTGTACGAGGATTCGTGCTATCTGTTTGCAGACGACACCAACGTCGACTGGACTGAAGCTACAGTAATATACAGTTTATCGCATAATTCATTACTGAATTTAAAACTTGTAAAATCAGAATATACAAAAGCACTGTCACGTGATAGGGTCAGACACCACACATGCGAATGCTTGACGAATATTAAAGGGATTATGTCTGAAAAAGGACTTCAAGGGGGAAAATACATTATTTATTTTCAATATGGCTTATTGTGAAGGTAATACTAAGGTATGAATAGCATGAACAATGATTATTTATTCTAAGCCATATGTCGAGTTCGTTTGACCCTTTCGTTTATTACATTTTGGGGTCAGTATTTTGAGCATGATGCTATCTTATATAACCATACACATGTACATTGTGTATCTCAAGGCACAATAGCAGAGACCGTTCATCATAGCGCCGAGAGTCATCATTTGTTTGTTTGGCTTCCATGCATTGAGTCGCTTCTTGAATGTGATTTTCTGTTTGTCTTATCAGAATTTGTTTTCAAGGCTCTAAACACATATTTCTTAATCAGCTATATTCTCGAGGCCACATTATATTGTACATTTTAAAAATTCAGACCCTAGTTTGTATTATGTATTCACTCTAGTTTGTATTATGTATTCGTATTCACCGACCATTAAACTGACTATTTGATAAATTAATGTTGTTGCAGCATTTCTGCACTTCCCACAGTCATTCACACCTGGCTACCGCGGAGTCACGTGATGAGAACGTGTTTATCAAGGACCACGCTCGCAGACTATTCAAAAGTAAAAAGTACAACTTTCAACGTATAGAACTACTTTCGTGTTTGTGCGTCCCAATTTCTGAACGGAGATAGGTATACACTACTTTCAAATAGTTTTTTTTTTTTCTAAAATCAAACAACAGTGATAAAATGATACTATTATAATATTAATAACAGGAAGTGATGTTTACCTTGTCAGTGCTGTCCACGTGCAGTCCACAGTTGTACGGGGTCTTAAGCAATATCAGTTGTACAGGTCACTACAGTGATGACATGAAACACATTTATTATACTTGTACAGAAATGTCTACATACGTACAAACTCATATTTAGTTTTGTAAAACTATTTTCAGACGTAACCAATCCCTATCAGAGTTCTTTCTGGCTGGGTGCCTCTGATGACGAGGTGGAAGGACAGTGGGTCTGGTACACGAACTACCAGAGACTAAACTACACAAGGTCCTATAACAGTGCAGAGAGCCACACACCGGATCAAGACGGTCTGATTTTGTGGAAAGATTTCGACATGTGGGGCAAATGTAATCAAATGGGGCAAAGATTACGAAATGTGGCTGACTGTCCCGAATGTTAACGGAAAACCTTAACTGTCGGAAGTGCTTGGCCGATCACGCCGAACGTGTCCCGATGTTTCCCGATCCACAGGACAGCGATCCGAAAGCGTCCAGACATCTTCCGACAGCGTCCTTACAGCGTCCCGATATTCCCGACTTTTCATTATTTGTATCGTAGCGCTGTCGGGACGCAGTCGGGAGCCATAATCGGGAATGTGTGACTGAGGTTTTAAGGCAGATTGCAAGTTAATATAAACAGATTGAAGTCATGATCATGCAGATACATTACATATATACAAGAAAAGATTTCAATATAATTAATAAACATAACAAACAAACACAGTAACTGATATGTGGTCAAAGTCACAACGAAAATGTATCATTTAAAATTTGTGTATCATTTGATACACTTAATTTAAAAGCGAGTTTACTAAAATGAAGCATTTATTTTAACATTTCGAAGAAACTTCATCAGGCAGAAAATCGATAAGCGCTCGGCGGCTTATATAGAACATATAGGGAGGTTTTTACTTAACTGCTCATCTCGGTTTTATTAATAATTTCTCAGGATTTTTGCAAATGAAATTCGGAAGCTTCAAATTTCTTCCCAATAAACTGATATAATTTTATTTAAATTTCGATTAAAGGATCTTGGTATTTTTTTCAAGGTTTTTAACATCACTGTTTTTCACTTCTTTGTTCAATGTAAAATTTCGCGAAAATGCACGAACGGCCATGTTTAAGTCTTTAAAAGTATGAGTGTATGGTTAAATCTACCAGGGGGCTTATGTCCACTCTGTCAAATATACCAAGGGGCGTATGCCCATGTGTGCATTTTAAGACCAAGGGGATTTTGGGCAAGGGGCTTTTGTACTACACCCAGTTTCTTCCGTATGTTCAGTGTTCTCGAATGCCAACATAATTTTTGTATTACTACGGCCACCAAAACCAAAATATAAATATCATGTTTATCAATGTGTGTGGCCAAATTATTTTGATTAACATAATTTGGTGTGATATCAATCGATTTGCAATGCTCTCAACATGCCATTATTGGGTCTTACTAGCCCAGATCTGTGTTATGTGATATGTCAATACCTCACACACTGTTGAGTGTTTCGTTCTTCAAACAAGGCATAACAAAGACAACACATATGCACTTGTGTGTTTATTGCTGATGCATGTTTTGATGCATAATAATGAAATGGCAAAATTCAGTCTGCCACTTTAGGATTTTAAGAATAAAATAACTACGACAACAAGGTTTATTATGTGTGCTCATAGCAAGGAATATATAACACTTTATGGGATTCAATTATAAATTCTAAAATCTGGGTCGGTAGATCGTTCACTTCATTTGTTATGTTGTTACATGAAAAAAATGCAAAAATAACCATATTGATGATAATTAAATTTGGGAATTGTCTTATACAAATTCTAAACCAGCAATTCCATAACAAATCATTGTTGTTCTGTCTGTAGCCTTAGGCAGTGGGATGAGACGTTTATGATTCTAATACTAACGAACATATCGTGAATTCTTCAATGCATTTCAGGATCGAGGACTACCTGAGCTTCCTGGAGAATGTGCTGCCATTGGCTAGAAGGCCACGGTCACCCACATAATCTTGATGTGTACAGGCATATGACCATTAAAATAAAAGTTATATGTGTTTTTGTCTTTATTCACAGACATGTATTTATTTTAAGGCAACAACAGAAATCATAAAACGTATTTTGTAACACTTTCGATATAAATAAAGCCTGGTACTTATACCGATAATATGAGTGAGGTATACAATTATTGTTCCATCATGTTTAAAAAGAATCATGCATAGCGTTTGCTAGATAAAAGGTACGCAAGCATATTGGTTTTCTTATAATCTAAACTATGCGCCTCTAAAGTAGAAGATATAATGAATGGTGTCAATGTAAATATTTTTCGTTATATACGTTATGTTATATATGGTATTTAGTTTTTCAGAGTGTATTGTAGTACTGAAATCCATAATCTGAGTAAATAAGTATAAACACGGTTAACGTAATGTATGGAAAGTTTTTGATTATAAAAATCATTTAATTAATTGCCCCACATTTGCATAAAAACGTATGCTATTCTTTTATCGAACAGTATTAGAAAAAGATCAATAACCACAGCCCCTTGGAAAATCCACTCATGATTTAAAACCTAGAGATTGCATTATAGACTTTATTTTATACGCTCATGAGTTTGTATTATTATTGTATTCTACCTTTTCAAACATAATTTTATAAACCAAATTGGCTTATTTGACTACCTCCGTTTATAGTATTTTGCACCAGTATCGTATAACATTTATGTAAAACTTAAGCTTCAGTGGGCTTCTTCATAATTCCGCATATACACTTTTTTTTAAACTTTTGCGCCAGTATCTCTTCACACAATTTATGCTGAAATGCATTCTATCCGTTGCTGTATGGTATGTCCCCAAACCTCTGAACCATGCATAACTCAAGACTGATGTGACTTGTTTGTAATCATATCTAACTTGTGACTGATTGTCAGTGTAGGGTATCTTGTAAAACAGCCTTTTAACTTATAAAGAACCTTCAAAGACTATCCTGTTAAGGAACCAAACGTAATATTATCCAAAAAGTACATCATATAATAATAATAAGTTAATAACATATAATGACTTTAAGGATTGTGTGTTCGATGAAATTACAATTAACCATTCGTACATGTTTTACCAAGTGATTTACATTTCAAACTTAGCTGGCAACTGATAGTGTCCACTAATTGTCCATCACTATTGAACCTGTACAGATAAAGTCAACCGAATATAGTTCTCAATGTATAGGAGAGACATCGAGTAGCGGTTGTATATTTGTGAAATTTATCTCTGGCGTCACATGGTCTTTAAGTATGCACGAAATACATGATTATGTAGTCAGTTTTGCTTCTGACATTACCATGTGCGTCCTTTTCGACATCAGATGCCCGTATTCCTGGAACCTCGTTTACGTCGAATATTTGTATCAAAACTCTAAAAATGTAAATGCTTGCACTTACATAAATTATGTGGTTACTAGTTTCAGGATATTATACGGCTTCTGTTGCAGGTTTGGAAACCATTACTGGATGGTCGATGTCGACATGGACTGCAGTAGGACACAGGGTGAATGGTTCGAGTTTAAAGCTATTGTAAACGGCCAGTGGGAACCTAACATAAACCCCGGCTTCAGCGCAAATATTCTTAGTACCATGCATTCTAGCTGCAGACTCCACTTCTCATACAACGCACTGCATTAAACTATAAACTGTATTTCTAAGTCATCAGCATTATGCTTTTAGGCATTATGCTTTTAGGCAAACACATACCATCAGAGTGAAATGTATACGGCACAACCAAAAACAACAGCAGTACCATTAATTTTGCTTATAGTGTCATAAACGGACACTTGTAAGTGGTTACAGAAAAAAAGAAGTTGTATGATTAGCATCCAACACAGAAAACTTATATACGTGTTTTGACAAAATATCACATAAAGTGTTGTTTTCTTCGATAAAATTTGAACAGACAGGTAATCGAATTTATCAACGAAAATATATTTACACATGTTTTAAAATGTCGTATTCTGGCATGTCAAAGATAACATTATTAAATAAGTACATCGTATAATAACAAAAGCGTAAAGGACTTAAAGGATTCCACGAAATTACGATTTACCATTACATGATTAACCACATGATTACATTCCTAAATTAGCTGGCACCTGTTCACTACTTGTCTATCACATGTAAACCTTTACAGATACATTCAACCGTATAATGTACGTGTAGTTCTCCATCATGTCCGGACCGTCATTTATCAGCCAGATTTTTTTCATGGTCATTTGACGTAATAACAAGCACATATACAGACGTAATTATAAAGATGACCCAGATAAGTTTGTTTGGATTTATATTGTTACTAAATATTTTTCATCGTGGTTAGTATATTAAGTAGTTTTTCATTTTAGATTTTGTTTTGTTTAAACCTCTTTATTCTAGCTAGAAAGCTAGATATATGAGATATTTTAGAGTACGTTTCATGGGAAGAACCAGAACTTGATGTCTTTGACGTTTGATTTTGATTATACGTCTTCAATACTAAGCAATTTAATGTTTTCCAGTGAGTGCCAAAGCAAGAGGGTGTTGTCCCAATGGCTGAAAAATGTACGAGGACTCGTGCTATCTGTTTGCAGACGAAATAAGCATCGACTGGACAGAGGTGATTGTAAGATTCTTCTTGTATGATTGCGCAATGTTATCTTGAATGTTCTATTTGTTTAATTACGTCGATCCACATATCGTTATAGTTTATATAGTTTGAGTTACTACTAGTATTATTTCTGCTTCGACTGCAACAGCTGATCAATACTTCTTATAATGATGCTGATACTCGTTTTAATAATCTACATCTACTACAAATACTAGTACAATACTACGACAACTACCACTACTGCTACTACTTTTACTACTGCTGCTGCCCCTGCTACTACTACCACAACTACTAAAACTACTACCACTGCTACTGCTATTATGCCTAATTACCATAATTTCGTGGGTTACCATAATTTCGTAGCCGTTGAAAACTAGTAGAATTTTTCATGTGTGCCATCTTTTTCATAGCATATTCATGGGTCCCTCTGAAAAAAAAACAACAACAACATATCATTATTTCTGGCATAGTTGTATATTTCTAGTGCATGAATTTAGATCTATATTATTATTATTATTATTACTATTATTATTATTATTATTATTATTATTATTATTATTATTATTTTATTATTATTATTATTATTATTATGTATAATGTATTATTGTTAAACACTAGAAACTGTAAAGTTTATGTGTAATAAAATTCTGTTCTGTTCATTATTTTTTTTTTAATTATGATAATTATTATTATACAGCTTTAATAGATAATATTTTATATTATGATGATGTGTTTATCAAATAATTAAAACATGATTTAAATGAAATGTTGTTAAAAAACAAAACAAAAAAAAACAATAAATTATTTGTAATAATACAATCTAATAAATAATAATATATTTGTAAAAGTACAATCTAATAATAATAATAATAAAAAATAAAAAATAGATCAAATTATTATTATTATTATAATTATTATTATGTCATTGTAAAAATATAATATTATATTATTGCCTTATCCATTTTTTTATTTAAATGATTATTAAATAATAAATCGTTGCTTTATTAACACTTACTGGCGCAGTACATCCGCCACATGTTGGGGGTATTTTTACGATATTTTCAAAAGTTGTACACCGATTGACATAAAAATTCACATACATCAAGTTAGGTTTAATGTGCATTTGCTAGCGGGTTTGGTTACATGTCAAATACTCGGCAAACGAATTTTTTTTATTGCGATTGAAGGCCTAAACAGTGTCAAAAATGAGCGTGGGAGTTCCTAAATCAGCCACCCCTATTTAAAATGTTGAAATTGTTCGAAAATAATATTCTTTGATTAATTCTGTTTTCAAAGCAACTTCTATTGACTTCTATTGACAAAACTCCCACTTTTCTTTATTTAATGTTCATTTTCTAATGTTTAAAATAAAACACGGTGCTCCGAAGTTGCTTGGTGAAAATCGTAAATCACGACCCGTGACATGCTTATTCCACATTTGACTATTGTTCTTATTTAATTTTCTATAATAAGAAAGCTCGTTGTCTGTTGTTAATACAATGTTTCAATTTCTTCAAATACTTTTTTTTTTCTAAAAGTAGCTCTGAAACTATAAGGCCCTGCGTGCACGTGGGACAAATAATGAGGGTTTTTAGTAGCGAGACATTTGCGCTCTTAATAAGCAGTTTTTTTCAACATTTTATTGTATGTAATGCCAATGAATAATGGTTATTTTTATGCTGCAAATGCGCGCATGGACATTATATTAAAATACGATAATTTTATTTTACCATGCGAAGCCTCAAAATTGCGCATGCGCAGTATGAAATAGATTTCATGCTTGCAGTTTGTTTGCATTTAGGGGTTATGTACAAAATGATTGGATTAAATATTCATTTATGCACAAATCAAGAAGAAAACTCGTCAGCGTTGTTAAGGGAAAGTATCTGATTGATCGAGATCAACAAAATAGAAATCGCCGGTAAAAAACGCTTATTCGGATGGGGTGGCGGGTTAAGGCAAGTGGCGGGTTTAGGCACTGCGTCAGTACGGCAAATATTAAACTAATTATCATTTCCATTTCTAAGCAGTATAAACATTATAGTACAATTTTTATTGACAATAACCTTTGCGAAATTATTCCTCTACGCCTTGGTTGTATGCATTGACAATCTCTACAGCAGAAAGACGCAATGTCTTAAGAAAAAAAGAATGTCCTCCATTCCAGTATTAGGTCTAAGTGTTTGTTTACAATCGGCGACCTTTCCAATATGGCGGACGCGCTGACGCATCCTATTGAATGTGACGCGGCATCTAGTTTTCTATATCTATGCATGAAATAACAACAAAAATCGGTCTTTTAATTACTTTGTTTGCAAAGAGCACATTGCAAATTGTATTTTATCCAACTCAGTGGTGAGATAACTGAATGTATTAACGCGCATGCGCCACAATCGTTAATAAGACCCACGAAATTAGGGTGACACGGCATACTACTACTACTACTGATGCTGCTGCTATTGCTACTGCTACTTCTACTACAACAACAACAACTACTACTACTACTAGTACTACTACTACTACTAGTACTACTAGTACTACTACTACTACTACTACTACTACTACTACTACTACTACTATTACTACTACTACTACTACTATATGGATTAATTAGTATCTACTGTAGTAGATATTGACTTCAGACAGAATGTATCATGTGGTCATTTACAGAACTATAGTCAGTCACACAGCCATTTCGTTGTCAATGTTATCCAAGAGACTGTACGAAAGGAAGGGGGTGCTGTCCCAATTCTTGGTTGGTGTACGAGGACTCGTGCTATCAGTTTGCAAACGAAATTAGCATCGACTGGACTAAGGCCATTGTAATATCTTTGATTTTCCTGCATATTTAAAGAGACTTTTTCTAGGAAAAAGTACTGTGCTATAGCAATATAAATGATGTTATATTATAGAAATGCATACTACAAATAATCTGAATTAAATAAAGTAAAACTAACATACCGGGTTCTTGAAGATACTAAAAAAACTAGTCAACAATAATGCTTGAAAAAGTGGTTATGGAACTCACGACACAAAGTCACTTTCAAAGACCTTCTTAACATCAGCATATACAATAACCATGTCCCGTGCTAGAGTCAGATACCTTTATTATGCAGTTACGTTGAGAAATTAAGATTATTTTTAAAAACGCCTGAAGAATTATGACAAGGTGCAAATAACGTGCAAAATGGTTTACTAATAACTAAAATTGGTATAGTTTGTACGACCATTTCGTTGATTACATTTTGTGGTCAGTATTTTATGTATCTTATATAACAATACTTTATGGTATTTCAAAGCACACTGTTAGAGGTCGTTTAGAGCGCTGTTAGTAATCATTTGTTGTTATGTATATGACTCCCATGTCATGAGCTCGATTCCCGAATTGGAAAACCTTTGTGTTTGAATTGTTATTCAAAGTTCCTAAAACATTTCGAGAGTTGAGCGTGAAACTGTTTTGTCTGCTTAACATTTCTATATCAGATGCAATAGTTTCATAGTTTCATGCTCAACCCACGATTGAAATTCAGATCGTCAATAATTTTAATCCCTGTGCTCATACTTGCAATTACTTGTTCGTAAACACAGCCCCATTAAATTCGGTTGCAATTTTAATATTGTTACAGAATTTCTGCAGTTCCCACAGTCATTCTCACTTAGCAACCGTGGAGTCACGTGATGAGGACGCGTTTATCAAGGACCACGCTCGCAGACTATTCAAGAGTAAATATCAATACAACAGTTCAGCACACACGTTTGTGTTAGTGTCTTGGTTGCGTGGCAATTTCTTCATGGGTATATATTAGTACATTGTAAATTGTCTCTCATATCGTATATAACTTATATAACATCGTTACACTTTACCCTATTTAATCTAGGTAAAGATGTAGGGCCATGAAATGTACAGGGTACTCATCAGAAGGAGCAGGGCTTGGAAATCGGGTTCAGTTCTTTGAAAAAATGTTAAGGTTAATTTGGGATTGTTATCTCTTTTATTCGTCAACATACTTTTTTAACATGATCTTATTTGTCCTTGATTGTTTTGCTAAAGATACATGAACTTTCTCAACTTTTCACCGTTTACCAGCCCAGAGAGCAGTAGGGGAAAACTAAAAGGGAACATAGTGCAGCACACTATATTATAAAATTGTGGTTTTTGCATGTTAGTACACCCGATGAACTGTTTTGCAGACGGAACCATGCCCTCACAGGGCTCCTTCTGGCTTGGAGCCTCGGAGGACGAGGTGGAGGGACCGTGGGTGTGGTACAGGGGCTAAACTACACTAGTTTCTATAACAGTGCAGAGAGCCCCACCCCGGATCAAGTCTGTCTTATTCTGTATAGACGTCACGGCCGGGAATGATCCAATCTGTTCTGTGGGGCAATGGCCTACCCGATCTGCCAATTGAGTGAGCTTTTCAGTGAGCTGTTCATACCCCTCAAAAATATGGGATTCAAACATAAATTCAGAAAAATGGTTTGTGTTATGTTATTACAAAAAAATATCCATATTAATGATAATTATATTTGCGAATAGTCCTATACAAATTCTAAACCAGTGAGTATGTCCTACTCCTAGAATGCTACCAGTTGCATCTAGCACCCTACATCACCAGTCAACATCATGTTCTTCCACCTACAACATTTTAATGAAAACAAAATTAAAATAATTGAAAACATAAAACGATAAAATGAAATAATAAGATAAACTAATTATCATAAGGTCATACATTGCTGTTTTGCAGAGCCTTCCTTGATTAATTCACTGATTTATTAACCAGTACAACCAGTAGTTTTGTGGGGTGTCTTGCCTAAATGAGCACAACACTACCATGTAAAATACTTATAAATAAAAAAGCATTAACATGATACTTGCTGCTTTTTCTAAAGACAAAGAACAAAATTATCGTTGTTAAACTAACAAATGAACAACACAAAAACACCTGATTCTGACAGGAGCATAGTAAAATGTAGTTCTTATTAAAATTGCAAAAATATGTGTCCGATCATATTCAAATTGCATTTTTGGGGGATTATAATATTGGCCAATAGACAACTCTTTGCCGTTCTGATGTTTGGCCATTAAACCACTCAGGCCAACGGCCTCGTGGTTTTATTCCTAAGCATCAGAACTCCAAATCGTTGTTTATTGGCCAAATAACAACACTATTGAAAATTATTTCTTAAATATCTGTGTGTTTGTATTATCTAACATAATGAATAATTATTAGAGTTCTATTAGATATTATTAAATTCATGAGTTTTTATTACTATATTATATAAACATAAATTATATTGAATTAATGCAACATGCATAAACATTTTAAAATACAATATAATTACTAAGAAAATTATAATAAGTAAAGAAAATGTTAATAAGACAAGGACAGTTTTGATCTATGGTTTCATGGCCATGTATTGGCATGCTATTTATTTCACTATGCAAGGCATAGATGTGCCATTTATTTAAATTAATAAATGAAAGGAGAAGTGCCTTAGGTACTTTTAACAGTCTTGTTGCTTTTAGTTTTGAGCTAGCTCTATAGTGACATGGTTTAGTGTCTGCCCTCATGAGGGAGATTGGGGTTCAATTTCCCGAAAGTGCTGAAGGTTTTGTAACTTTACAGTTTACAAAATATAGGTACGGACTTTCATATGAAGTATTTTCAAAGTAAGCATTATTTTCAAAGTGACAATATAACGTGAAGCAGATAGATAAACATTCACATGTAGATGGAAACTCAAAAATACTGAATAGATCAACAAATATGAGTGTTGACAATTGCATCGTTTATTAGTGTTGTGTAACCTAAAACAACTGTCAAGTCAATGTTCATACATGTATTGGAGTTTCCCGCTGTACAGCTGAAAACTAGTTTGTGATTAAAAAGTAGCCGATTATGTGTTAAACAACTTGTCAACCTTTTATTATTTTCCATGGTAAATCCAGGTATAAGGTAATTAACTGTATTGGGTTGTTGACATATCACTGATAATTTATGTCACTATGCCTGTTGTAATATCTTACCTACTCTTTACTATAAATATACAGGTCCATTAACACTAGAATGTTTACTGCGGTAAATGCTAATATCAAAATTGAGACCTGTAGGTTCAAGTAATAAGCTTACTAGGTTGGCGCTAAGAAATCTAAACTAGTAGCCAACAAATTTGATTTTGCAAGGAAAACACATTATTAAGAAATATTTTCAGAAAATATGCTTCATTTTTAAATATTTTCCAAAAATGTTAATAGCCAAACATAATTTTTAGTAGCCATTTAATTTAGTAGCCAATGGCTATTATGGTTACTGGTAGCTCTAACATAGGCTTTAAACCTTCATCTTCATAATGTTTTTCAACAATTGTACGCTAGGCTGCTAGCCTCCTTTTGTAAAGATTAAAAAACAAGTATAACAGAATATAAACTAATACGACCTACTAGTCGTTAAAGTTTAACATTACTATTGTTCATGAAGCATTTCTTCAATCAAAACATGTTCAAGTTTCAGCTAGATTTATGACTATGTAGAAATCCGAGTCTAAGCCTAAGTAGGTCACGTACAGTCGAAAACAACATCGAACGATTGATTCGCCAAATATAACCTATGAAACACTTTCTAATTTATATATATGTATTTTATAGGTACAAAATGTATCCATTGTTCACTTTACGAATAAAAAGTGCAACAATTTTTTAATATTTCGAGCCTACTAACTCACCCACTAAGCGAATCCAACATGGCGTCCAATCTAAAAACGTTCGGTATCGGTCGTTGAACTTCAGTCGTTTTCTTGTTAGGAGCATGCGCAAAGCCATGGACGGCCGTGGACCATCAGTTTAGTGCAAAGGTCAGACTTGATAGCCCGATTTGTTGCCACGTTATCAGCGTGTCTATCCCTACTCTATATATATTCAGGTTGTATAGCAAATTACAGCCATTCGTCGACGTATTGGTGTTAAAACTGATAATCAACAATTCTCCAAAGATGTATCTAAGCAATTTTCTCGGATGTATGCTGATATGTGTAGCCTGTACCTGTGGTTTGTAACATTTATCATAAGTATCATTAAAATAAAACACGTATTTGTAGCAGGGTATTCAATTGTGCTATACTGATTGTAATCCTGTAATATTGGTTTCTAGCAATTGTCCAATTAGTGTATAATAGATGGTCAACGTGAAAGAATCTGTATGAGTGAACTGTTTTTTTACATGCATTCCATGCTTTTTATTTTGAACACAAATTGATTGATTGTCCAGTGGCCTAATTCATTGGTTATTTTGTATCAGAACACTCTTGGCTTTTGGAAGATAAAGTCATAATATTACTTAATCAGAGTTATATAGGAATATTTGAATATATAGTTTATGCTGTATGCATTATTAATTTAACATCTTAATAGAAGAACATACCGGGTTCCTGGTGAGTCATTTTAATATTATTGTATTGTTGAAATTATAAATTTGTAATAATTTTATTATTACAGGTTTTATTTCGTACTATTGTATTCGTAATTGTATTTTTGTATTGTTCTGAAATATTGTTATATAATCATTGGTCATATATATAATATGATGTATGTACTATTTCAGGCCATCTATAATATATATACAATAAAATTGTAAAGAACCTGACTGGCTCGATTCTTCGGTAACCAGACCCCGCTACAAATGGCGCCCAACGTGTTTGATGGTCAGAGAGTCTAACAACGCCCTCACTACTATCTGAAGGTTCCTAGCGTTGGAGCGAGTCGCTGTAACCCTCGTCTGCAGCTTGATGCCCGTCTTATAGTGGCCGTACGGTACCATTCTGGTGGCTGCAACAGACCTACAAGCGTTAACCAGTGCTTCAACCGGTCCAGTAAAAGACATCACACAGGTCGTAGGTTCATGAGGAGAACGTCACAGTTACCGGCTGATGTTGACGATCGTGTGGACGTGCCGTTCATGATGATGTATGAACTACATTAATCAACTTGTTGGTCAATCTTTTCTAAAAGTTGACACTTATTCAAAGTGCAGTTAACTTTTCAAGGTATTTTCCAAATACCTATTCATTTTAAACATTGTGAACTTTGACCACGCCAGAACCGCGGATCCCAGAATACGCGTACATCTTCCAAAGGAGTGAAGCTGTGAACTTTTAATTTTGCGAATTGGACTAGTAAATGGACGGAATTGTGATGATTTTTATTGTTTTTAATGTGTTTTAATTGGATTTGGAGAAAGGAGTTTAGTATAAGTATGTAAGTAACTTTTCTATTAATATCTCCCAAGAGATAAATATTATAGTAAATTTTTATCTGTTTTGCTCTACATTTTGAATTTCATTAAAATATCGAATTTTTCATAACGTTACCTTTGCTAACCAATGACGTCACTGGTTTTTGAGTAGTTCACGTGGTTGTTAAGAAATATTGTACACAGTGAAATATTAATTAATTTAAAGTTTGCATATTATACTGTTTGAACTTAATCGTTTTTGAAGTTAAATAGTATTTCCAAATATATATTCATACTGAACTATGTAGTAATACTAGTTTTTACAAGGTAAATTGCTAGCAAAACATTTTTTTCTTGTGAAATATTACAGTTTTGATAATCTGAATTTCATTGCTGTTGTAATTACTTTATTAGTATTTTTTTCTAAATTAAGGAATATTGCAAAATGTTAATAGTGAGAGTGATATTCGTGACAGTGTGATTGTTTCAAAATTGAACAAGTTGATATTTTTATTTAGCAGTTTTGACTGTAAATTAAAATGTCCAATGTTGAAAGTGATTCTGAGGGTGCTAAAGGGGGGAATGTAGTTGCTGTTGAAATGTCTGAACAAGATATGATCCAAAAGTTGATTGCTTCGGGTAAGTTGATTGCTTCGGGTTATAAGATATTGAAACCTGATTCAATGCCAGACAGTGTAAAGAGTGCTCCTGATTCCTCAGCTCCTTTTCCCTTTGTACAGGAAAAGCCATCTGCTATTCCAAAAACATTTAAGTTTGAGCAGCCAGTCCCTCTTGGGCAGGCTAATGTTAGTCAACAGAACATGTCTCATGTTGAAGTTCCACCTGTTTATGGTAATGTTACGAAGTTGCCTTTCGTTTCGGGTGAGGAACCCTGTCCTAAAGGTGAAGTATCTTTTAAGGAATGGTTGTTTGAAGTAAAATGTCTTATGACAGATAAAAATTTGTCATCATCCCATGTCCTATAAGCAGTTAGACGTTCAATCAGAGGGCCGGCCCGCCAAACACTGATCTCAGCAGGTGAGAATACATATTAGACAATATTTTGTTTAAATTTCACTCCTTCTTTCGTACAACATGTGATAAAACTAATGTACTACAAGAACGTTTTAATGCTTCTCAGCATTCAGATGACTGCTTTTGCCTGTCGTTTACAATACATCCTTTCTAACTCATCTAAATATGAGCACTGACGCCAGAAATGAAATGCTCCGTTGTAAATTCTGGACTTCACTCTACTCTGAGAAACTTAAGTTCCAGACGAGGCATAAGTTTGACACTGTACTGTCTTTTAAGCAGTTGATAAGGGAAATTAGGGCGGTGGAGTATGAAATGTCCCTCATCCCCCATACAAGTACAACCAAGACTGGTTCACATGGTAAAAGAGTACAGCAAAATGCTGTTTCTGCAGATTCTTCTGACTTTGAAAGTCGGTTGAAATCTTTAGAGTTAAAAGTGGACAGTCAGTACGCTAGTCTTACTAAAAAGTTGGACCAAGTACTATCGGCGTTGCCAGACAATAGGTCTGAACAGCAGAAACCAAACTACCAGAACCTAACTATCGAGGTAGAGGTCGTGGTAGGAGTTATTATGAAAATAACCATTCCAAACAAACTAACAAAAAGAATGACCCAAAAGTATGAACGCCTCTGTTGCAGGCCAAATAGAGGCTGATGAGACAAAAGGCCTTAAACAGACTTTATACTCATGGTTAGTTGGAAGTTCTAACCAGGGTAAAGTGCTGATAAATGAACAGCCCATAAATGCATTGATTGATTCAGGCTCACAAGTGACTACTATATCAGAGACTTGTTTGCTGTCCTTGTATGATAAACCTGAACTCTTAAAACTAGACACTCTAGGATTGCAACTTTCAACTGCTGATGGGTCTGCTATTAAATACACTGGCTATATTGAATGCACAGTGACTGTCCCTTCAATTTCAAACATTACTTTTAATGTGCCCATACTAGTGGTCAAGGACAACTTCTTTAATAGAGATTGCCCTGCCATCATTGGAACAAATATCATTCGACTGGTTCGAGACACCATTTCCCAGGATGATGGAACAGTCATACCTGAGGAATGGGAAATAGCCATTGCATCATTGAATGTCTCTTCATTTTCAGCTAAACTTTGCAGCAAGAAACCAGTTACACTAGCTGCTTATGAGACTGTAACTATTACTATAAATTGTTTAGCTCGAGGTGTGAACCGTGCTATTTCATAGGTAGTGACAGAAAACTTCAAACCATCTGCAAACTATTCTGTTTGTCCAAGAGTCGTGAAATTACAGCAACATGGAAATTGTTAAAAAATCTCGGTGAAAGTGTGCAAATGATTGGGAAACCCATTGTGTTTAAACCCAAGTCAGAAATCTGTCAGATTTCTGAAGTTGAAGTTGTTGATAATCTGTCCTCTTCATTTAGCACAATCAGGAGCAGAAAAGCAATCCAGATGATTCTACAAATGATCGGGGTATAATAATTGATACGGCCAATCTTACCCCTGATAAAATTCTTAGGTGAAAACAAGTCTTGGGCAACTGGTCCCATGTCTATTCTAGAGGTCCTACTTACAGGCTGTACCAATCTTCTAAAACATAAAATTGTTCTAGATGACCCTACACCCTTTAAACAGTCATATAGATGGATATCCCCCGGTATGTATGAAGGGGTCAGACAGCACATCAGAGAGATGTTAGCTGCTGATGTCATAAGAGAGTCTGATTCTCCTTTTAGCTCAAATGTTGTATTAGTACGAAAGCGTGATGGTTCCCTTCGTTTCTGCATAGATTGGAGACAGCTGAATGCCAGAACACATAAGGATTCATATAATCTCCCCAGGTTTGATGGTATAGTGGACAGTCTCTCTGGAACCACTTACTTTTCTAAACTTGACTTTCGTTCAGGTTACTGGAATGTCCGAATTGAGGAAGAAGACAAACCTAAAACTGCTTTTTCTATTGGAAATTTAGGTTTTTATGAGTGAAATCGAATGGGGTTTGGTTTATGCAATGCACCTTCTACTTTTCAGCGCCTTATGGAACGATGCATGGGCGATTTACATCTCAAGGAATGCCTCATATTCCTTGACGATATTCTGGTTTTCTCAAAATCTTTTGCTGAGCACATTGATCGACTCCAATCTGTATTCTCAAGTCTAGCAGAAAATGGCCTTAAACTCGATCCATCCAAATGTGAACTTTTCATGCCCTCTGTAGTGTACTTGGGTCATGTTCTCAGTAAAGATGGCATCTCTACTGACCCCGAAAAGACCAGTGCAGTCACCAATTGGCCTTCACCTACAAACATCAAGGAACTTAGCAATTCCTGTAAATTCATCATTATACATTTTTGTGCAGATGAAGATAAAATTAAAAAAGAAAAGAAAAAAAGTCCATGTCTAGTGAATCTATCACATATATTTTATATTATCTTTAACTTAATATTGCATCTCCAGGTTAATATTAAACATATCTAAATTGTTTAATTAAATGCAAGCCTGAGCAATGTTAATTTTTATTTACATTACATGTATGTTTACATTTTCCAGCCAATGTTTTTAGTCTACTATTGTTTACTACAGCTGGTCAGTATCTAGGTCAGTAGATCAGCTGATTCATTCCTTGTAAGGTCACAGCTGAGTAACTTCTCCCACACTGTCTGGAGAGCTTTACACTACTCCAGTGGAAAGTGTACTTCGGGAATTAACTTGTTGCAATAAATTACGTTCATGTTTTTTTAGAAGAATATACTGGGTTCCTGGTGAGTAATTTTAATATTATTGTATTGTTGAATTATTATAAATTTGTAATAATTGTATTATTACAGGTTTTATTTCGTACTATTGTATTCGTAATTGTATTTTTGTATTGTTCTGAAATATTGTTACATAATCATTGGATATATATATAATATGATGTATGTACTATTTCAGGCCATCTATAATATATATATACACACACAATAAAATTGTAAAGAACCTGACTGACTCGATTCTTCGCTAACCAGACCCCGCTACATATTCTTTAAAAATATGTTTGCACAATTTTAATTTAACGGTATATGTCCGGTTATGTGTTATGTGTGCGTCATAGAGGTATATGTATGTGTCACGGTGATGAATTTTTATTGAGTGCACCGGGATTCTCTTCCATATGGCCATCGCCTCCAACAGACTTGTTAACTGGGTTACAGCGGAAAGTGCAAGATACAGCAGAGCCCCGATCCAGAGTTTGGGTGGGTAAATTCTATGTACAGCAGTCATGTCACAGACACTAATCTCTATACTAAAAGACGTATTACTACCACATTTTCACTTTTCTACATACGCGGCGGTTCAGTGGTAAAATATAGCTTCGAAAAAAGTCAACTTTTGTAGACATACTTTTAAATCCTAGTTCTTCTTCAACCGAACGTTTTCTGGTGTATAGGTAGAGCTACGTATGGATGCAATGTAGTTGGATTACATGTTCAGGATTCAGGATTCGCAGTTTTCATATTTACAGTTATCTCTTATGTTGGCAGGAAACTCATTTGAACGTCTTACTTTAGTAGGAAACTTATTTGAAACCGTAATTTAATTCTCCGAGAATACCACGCACAAATGTTCGGAAGTTTTGACCGGTGTGTACACAATGTGGGTTGGGAATGTTGGTGGAGGCGTGTGGTGTTGTTTTTCTTAGACTGTTCGTAACTAACAAGATCACATTCAAGCAACGTACATACGCCAGATACATGTATATCAACACACGCAGCCGATGCCAAAACCAATACATGTAATTGCACGTCCTGTCTTACTCAAATTCAGTATTATTCGTTTTCTATTATCGTTTTATTAACAAAATAGTGGTCTGTGGCTGATGAACGCCCAAAATGTACTTCGACCTCCCCACTGCCAAGCATTGGTGGCAAATGACTAAAGCATCAAATAATTCAAAGAAAGTCGTTTCGACCAATTCATGACGCCGATGCTTAAAATGTCAACCTGTACATGACCACGAACATGCTTCTTACACACATGACATTTGGACGATAATTGTCGCTCAAATTTCGTGTCTCCAAGTTTGACCAAATGTTCAGACTTTTTGTACGACAGTACCGCATCTACAAATTAACGAATACCAAAAATAACGATGTCGATACCGACATCAATAACGGAAATTATGCGCAAAAAAGAAGCGCGAATAAGACTTCTTTTCCTATTATTTTGTTTACTGTCAGACTTTGCATCGAAAGCCAGTGCTTCAAGCTCGGATGCGATATAAATATGCCATTTCTGAAAATGCTACAAAATGTCTTTAATAGTTCTATGAATGCAGTTGTTGTCCCGTGGGACAACTACAGTGTTCAAAGCCTATTAGCAAAGGTGATTTGCGATAATATTTGGTAATTGTTTAAAATTCGTAAAGGAAGTTACTCACAGAATATTATATTTACGAAATGTATTATTTTTCAATTAATAAATCATCTTGAGTAGCAACCCTTATATTCTGTGAAACAAAAACAATAAAAAAGAGAAAAAAAAATCCTGTATCTCAAAGGGATCAAACCCCGACCGCCGGCGCGAGAGTCTAACGCCATAGAGCCATATGGCCATAGTGTCTGTTTCTAAATCCAGTGTAATTTTCTGATAAGGTTAATTGCGTGTAACTATTGCTAGTACATGTACTGCGTAATTACCGACAAACTGTGAATTCCATTTTATTCTTTATTAGTACTATTACGACCAAGTGAATAATCAATAAGTAGATCTAATAAAATAATTGTAATACAATAATTAATCATGCCACACTCAACAAATAATCTTAACATGAGTCGGCGATAACGAGACGAAAAGATTAGGATTAGAATGTCTATGTTTCTTCTCGGCTCGCTTCGTGACTCATTTTGTTGGTTTTAATTTATGGTAAAATAAAAAGTTTTTAAACACCTTAACTTGCATCGACAATAAGCGAGATGAATATGTTAGGATTATAATATGTCCATGATTGTACTTGGCTCGTGACCCAATTAAACCATTTATCAATAACTTCGAACGCTGCATAGTGGACTACTTTCTTCGGCGATTTTTAGTCTCAAAATTTTATCCTATACTGAAGGCTGTAAATTACCCGCCTTTTTAAAAGGATGGATGCATTTGGGAAACGTTCATGATATTCAAACGGCACTTCTTACTTTCGCGTAATAATAAATGCGTTAAAATCATCATAGAAGTAAACACGTACGATGTAAGGAAATAAATGAAATAAAATACAACGCGAGTGGTCTGAGTGGATATAATAGTTTAAAGTGATGGATTAAATAAATAAAGAACGGAATCAATAGACAACTATGACATTTTTTTTATTAGTGATCTAAATGAAAATAAAAACTTCTCCACACTATATTCGTGGAGGTGGGGGTAATATCTATAAACAAAAAAACTAATAAATAGCATCACCAATCGTATAAATAGCTCCTGAAACCAGTTTTACGTTTTGCAACTAGTGATCAACGTGCCAGCTTATCATCTGTTATGTGCAGCGAACTCGTCACGCATGACCGAGCCGCATAATTGAAGATTAAAGTTACAAGCAATTGTCTCTTATACCGCCATCCGGACTATAACAGAATATGAACAAAAGACCTCACTCATCTACGGCTAGCGACAGTAACGCTACCGAGACGAGTTTTGTAGAACAATCAGTGTTCGAAACCCCGAACGAAAATAAACAGAACAAAAAGAACAGCAAAAAAAACGACCGAACCAGAAAAATCTAACCAGAAGAGCATGACAGATTTTGTCAAAGGAAATACAATAAAAGAACAGTCAGACTCAGGAATCGAAAAACGACTTGAGGAAATAAGCTCCAAACTGTCAAATGTTCTCACCAAAAATGACGCTGTTATAATTAAAAGTATAATTAAAGAAACTCTCGATGAAATAAAAGAGAAATTCCTCGGATCTCTAATCAAACGGGTGGACATGCTTGAAGGCAGCGTTTTTGATAATACTGAAGAACTGGAAGCTCTGAGAAAGCAAGTCATTGAACAGAAGTGCGAAATAGATGCCCTTAAACAAGCACACCATGACACAGAACGAAGACAGGCTGCGAGCCTTAACGGATTGGAACAGTACGGGCGCAGAAACAGCGTTCGCATTTCCGGTCTCACGAATGACTCGGATCACCAAACATCGTTGTCTGTTGCTGAACAAACGGCATCGACCTTAAGCCAAAAACTTGGTATCCAGGTGGAGAGCAAAGATATCGACGTCGCACATCGACTAGAAAAATATACGCCCAGCAAAAACAGGCCTGTGATTGTAAAATTCGTTAGGCGACAAACCAAAATCGAGATAATGAAAAGGGCAAAACTGCTAAAAGGTACAGGCATTTTTGTAAATGAAGATCTTACGAAGATCAACGCAGAAGTGCTCGCATCATTGAGACTGAAATAACCAGACAGTGTGGGAAAGGCATGGTCCTTCGAAGGAAAGCTATTTGTACGATATCGTGGACAGGATCGGAACGAGCTAGTTTCTTTTGACAAATATAAAACGTGGCTGGATAAGTCATGGCAAAACAAAGGTACCACTTCAAACAATGCAACATTCGCCCGAAAAGTGTCATCTGGTGGCTAAACTACACCAGTACATAAAAAATAAACACGAAACTGTGGCAACAACCTGGTCCATGATGCGGCATCTCTCCTGAAATACTAGACTTTAACAATACCTATTTTTCTGCTATATTTTTATTGTAGTTATTAACATAACTTTCCTGCGATTTATCTCAATATGGATAAATATGTCCATAAATACCCTACCATTTAGAAAAACTATGCATGCATACGTATACAACTTTACGCACACAGATACACGAGCACGCGCGCGTGCGCGCACACACACACACACACACGCGTATGCGCAACCGCACGCATGCACACATGAATGCATTCCTCCACCCACCCTCACAGTATCGCATCTACATTGCTTTCCATAAACATATATATTAATTATTAGAATAATGTTTTCAGAGAATGTTCAGTGTGATAAATAAAAGTCTTTTAACATTGGATAGTGGATACTACAGAGACTGCAGTATTATTGTATTGTAACCCTATAAACGCCAAGGTAAAAGAGTTACTTCCCCTAGGTGAAACCCATGATATTGATTAAAGATTGTTGTATGCGAGTTATGTTTACATGTTATGTTTACATGTACAAACAGAAAGGGAGTATATACTATTTATATTTTCGATTATTTAAATGATATTATCTAAACTAACAAATCAATTACCTTGGTTTATTTAATGAAAAATGCTAATGTACTGAATGCTGCGTACAAACGAAATTATGTTAGTGTAGGTTGCCAAACCCAAGCTAGTTCTTGTGTGTTGAAATAAGGATATTGTTTTTTTTTTATCTACAAGGACGCTTACAGACCAGCGTTATAATAACAACTTTTAATACGGATGGATATCATATTGTTTTTAATATATATATCTTTGCTGGTTTAAATGGTATTTATTCATAAAAATGATTGGTTAAATATAAGCCGTATTAGGTAAAATATAATATTTATAAACACTAATATGGTTTTATTACTACAAAATCATTTCACCACTTAAACGTCTTTGGTACCCTGTTAACGTGGTAAAACTAGAGCTAGTGATATACGTATTTAATACAAATACTACTCCTCTGTTAACATGCGTGTATGAATTAACAGTTTTAAATTTCTTTTTTCAGGTACCAGTTGGATATTCCATATGTAATACAAACATTTTTTTATCATTTAAATATCGTTCATACCCTGTCTGTGTGTTATGAAAACGTTAGAAATAGTCATTAGATCCAAATTCATGTGTGCAGTATTTGTAACTCATATTTCAGCAATATTTTTGTCTAGCGTTTAAACTTAACATATTTTGTAGTACAGTTTTAGCAAAGCATGTTAACACCTAAAACATATTTCGCATTTTCGCACCCTATTTAGGCGTTATTGTAGTGCTACTAATCAAAACTGTTTAAACAACGGCCCTAATAACATCCTCCATTTTTAAAACATTATACTTTGGTATATTTTAAATTTACATATTGAGGTTGTAAACATGGGGCATGTTGTGTTTGATACATACAAATTGTCATAAAAATCCATTATATACTATTGCATTATAATTTCAGATCCATCTCTACCTATCGTTCATGGGACCAGTGAACCTCTGTCCTGAATGTTTGTACATACGGTACAATTGTATATATCTTCTTAATTTTGTTTGTTTACTATTGTTTTCAGTATGTTTATTGTTGCATAGTAAGGTACCATATATATTAAAGTGTTTTATACTACAGTGGTTGTATCACTTTCTTGAAACAAAACATTTGTTGTTAAACTGTTTTCAATTTTATATATGTACTTACATAACCATCTTATTTGTAAGACATTTATACATGTTAAGTTTTGTATTCTGCTGTAATATCTTGATATAATATGAACTCTGTCAAAATTGCTTCCTTGAACTGCCGCGGCCTTTATTGTAAGAAGAAAAGAACTGATGTCTTAAATTTTCTTAAAGACAAAGATTATCATATTTATTGTTTACAAGACACACACTGGACAAAAGATTTGGAAAAAGAAGTTTACTGTACTTGGGATGGGCAATGTTTTTTAAGTCATTGAAAATCCAATGCCAGGGCTGTGCAATTTTAATAAAGAAAAATATTGATTTAAAAGTTCATAATTTAAAAAATGATGATATCGGAAACTTACTGGGTCTAAATATCTGTTGGTGATACAAAATTATCTTTAATAACTTGTTATGGTCCAAACTTAGATAGTCCACAATGTTATAAAAATGTTTTTAACATTGTTGATGAATTTGGAAATGATAATTTTATTCTATGTGGTGATTTTAACCTAGTGCTAGACAGCGAGCTAGAATATAGTAACTATAAATCTTTAAATAATAACATAAAAAATATTTTGCAATAAATTGCAAAAAGAAATCTAATTGATAATTTTAGGGAAATGCATGAAAATACTGCTAGATTCACATGGAGAGGCACAAATCCATTGCAACAAGCAAGATTAGACTTCTTTTTAATAACCCCAAACATGCTCAATTTTTTACAATCTTCAAATATAAGTGCCAGTATAAAATCTGATCACTCTATTGTTGATATTTCGCGTGAATTTAATAAGGTTGAACATGGTAAAGGGTTGTGGAAATTTAACAAGTCTCTTTTACACGATAATGAATATTTAATTTTTATAAATAACACAATTGAAGAAATTAAAAAACAGTACTGTTTACCGGTTTATAATTTAGAAAATATTAATACAGTAAACCATAACGAGCTATATTTTACCATAAACGACCAACTCTTTCTGGAAACACTTTTAATGGAAATACGAGGGAAAACCATATCTTATTCTAGTTTTAAAAATAAATTAAAGTCCTCAAACGAACTACGATTGTTAAATGAAATTGAAATCCTGGAACAAAATTTAAATAAATCGAGCAAAGAAAAACTTGCACAACTACATGTGGAACTTAAAAACTTGAGAGACTCGAAACCAAAAGGATATATCATTAGATCTAAAAGTCAATCGATTGAGCAGGGAGAGAAAACAAACTATTTTTGCTCATTAGAAAAACATTTAATGAAAACATACCTTTTATTCAAAGAGATGACGGTGTACTTATACACAATCAATCTGAAATTTTAAAGAAACTTCTGAATTTATAGAAATGTATATAAAACAGCTGAACTTCAGCAGTGCCACACACTAAACGATTTACAGAATTTAAATATTAAACTAAGTTCAACCCAATCATTAGAAATTGAAGGCTTACTAACATATGAAGAGATAACTAATACTCTGAAATATATGAAGAATGACAAGAGTCCTGGATCAGATGGTTTTACAACAAATTTCTTTAAGGTCTTCTGGAATAAAATTGGAGTTTTTGTTTGAGAAGTATAAATTTTGCTTACGAAAATATGCTTTCTGTGACTCAAAAGCAGGGCATTATCACTTGCATACCAAAAGAAAACAAACTAAGACATTTCCTAAAACATTGGAGGCCTATTACACTTCTTAATACAGTCTATAAAATAGCATCTGGTTCAATTGCAAATAGATTAAAACCACATTTACCAACTCTTATATCTAGGGATCAAACTGGTTTTGTTTCAGAGCGATACGTAGGGGAAAACACACGTCTCTTGTATGACATAATGTCCTATACTGAAACCAATAAAATACATGGATTAATATTGATGATTGACTTCGAAAAAGCCTTCGATTCCTTATCATTTGATTGCATTGAAAAAACTGTAGACTTATTTAATGTTGGACCAAGCGTCGATTTTTTTAAGAAATACACAGACATCGGTTCAGTTAAACGGATTTTTGTCCGAAAGCTTCACAGTAGGCCGCGGCTGTAAGCAAGGTGACCCGATTTCACCTTATATTTTCATTTTATGTGCGGAAATTTTAGAAATTAAGATTAAGCATTGTAAAAACATAAACGGCATATGTATTAACGGTATAGAATACAACATATCTCAGTTTGCAGATGATACCTCTTTGTTGTTGGATGGTTCCGAAAACTCCTTAAACGCTGCTCTAGACCTTCTCCAGGATTTCGCATATTTTTCTGGCTTAAAAAGTAAATTTTGATTAATGTAATTTGGATCGGATCCGTTAAGTACAGCACCCGCTCGATCAAAACAAAATATAAACTAACATGGGAAACAACCAGATTTAAACTATTGGGAATCTTTTTTGATGTTGACCTTAATCTTATGGTTGAATAAAAATTTTCTGACAAATTTATTAAAACAATTAATATAATAAGTCAGTGGAAAAAACGAAAACTTACACCAATTGGTAGAATTACCGTTATTAAATTGCTTATATTACCTTTGTTCACCCATTGTTTTTTTGCAATACCCACACCAAAGAAAGATATTCTTGATAAACTGAACAAAATATTGTTTGACTTTGTTTGGGACAATTCACCTTATAAAATTAAAAGTTCAACCCTTACACAAATCTATGAGAAAGGTGGATTACAAATGATACATATTTATGCATACTGTAAAAAATGAAGCTCTCTTGGATAAGAAAGTTATATACATGTTATGATAGTAAGTGTGTAATTCTTAGTCCATTTTTGATGTATGTAAACTTTTTAACATTGGAAAACAATATATTGCCATAGTTAAAAAATGTTTTAAAAATGATTTTTGGTTTGAAGTATTTTCGTGTTACGAACAACTTCTGGATGTGTTAGAAATTGCGGATGTTAAAAGTGTTGTTAACATGCCCTTGTTCTACAATGACAATTTCAAAATTGGAAATGAACCCTTATTTTTGAAAGCACTGTATGACAGAGGTATTAGATTTGTGAGAGATTTAGTTATTGACTCAAACACCTTCTTAACAAAATATCAAATAGAAAATATTACGGGAAAATCCTTGAACTTTCTCTATTATGAAGGACTTGTAAAATCAATAAAGAACTTTTTTAAGAAATGCAATGTACAGTTTAATACAAATGACGTTCAAACATACGGCCCGTCTCTGTCATGCTATGCAAAATATTTTATAAGCCATGAAAGCAAAGATAGATCAATTTATGATTATTTCATTCAAAACGGCATTGAACCTATGTGTAAAAACAAATGGAACAATTTTGTCATTACTGATGAGGAATGGAAATGTATTTTTAAAACGGTATTTGACATAACAAGAGATAGTTACATACAATGGTTCCAGATTATAATTATTTACAATATACTAGGTACAAATTCCCTTATGTACAAAATGAAATTGTTAAATAATAATCTGTGTACTTTTTGTCACAAATTTGAAGAAACGATTGTTCATCTTTTTTGGTCTTGTGAAAATGTAAAATGCTTGATTAAGGAAGTAAACAAAACCTTGTTAAATAATAGGAATATAAATAGAATGACAGAAATAGACTTCAGAACATTTATGTTAGGTAGCACTAACAAAGATAAACAAAATCTTAACATACTGTGTCTCGAAGGTAAGAGATACATTTTCACTTGTAGAAAAGATAAAATAATACCAACTTACATTGGTCTTGTTAATAGTCTAACCTTAGCCTACACCATATACAAGTCACTTACACATTCAGAAAAATAAACAAATTACTGGTCGCTGATTTTAGCAATATGCGAACCAAATACCTCTGTGCAGTAAGAACATAATATTAAAGGAAAACAATTCTATATAAGTACCGGGTATTCAAGAATAGGAACAAGTGATATTTCCTCTGTTTTTTTGGGGGGGGTAAAATTTTGCAGCAAAATGTACCCTATGCTTTTTCATACTTATGTTGTCTATGTATCTTTTCCACGCAAAAATGTAACCTACTTAATACGGATAATCCTGCACGGTAAAATATAAGAATATTTACCTTTTCGTATGCATTATCATATTACGTTTATTTGTTTAGCTATTTAATACAATACATTGAAAAATTTCAAATTCCATTGTTTGCATGTATTGTATGTTTGTATGACTGTATGTTTATTTGTAAATGCATATATATGAGGGAAATAAAGAAAGGTTAAAAAAAAAAAAATCATAGTGATTCCAACCATCATATTTTAGAAGCCTCACATATAGTTGTTCTGCGACTAACTAAAAATGACTAGCATTAAAATTAGGATTAAAGTTCAAGAATTAAAAAAAAAACTTTCATTGTCGAATACCCAAAATTATCAATTTTATCCCACAGAGGGTGCCCGATCAATGGGATGCTGTCCCAATGGCTGGTTAGTGTACGAGGGTTCGTGCTATCTGTTTGCAGACGAGACTAGTGTCGACTGGACTGAAGCTACAGTAAGATTTATGCTTTTCCTGCAAATTAAAAATACCAATTTAAAATTATATACAATTACATAGGACGGAATATGCGGCAATTTGTATAAATTAATTTTTTATGGGGAAATAACAATAACAGTTAAATCACAGATATATAGGGAATATTACATGACTGTGGTGTTCCGGTGGCTTGTATCGCTCGAGTTGATTGTGTAACGCTGTATTCCACGAGCCCGCAGGGCGAGTGGAATACAACTTTACACAATCAACGAGAGTGATACAACCCACCGGAACACCACAGTCATGTAGTATTCCATTTATGATATACCTCCTGCCGATCAAAACACCACCAGATACTGCCATGAAACAAACAAAATGATAACAGTGCTAAAGAACGCGCACGAATACATGTCATGTACATCAATGACGTCATTCAAATAAACATGTAATGGCGTCATTGAGTCTATAAATAGAACGGGGCGTTCCCAATGTCGCTCGGAACGTTACGGAAATATACGATTGTCAACGAACGTAAAAGTAGTCAGGTTTTTCCAGCCGTTGAATACGGAAAATTATTTCACAGTGTGAAATACGGGAATTATATCTGGCCAATTGTATTTTATACCGAAAATACACCAGTATTTGAGTCAGATTATCTATAGGTATATAATAAAGATTTTTATTCGTGGCTTGAGTTATCTTGGTGTCTGAGTTGTCTAAAGTGAGTTTTTAATAAAGGTTCACACGTATGTGTTTTAAATATTATTTTAATTTAAATGTATGTATTCATGCAATTGATATAATCGATAATCATTTTTAATAATTTAGATGTATAATGTATTTGTACTTGTTCACGGACACAGTTCTTTGAACTGAATGTTAGAATTAACACTATTTTGCACAGCATTTCTGCAGTGCCCACAGTCATTCACATCTGGTTTCTGTGGAATCACGTGAAGAGGACGTATTTATCAAGGACCATGCTAGCCGACTTTTCAAGAGTAAATTTCAATACCATGTTTGTGTTTGTTTGTTAATGCAATTTCTTAACAGGGATAGGATACATTTTAGATATAGTCTCTTATAATGAGGTTTATATTATAAATTCACACACAAGTATGTTCCCAAAACTTATTATGTCAGTGATTAAATGATAATTAATACAAATAAAACGAAGTCATGTCTACCTTGTCAGCTTCCATGTCAGTGTTGTCCATATACATTGTAATTCCACAGTTGTACAGTGTAGCAATATCCAGTGCACGGGTCAATTCAGCGTGTTGGATTATCATTTAACAAAAGTTAAATTAGTAACCGGACTAAATTTTGATGAAACGGTCTAATAAAGCTTGTGAATTTATATATCCACATACATGAAATTGAAATCATGACCGAACCACACGTTGCCTGTTAATGGCCTTATGTATATTAACATATTCATATTTAGTTTTGTTGAACTATTTTCAGACGACACCTTGCCCTTACAGGGCTCCTTCTGGCTGGGAGCCTCTGATGACGAGGTGGAGGCGCAGTGGGTGTGGTACTGGAATCGCCAGAAGCTGAACTACACTAGTTTCTTTAATATTGACGAGAGTCAGACTGCGGGTCAAGACTGTCTCATTTTATGGAGAAATTATTACATGCAATGGGCCGATCAGTTCTGTGATTATAAGGCCCACCCTATCTGCGAAATTGAGTGAGATTTTTTGGTTAATTTATTTTAAGGTAGATTGCAAGTTATACAGATTAAAGTAATGGCTTTACACATGCATTATATATATTTCAGAAACGAATTCAATATGTACATATAAAACTAAAGAATTTGGGCGTTTCTGAAAAAAAAACCCACTCATCAGCAACAAATATGTAGTCAAAAAACAAATAAAATGTATCGGTTTATATTTGTGTATCATGTGATACACAAATGTCAAAAGTGAGTTTACTAATTATGAACCATTTAATGTAATTCACTGTTCTTGGATGAAAACTTTTTTTCAACCTTTTTGAATTACTACGTATACAAAAATAATTAAAGTGTTTATATATCAATGTTTTTTTTTTGTCAAAATATTTGCATTTTATCATTTGGTGTGACAAGGCCTAAAATAAAATATTGTTTGTTTCCCCTCCCGCGACCGACCCAGCAAAATCGCCGCGACCCAAAAAAAATTATAGACCAAAGAAAACAATATTTGATTTTATTTGTGTGTGAAAATGCGGGGTGCGAATCCGTAAAAAGAATCCAATAGGTGTACAAATCTTACTTTCAAAAGACGCTTATAAAATTACTTTAAAAGGACAGTTCTCGGTAACGCGTAATTCGGCGTATATTGACGCTTGCTTTTACGAAAAGGACGCCATAACATTCATTGTCAGATTCTAGGGCGCAACCATTTCCGCTCGCATATGCATGTTTTTTAAGACAAAGAACGCCCACCGGCAATTAACAAACCTTTATGCACCAAGGGTCAATTATCGATAAAATCTTGACGCAGGAGGAGTCAGCTTAACAGGAGCCAAACAGTCAGCCAATGAGAACGCATAAAATTTCCAACATGCAAATGAGCGTCGTCGTTAGAAAGTTTATCACGCCCTCATTCTAATTTTAATTGGTAAAGGTGAAAATCATTTGTAACACATTTGCGTTAGATATGTGTTTTGTTATAGATATGCGTGTTTTTAAAAGCCGCGTTTGTAATAAATTACTACAAATTAAAATAGTAAATAAATAAATAATTATAAATAAATATCATAATTTTGGTGAATATTGGTAAAAATAACCGTTTACTAAGAATATGAATTACGACGTCATGTAACTCGACAAAATGATCGCGTCAAACGTCTAATTTTGTTTAAAAAAACAATTACTACATCAAGTAATAATTAACGAAAGTGTTATTCAAACTCATCAATGCACACGGATTAGAATTATGCAAAAACTTTGGCTGAGGCAACATTTGAATGAAAGTTAGCGGAACTAAAGTCCTTGTCAAAAATGAAAGTAAATAAACTAAAGCGCCTTTTCATTTTATTTTAATTTATCAAAAATGTTCTGTTTTTTTCTTTTTATTAATTAACAAAGTCCTATTTCCATAGAATGCTAATTCATTTATGCTCTAGCATTTGCGTTGCTCAGATACAGTATTACACATGGATGCTTTTTAATACTATCCATGTGCTAAGCGTGTAACATGCTTTTCAGCTGCAAACTGGTAGCCGCAGTTTGACAGTCACCGTTGCTATGGCTGTTGCTAACAGCGTTCTGTTTTGGATGCACGGCAAATTGCAACGTCACGCTATTACTCCTTAGTTTTAACAGGTTTTTATTATTAACGCTCTCGTTTTCAACGTATGTTATTGTTTGTTCAATTTTGATAAATTATTGTAAGGTAATTATGACATAGTATTACGTAAATAACATACGTTATTAATCTACTACAACGAAAATATTAAGAATTTATACTATAACGTAACATTTCGAACATCAGGACAACATGAATTAAAATGACTTATTGTGTAAAAAAATATAATATTTTCCCGACCTACGGATCTTTATTAGCATGGGATCGCGGGAGAGGAAACAAACAATATTTTATTTTCGGCCCAACCAGAGATCAGTAATTCTCTGACCATGCCATTATTGGGTTTACTCGTATTTCACTTTACGACATATGTGTTAAGTGATATGTCAATACCTCATGTTGAGTGTTTCGTTTATTAAACAAGACATAACAAAGACAACGACAGATGAACATAAAGAGCAGATGTTTGTTGTTGATGCATAAGAATCAATATTATGGTCAATATTCAGTTTTCCATTTTGGGATTTTAAGAATAACAATCCCGATAAAAAAGATCGGTATGTGTCCATACCACAGAACAAAATTATGGGATTCAAACATAAATTCAGAATAATGGGTTGTATTATGTATTACATAAAAATAACTATCAATGATAATTATATTTCGGAATAGTCCTATATAAATTCTAAACCAGCGATTTGATACCAAATCATTTTGATGATAGATTAAAGGGACTATATATGTCTACAAAACTGTTTCTCCTTAAGCAATTTTATTGTTTTTATGTTATAGAAATTAGCAATACAAAGGCGTACACAAGAAATAAAGTATGAAAAATGTACAACAGTAAGAGATATATGATAAAATAAATAAACACAAATACTTAAAAAAAAGAGAAGGAAACTCATAGTGGTTAATATCGTACTCACGACGTTGAAGAAGTAATGAACAAATGATAACTGGCAGCGCAATACAATAAACTTCTGCGATATTCAGAATACACGTGCATTCAATTGTTATTTAAGATACTCTCAAACCTAAGGTGAAAGTGTAAACAAGAAAAGGACCAAACACATGCGACCTAAAGTATATTTTTTATCCGAATGCGTAAACTCTTTTTCCATAATATGTATACTATTTTAACGTTTGAAATGCGCCCATATTAATATATATACATTTCAGATGAGTTTACTGCAAATGGCCCCTTTATGGGTCTTTTTCGTAGACATAGTCCCTTTAATGATTCCAAATACGAATATACATGTATAATGCAATTCCCAACTATATTTCAGGAGCGAGAGCTACCTGAGCTTTCTGGATAATGCGATTGTCGTTGGCTAGACGGCCACACCGGCATACTGTATTATGGGAACAAGACTATTAAAATAAATAAGAATAACGTGTTTTGTCTTTATTGACCTGCATGTATTTATTTTTATTGGCACAGTAATTTGAAAATGTATTCGTAAATTACGTTCGATATAAATTAAGAATAGCAATTATACCGGTAATGTCATTACATATGGATTTTGATTATACAATAGTGAAGTATGAAGCCATATTTGCATTTGCATTAATGTTAAGTATGTTTGCAATGTTAAAACATATTCGTGGATATCGTTTGCTAGGTAAAAGGTTTGTAAGCGTGATGGTTCTCTTATCATCTAAATTGTGCACGTCTAAAGTATAATGAATGTGGCCGCAGTAAATGTGTTACTGTCGTTGTGAACGTTATCTATTTTTTTAGCCTATATTTTACCTAACTTACTGTAGTACAGCAACCGTAGTAATTGCAAATGATCATTTCATGATTCATCATATACGATGGTTGTCCCAAAATAGCGTATACTGTGTTAAAACAAAGAATAATATCATAATGTTATTCGTTTGAGCAAAAAATGTGATTTTCAAAAGTTATGTAAAGGTTTGCGGCCCACACTGTTTGATATGATATCTATGATAATAAGTAATATGATCGTGTATACAGACCATTCTGTATTTAAAAATAAATTATTGTAAAAACCTACTTTAGTGTGTTAATAAGCAACGTTTCATTGTAATAACCTGACCAAAACAGTTTCTAATGCGGACTTTGTATAACATGTGCTTCAGCATTGGAATGAAATCTCAACGTCAACTAAAACACCATAACACAGATGGGTAATATAAAATACTGAGTTGAGCGCAGAATGACACATGGAATATAAAGGAAAAATTAATCATCAGAAACACATAAAAAGTAAGTAGGGGCATTTATTTACAAATGAAAAAAAAAGATTGTCAACTAGATAGACAGACATCAAGTTACAAAAGACATGCCTATTATTATGAAAAATCAAGTCAATCGGATAGTAACTTATGGGGACGAAAATATGGGGACACCGAAAAAATTATTCAAGACATCCTAGGACCTGTTGTAGGACACTTACATGTTGACTGTAGTACCGATTTGTGTGTTGATTTCACACATTGAAGGGATCTAGCAGAACAACAAAACGAATCAAGTACCATGAACATCATGTTGAGAATTAATGAGTGTATGTCGTAAAGACGTGATTTATAGTGACATTGTGCGGGCCGCATCACTGCATATTATGTTCTATAAAATTATATAGTTTTAGTTTAAGTTTTATTTCCAACTATAGCGGAGCGGAAATGCACATTAGTACACACATATTTTGAAAGGAACAGTAACAGTATATGTACAATAAATACCAAGTGTATGCCAATGTCACTGCTGTACATGTATAGTCACACTTTAAATATTTAGACAGTGCAATCATACTCTGTACAATAATAGATAGTACATATTTTCACACTAACATATTAAGACAGTACAATAAAACAGTACAATAATATAATGCTATTAATTAGTTGAATTCATATTAGCCTTGTTATTGGGCTGAAGACAGCCGTATTGGCCTGAGGCCCTAGGCCGAAGCCCAATTACAAGGCCAATATGAATTCAGCTAATTAATGACCATTTATTAATTAACTTTATAATATTATGCAGCATATTTCGGTTTTAATATTATCAACAACGCCAGCATAAATTATGAACTATGTGTTTATTCTTTTAACTGTGTATTGTGAAATATAACAATCAAACAGTACATAAAATATTGCTAATTTTTTTTTATCGAGAAAGCAGCAAAAGGTGTAACACCATTAATCTATATGGACTGTAATCCGACCGAGTCTTGGCAAACCTGTCAGTATTCACCAACACATTCTTTAACCATTCTTAGACTTAAGAATAAAGAATATACTCTGACCACAGAAAATATACTCAAGTCTAATTCACCAAAGCATTTTGTTTAAGAATATTCTTAAAAAGTGCAAGTATGCTCCAGCGTATGCTTAAGACATTCTTGAAAAGTTGAAGACGACGACTAGATGTGAAATCAAACTTAATTACTAAGAAAATTTGCAAATACCTTACGTTTAGCCTTCCACCAGTCTCTTTTCAGCTGAATCCTCTATTGTTAGTGTGAAGATGCTGTCGGCGAGTTGACAGAGCAAACGATCAGCTAACTCGCCGATTCCCTTCCCTTTCTGAGGTGCATCCAGCCATCCAATCCAAATTTTAAGGTTAGATACCAGTAAATCATTGTGTATCCCTTCGTGGTCCATTTGAAAGTAGTGCCTATTACTAACGAGTTCATTTTCTCTTCTGGTATTAAAGACATTTATCAATCTCAGACATGCCTTTTGTGGTTATTTCTTATATCCCATGTCTGTCTGGAGCATTTTGGTGTATTTCATTGGAGGCTAACTTGAAAGGTGCACTTTTGGGGTGTGTTTAATGTGATATGGGGCTTTGTCGAAATATGACTGCCGAAACCCTGTTTTCTACCGGTGTCTGCATTCAGGCGTGATGCATTTTCTTAGAAGTAACATGACATATCTTTTTTTATGCAATTTTGGGAAGAGGAAAGATTCATCTTTAAATTGATACCAAGCTTGCACAATCTGAAATAAAGGAAAGGGTAAAAAAAGCTTGGAAAGTTCGCCGTTTTATAATGGGACCATACGGGAATTGGAATTACTGGTATCTAACCTTTAAGGTTACAATATACTAATTCCAATCGGTATGATATATAAAGTAAAAGCGATAATTTTAACCAAAAATAAATGCAACATTTTGCACATAGGGACCCTCATAACCATACATTTCTTAAAGAGCATTATAAGCTAAATTGATTTAAGCAATAAAAAGGGTATATCACGTAATATGTAAGAAAGAACTCAACACTAAACAAAGTTGACTGCTTTATCATCATCTTTTTAGCGGCTACTTTCTAGTTGAATGTCATCCGCCTCAGCGCAAGTGTCATACTGTGGTCTCCAATCTTAAAACATATCAGTGTTTACCCTACAAACATTTCCAGAAAAGAATATCAAAGCAAGTGTCTAAACCTAAAAACATGTCTTCGAGCTAAACTTGTTGATTTATTTAGAGAGTACAGCCCTAAATGACTTATTTATTTAGTGTAATGTGACCTAGAAGACAACTTAAAGTTGTGCGAAAAAAAACAATTCTACATCATTATTAACATATTTCTAATGTGCATGCAAAATTTCCGACCGATCCACGAAGTAGAAATGCTTGAAAACGCATTTGAGAATGACGCATGATAAGCAGTCTGGCTTGCGTTTTCAGTGCTTTGATTATCTGGGGTAGCCTGAGTCAAATTGTGTACTTAAGTCATATAAATCAGTCAAAATACTAGAATATGTGTACATACTTTAATGTAATAGAGATAAATATAGTATTAAGCGTGTTTATTTTTGGTTTTAGCATGGTTTAGTGTGCTGCAAGATGCACAAGACGGGTTTCCGTACTTTTTTTTATATCTTTTTTATTAGCTTGAAAAAGCGGTTTCCGCTGTAAAAATCGTAATGCACATTAAAATGATAATATTTATAGCATGTTTTCCATGAAACTTATTACAGCCAATAAAACCACGCAGTAACATGGTGATTTTATGTACACATTGCCCCTTTAGTGCATCTTACTGTTTTGTGTTTATAGAAGACAACGTAAAGTTTTGATATGGCGAACAAAACAAATCTACATCAGAATTAACATATTTCTAAGGTGCATGTACAATTTCAGACCGATCCACGAAGTAGAAATGCTTGAAAACGCATTTGAGAGAGACGCATGATAAGCAATCTGGCTTGCGTTTTCAGTGCTTTGATTATATGGGGATGCCTGAGTTAAATTGTGTACTTAAGTCATAGAAATCAGTCAAAATTCTATAATATGTTTACATACTTTAATGCAATAGAGATAAATATTGTATAAAACGTGTTCGTTTTTGTTTTTAGCATCATTTAGTGTGCTGCAAGATGCACAAGAAGGGTTTCCGTACTTTTTTTATTCATTTTTTTAAATTGAAATAGCGGTTTTCGCTGTAAAAATCGTAATGCACAATAAAATCATGATATTTATCGCATGTTTTCCACGAAACTTATTACAGACAATAAAACCACGCAGTAACATGGTGATTTTATGTACTCGTTGCCCCTTTAGTGCCGCTCCCTGTTTTGTGTTTAGTTTAGCAGGGTTTCCCGCAGGATTTCTTGAAGGCATGTCGGCATCACATCCCCCGGATCGTTCCCATCCAATCCTTTAGCCCTGCCCCCCGTTCCCTCCCGAAATCGGCCGCTCCGTTTGACTCCACTCCTCGAAATCGGCCGCATCGCCTGACCGCAACTCCCCGAGGTCGGCTTCAACGATCGACCCACTTCCCCGAAATTGGCTGCACCGCTCGAATCCAACTCCCCAAAATTCCGCCTCATTACGCGACACTACCTTTCTGAAATCGGCTACGACGTTCGAAATCCCGGCGGCGATCAAACCGGCAGTATCGCTTTAACTACCGCCCTTTATCGCTTAAACTACCAAGCCTATTGCTCGACCAGCACCTGTCTTTGCATTATCTTTAATTTGTGAATTCTTACTTTTATAAAACTGAAACTTTTAAAAATATTTCTCCTACTTAAACGACCGCGGTTTTCTTAATTGAATAAAAACGTGTTTACCTAACTTCTTTGGAGGCAGTGTACATCAAAATACTAGGCTGCATGTTTTTTATGGAATTAATTTTCAATTATACATGGTATTCAGATTCGTTGAAAAGCCTATATTTTTTCCGCCATGAAATTCTGTCATGACCGCTCGTTTTTTCAAAAACTGTCTTTTATTTCATTAATTGTTTTCGGACGCAAAAGAAATCGATAATTTATTTCAGTTATACAACATGCGGACATTCAAAGCGGAAAAAAAATTACCGTTGTAGTTAAAAACTTGAATATGCGGTTCTCAATAGACATAAAATACGGGCTTGTAGCTCTATGTAAAAAGCATATTTTGTTACAAAAGCGCGCAAAAATTGCCATGCGCAAGGTCACGGATGCCTCGTGAAAAACGTGCGTGTACTTGTCACGTGCCTAATTGAAGCGTTTATGAGAACAAAACATACAATTTGCTCACTCTCGACAGGCGCACTTCACATCACCGTACGGTCTTAAATAATGCGCCGGCTCCAAAAAACGACTGCTTGATTGCCACTGGGCCGTAGTCAGGACATTTGACAAGTGCCAACCGAAAGCGGGCTACGAAACTAGGTGAATTGACTGGACATTCGACAGATCACAGGCATGTCATTACCAGACCCCGTTAATACCATATCCAATATCAGGTGATTTGACTAAGATCTGTTCCCGCCAACCGATGCCGATAAATCGAACAAATCGGTCGGCCGTAGTTAAATTGTGACCTAAGCATAGGTCGGATTATATCCAGAATTATTAAACGGAAAAATTCATGCGTTATTTCCCTGCATGAAGTTCTTACATATTGAGGTAAAAAAGGTGTTAGCATATTTAATGCATAATACAGACAACCTCCAGGGCGATTCGGACCTGCAACCCCCGGTTTAGGAGGTCGATAACTCCTCCTTTGCTTTATGTATGGACCTAGAGTATGTCTCCTTACTCCTGGTTAAATGACCTTTTTATAAATTTCAAAATTAAGGTTAATTGTTAATCATACATACCCAAAACACCAAACCTTGACAGCGTGAAATTCTTGTGTTCCTATTGCTACTTTTTATCTATCTATTTTTGTTGATCATTTAAACTCTTAATTTATACACCTGGACCAATAATTCAAAATTAATGAGGGAGTTTGATAAAATAATAATAAATAATATGTTGTAAAAATAAATCTTAAAACTCCTCACCGTTTTCCCCCATAAATCCTTCCGAATCTGGAAGCTTTTCACTCGCGGTGACAGTGTTTACTGATGAACGCCAAGGTAAAAATAAACTCTGAGAGGACTTTGATATTATTAAAAATAATACAAAAGTATTGTTTGTTTGGCCCTTTTCATGTGTACATTTCAGGGTTTCCCGCAGGATATATTGAAAGCATGTCGGCATCACCCCCCCCCCGATCGTTCCCATCCAATCCTTTAGCCCTCACCCCCCCCCCCCCCGCCGAAATCGGCCGCTCCATTTCACTCCACTTCCTCGAAATCGGCCGCATCGCCTGACCGAAACTCCCCGAATTCGGCTTCAACGATCGACCCACTACCCCGAAATTGGCTGCACCGCTCGAATCCAACTCCCGGAAATCGGCCGCATTACGCGGCACTACCTTTCTGAAATCGGCTACGACGTTCGAAATCCCGGCGGCGATCAAACCGGCAGTATCGATTTAACTTCCGTCCTTTATTGCTTAAACTACCAAGCCTATTGCTCGACCAGCACCTGTCTTTGCATTATCTTTAATTTGTGAATTCTTACTTTTATAAAACTGAAACTTTTAAAAATATTTCTCCTACTTAAACGACCGCGGTTTTCTTAATTGAATAAAAACGTGTTTACCTAACTTCTTTGGAGGCAGTGTACATCAAAATACTAGGCTGCATGTTTTTTATGGAATTAATTTTCAATTATACATGGTATTCAGATTCGTTGAAAAGCCTATGTATTTTCCGCCATGAAATTCTGTCATGACCGCTCGTTTTTTCAAAAACTGTTTTTTATTTAATTAATTGTTTTCGGACGCAAAAGAAATCGATAATTTTATCAGTTATACAACATGCGGACATTCAAAGCGGAAAAAAAATCACCGTTGTAGTTAAAAACTTGAATATGCGGTTCTCAATAGACATAAAATACGGGCTTGTAGCTCTATGTAAAAAGCATATTTTGCTACAAAAGATCGCAAAAATTGCCATGCACAAGGTCACGGATGCCTCGTGAAAAGCGTGCGTGTATTGGTCACGTGCCTAATTGAAGCGTTTATGAGAACAAAACATATAATTTGCTCACTCTCGACAGGCGCACTTCACATCACCGTACGGTCTTAAATAATGCGCCAGCTCCAAAAAACGACTGCTTGATTGCCACTGGGCCGTAGTCAGGACATTTGACAAGTGCCAACCGAAAGCGGGCTACGAAACTAGGTGAATTGACTGGACATTCGACAGATCACAGGCATGTCATTACCAGGCCCCGTTAATACCACATCCAATATCAGGTGATTTGACTAAGATCTGTTCCCGCCAACCGATGCCGATAAATCGAACAAATCGGTCGGCCCTAGTTAAATTGTGACCTAAGCATAGGTCGGATTATATCCAGAATTATTAAACGGAAAAATTCATGCGTTATTTCCCTGCATGAAGTTCTTACATATTGAGGTAAAAAAGGTGTTAGCATATTTAATGCATAATACAGACAACCTCCAGGGCGATTCGGACCTGCAACCCCCGGTTTAAGAGATCGATAACTCCTCCTTTGCTTTATGTATGGACCTAGAGTATGTCTCCTTACTCCTGGTTAAATGACCTTTTTATAAACTTCAAAATTAAGGTTAATTGTTAATCATACATACCCAAAACACCAAACCTTGACAGCGTAAAATCCTTGTGTTCCTATGGCTACTTTTTATCTATCTATTTTTGTTGATCATTTAAACTCTTAATTTATACACCTGGACCAATAATTCAAAATTAATGAGGGAGTTTGATAAAATAATAATAAATAATATGTTGTAAAAATAAATCTTAAAACTCCTCACCGTATTACCCCATAAATCCTTCCAAATCTGGAAGCTTTTCACTCGCGGTGACAGTGTTTACTGATGAACGCCAAGGTAAAAATAAACGCTGAGAGGACTTTGATATTATTAAAAATAATACAAAAGTATTGTTTGTTTGGCCCTTTTCATGTATACATTTCAGGGTTTGACGACGTTTCACTGTGTTTTAAAATAAGGCTCTATATTACAGTATTCGTTTCCATAATTTTGAGTGTCAATTTGTGAAATGGATGAGGAAATTACCGGGATAAAATAAAAACGTTAACTATAATAATCAAATGTTTTAAAATACCTGTTCACTTTTCCCGTCAACGATAGTATTTAGTATTTGTTGTCAAACTCGTTTTTAGCTGTTAGTAAGGTATAAACTCCGCACTATAAATCGCCGTATTTGATTGGCTCATGAGATCTTTGTGGGCTGGACTACACAGTTCAGTCACTTGTCAATAACACTGTTGGAAGTTAGACCTTATCGATCAATACGGCTTTCGTCTATGGCCCTGTGATTACAGATTGGTGTAATAAGATAAAGGGATTAAGGGTCGCTTTGAAAATTAAAGCTTGTCGGCGTTATTTAAGCATGTCGGCAAATGAAGAGAAAAAGGCCTGCGGGAAACCCTGGTTAGAATATACTAATTCCAATCCTTATGTAAAAGCGATAACTTTAACCAAAAATAAATGTAACATTTTGCACATAGGAACCCTCATAACCAAACTTTTCTTAAAGAGCATTATAAGCTGAATTGATTTAAGCAATAAAAAGGGTATGTCATGTAATATGTAAGAAAGAACTCGACACATAACAAAGTTGACTGATTTATCACCATCTTTTTAGCGGCTACTTTCTAATTGAATGTCACCCGCCTCAGCGCAAGTGTCATACTGTAGTCTCCAATCTTAAAACATATCAGTGATTTATTAGTGCATATCAATGCCTACACTACCAACATTTCCAAACAAAAATATCAAAGCAAGTGTCTAAACCTAAAAACATGTCTTCGAGTTAAACTTGTTGATTTATTTAGTGAGTACAGCCCTACATGACTTAGTTATTTAGTGTAACGTGACCTAGAAGACAACGTAAAGTATTGATATCGCGAAAAAACCAACATCATTATTAACATATTTCTAATGGGCATGCACAATTTTAGACCGATCCACGAAGTAGAAATGCTTGAAAACGCATTTGAGAATGACGCATGATAAGCAATCTAGCTTGCGTTTTCAGTGCTTTGATTATATGGGCGTGCAAAGTCAAAAGTGTACTTAAGTCATAGAAATCAGTCAAAATTCTACAATATGTTTACATACTTCAATGCAATATAGATAAATATTGTATAAAACGTGTTCATTTTTGGTCTTAGCATGATTTAGTGTGCTGCAAGATGCACAAGACGGGTTTCCGTACTTTTTTTCTTTCTCTTCTTTTTTTTTTTTACTTGAAAAAAAGCGGTTTTCGCTGTAAAAATCGTAATGCACAATAAAATCATGATATTTACCGCATGTTTTCCATGAAACTTATTACAGCCAATAAAACCACGCAGTAACATGGTGATTTTATTTACACATTGCCCCTTTACTTTACGCATGCGCAAATAAATTCCTTCTTGGTTACATATAAAATATTCAAAATTTGATCTCACTTTTCACCATGACCAAGCTACTTTCCAATATATCACCATACATTGTTGGAAAGATAAGGACACAACCTTTTGAAAAAACAGCATGTCAAAAACTTCTATGTGTTGTAACTCAAAATATTTACCTTAGAAAAAACACACCGGTTTTGACGGGCATGGAGTCTGCCATTTTGCGCATGAATACATGAGCCAAAAGTTATGAAGCTGGGAACCACTAGACACAAAAGTAGTGCACAAAACAGCCTTTTTTTATTGCTTACATATATACCTTTAAAATGATACCAAAACGTATAATTTAAACTGTATTTTACAATTTATATGCATCCTGTACTCAGCCACATGTGCTTATTATCTAACTGACAGCATGTAACCCTGAGGATGTGACTTCCGTTTTGGGGTAATAAGACCTTTAAGAGAACCCAACCCTTTCAAATTTGAATACAAACCACAATTTTCATCAATCTGATCTATTTCGAGAAAGAACATGAAGTCCTATTACACTGGTTTAAAGATTTATTGGAAAAGAATATAATTGAAAATGTCACATATAATGGTGTTTTGCAAACATTTAGACGGAAAAAAATGTACTTGGGTACATCTGGAAAACATTATTTTAACTCAGAATTAAGCATAAGTTTGAGTTTTAATAGGCATAGCATATACAATATATAAAGTCAGAAGTGAAAACAATCTTCATTGGCATTGTAAATGTTACAGAATAGGTTTTTAGTCCGTTTTTAACTTTGTTTTTTTAAGTTTCTGCATTTTTGGCGGTAAAATCCATATAAATGTAGCATTTCAGATGCCATTTGACCCCAGAAAAGGGTTTGTTTACATAACAATCAACAGATTTGACCTCCTGTCACACAACAAATAAAGAATTTGACCCCAAAATGTCAATGCCAGATATTAATTAACAGTCTTCTGTCACACCTGAACCTGTGTGTGAGGTCAGCCGCCTGCAATCTTCAATCTGTTCCAGGTACTCTCTGCTGAGTAATCTGTGAAAATAAAAAGGTTTTCTGTGCATGTCTACTCAATATTGTGATTACTAGTGTAACTTAGATACAATAAGTGTACATATACAATAGTTTACTAAGTTTTATTAACTGCGATAAGGCTAGTCGCTATGCCGGCATCAGATTGTCGAGCTCATGTGCGAACAGTTCAGTTCTAAAACGGGTTTGAGAGTCCCAACAAGGGTTAAACTCATACTTTTCCTACTGGTGTTGATAAGAAGAATGCCAGGCTGGAAAAGAAAACATTAGATAGTAGAATACATGACAATAATCATGTACTAACCTTAAAAAATACCGATGGTACGGACACGACTGTGTCAGCTTTACGGCCCCGCCCCAACGCTCCAGTGTAGTTGACAAGTAAAGTAGTTTTGATGACTCGTCACTTCACCCAGACTTGTATACCAATGAGTTGATGGTTCCGGCTGAGGTCCTGGTTCTTCTCAACACTGCATTTAAAAAACAGACGCAAATTAAACCAAACTGTGATGGTGATTTAAATTTTGATGCCGCTATCTCCATTTGGTGGGGTCTAGGTTGGCGTGAGCAGCTTAAGTGTTTTATGCATGCATTTCATGTATTTTTCAGCTCAAAGTCTGATTGAACTACAATTACAAAATAACATATGAATTAAATAGGATCTGTTAACTTTGCAAATTAGGAAAATTGGTATTATTCAAAGTAGGCAGGTCGGACGGTCATCATGGCCAAAGCATCGGCCAGTGCGGACACGACCTTTGCGGGCATTATTGTCAGTTACAGGTTCTAAAACTAAATATTCAGGATTACAACACAAGGCATTATGACATAAATGAGAGAATTGTTGAAACTAATGCAAATTAACGTCAAAATGAAACTGAAAAACAACACGATGAACACAATGGGTCTCGGATTGCCACTCTGGTGGACATTTTGCTTTAATTTTCCCATATTTACCCCCCTAATGCCCCCTAGAGCAACCATCCCATAAAATACAACCCTAAATGGGGTCAAGGTGGCATCTGGCAGTCATTCTTTCCAGTACAGTGTGTTTGTAAGAGTGCATTTTCAAAATCTTTGCAGACGACTAATATTAGGTGAAGTTCTTAAAGGTTACGCATGCGCAAATACATTCCTTCTTTGTTACATATAAAATATTAAAAATTTGATCTCACTTTTCACCATGGCCAAGCTACTTTCCAATATATCACCATACATTGTTGGAAAGATATGGACATAACCTTTTGAAAAAACAGCATGTCAAAAAATTCTATGTGTTGTAACTCAAAATATTTACCTTAGAAAAAAGACACCGGTTTTGACAGGCATGGAGGCTGCCATTTTGCGCATGAATACATGAGCCAAAGGTTATGAAGCTGGGAACCACTAGACACAAATGTAGTGCACAAAACTGCCTTTTTTCTTATTGCTTACATATATACCTTTAAAATGATATCAAAACGTATCATTTAAACTGTATTTTACAAATTATATGCATCCTGTACTCAGCCACATGTGCTTATTATCTAACTGACAGCATGTAACCCTGAGGATGTGACTTCCGTTTTGGGCTAATTAGACCTTTAGTGCCGCTGCCTGTTTTGTGTTTAGGTTACATTATACTAATTCCAATTCTTATGTAATTTAATGTAAAAGCGATAACTTTACCAAAAATAAATGCAACATTTTGCACATGGGGACTCTCGTTACCATACCTTTTCTTAAAGAGCATTCTAAGATGAATTGATTTAAGCGATAAAAAGGGTATGTCATGTAACATGTAAGAAAGAACTCGACACTAAACAAAGTTGACTATTTTATTACCATCGTTTTAGCGGCTACTTTCTAGTTGAATGTCACCCGCCTCAGCGCACCTGTCATACTGTAGTCTCCAATCTTAAAACATATCAGTGATTTATTAGTGCAAACCAATTCCAAAAAAGAATATCAAAGCATGTGTCTAAACCTAAAAACATGTCTTCGAGTTAAACTTGTTGATTTATTTAGAGAGTTCAGCCTACGTGACTTATTTATTTAGTGTAATGTGAAGTTAAGAAAAAACCATGGTTGGCCCTTTAGGGTCCACTTTTAAATAAAATCACCATGTAAGTGTGTTATTTTATTGATTTTATTACTTTTCAGGTGAAACAATGTGATTAATATCATAATTGACATGTTTTCTAAGATTTTAAAGCGAAACCTGGTTTTTCGGGTAAAAAAAAAAGAAAAAAAGTACGGAAACTCGCTTTTTGCATCTCACAGCACAGCGAAACATGTTATGAGCAAAATATTGTACGTTTTATACATTGTTGATGTCTACTGCATTTTAATAAGTCTAAATGAACTTGTAATTTGACTGGTTTATACGATTCAGGTAAGAATTTTACCTCCCGCTCCCCACACAATCCAAGTACTGAAAACGCAAGCCAGATGGCTTATCATGTGTTATACTCAAAAGCATTTCTACTAGGCGGATCGACCTGAAGTTTTGCATGTGTGGTACAAGTAGGTTATTAATGATGTAGACGAGTTTTTTTTCACGATAGCAAAATTCTGAGTTTTCTTTAAGTTTAGATACCAGTAAACCATTGTGCATCCCTCCGTGGTCCATTCGAAGGTAGTGCCTATTACTAAAGGGTTCATTTTATCTTCTGGTATTAAAGCCATTTAGCAATCTCAAACATGCCTTTTGTGGTTATTTCTTATATCCCATGTCTGTCTGGAGCATTTTGGTGTATTTCATTGGAGTCTAACTTGAAAGTTGCACTTTTGGGGGTGTGTTTACTGTGATGGGGCTTTTGTCGAAGTATGACTTCCAAAACCCTATTTTCTACCGATGTCTGCATTCAGGCGAATGCATTTTCTTAGAAGTAACATGACATATCTTTTTATTGCAATTTGGGGACGAGGAAAGATTCATCTTTAAATTGATACCATGCTTGCACAATCTGAAATAAAGAAAAGGCTAGAAAAATGCTTGGAAATTTCGCCGTTTTATAATGGGACCCTACGGGAATCGGAATTACTGGTATCTACCCTTAATCCAAATATTAACAAATAATCTCATCATGTTCATATCGGAGGGATTTACAATCAGCCAATATGCTAAAATAGATTCACTGATAAGAACTTACCATAGCAACGCTAGCTGGTCGGACTAACTTTGAACGACCTGCCTTCTATTCACTATTGATGGTCAAATTACACCAAAACGGAAGTCAGTTAAATAATAAACACATATGGTTCAGTGTGTAATGCATATGATTTTAAAAATACAGTTTAAATGATATGTTTTGGTATCAATTTAAAGGTATATATGTAAGAAATAAGAAAAAAAGGTTTTTTTGGCACTACTTTGTTCTTAGTGGTCCCCAACTTACTTTTGGCCCATGTTTTCATGCACAAAATGGCTGCCTCCATGCCCGTCAAAACCGGTGTGTTTATTCTAAGGTAAATATTTAGAGTTACAACACATAGACTTTCTTGACATTCTGTTTTTTCAAAAGGTTATGGCCTTATCTTTCCAACGATGTATGGTGATATATTGAAAAGTAGCTTGGTCATGGTGAAAATTGAGATCAAACATTGCATATTTTATATGTAACAATGAAGGAATTTATTTGTGCATGCGTAACCTGATTTGTTACAAAATTGGGTATGAATTTACCATCTAAATCTTTAAGTCATTGTAATCTACACATCTAACAGTGACTAAGAATTGCCTTACCTGTCAATTAGTTCTGGGGTGGTATTCTGAAACTTTCTTAGACTTAATTATTTTAAGTTAGATTTAATAAGTTTTAGTTTTATAAGATTTAGTCAATAGTGTCATGAACAGTTAAAGTGTCAAAGAAAAATCTAAGAATATGTTTTTATGTTGTTTTTTTATCTTAAAAATGTTCATCGGCTCTTCTACAAATAAATTGATTTATACACTTATATTGTCTTAGAAAATTACATTATTAAATAGAAATTTCTACGTCAATATAAGTGTATAAATTTTGTTATTTGTAGAAGATCCGTATTCTGAAACTTTCTTAGAAATTACTATATCTTACTTTAAGCTAGGTTAATTACCTTTTAATTCATTAAGTTTTTATCTAAAATAGTTTCTTAAAAAGTAAGAGAACATTTGTCTAAGAAAATAATTTAAAAAAAAACTTGTTCCAGAATACATTTTATATGTCATTGAATTGGTTAACAAATAACATATGATAAACATTGTATCTAATATATGGATATAAAATATGTCAATTGCAATAAAACTACATTTAAAGGAACATTTTAAATATATTGGAAGGCATATTTTTTCTGCTAATAAAATTTTGGACATTTTTCCAAAAATATGAAAATTTGTCAGTAAATCTTTTTCAAGTTCTGTATTAGATTATGCTTTTGACGCCTGTTAATACTAGTTGTCGACTTTAGAATATTCCGTTAAATAAATAGATGAAAGTGTACAAAATAATAAATACAAAATATCAGAAATATCAGAAATATTTGAATCGCATGCAAGTGTATGCTCACCAATTTATCATGTTTATAAGTTTTAAATAAAATTTACAAATGAAATCTTAATAATTAATGTCTTAGAAAACTTTAAACTTTTAAGACGAGTGCAAAGCTGCCCAAATTTTTTAACAACAACATTATTCTTAGATAAATCCTTAGATAGTATGATACAAGAAGAAATACTAAGAGAAATAAATTAAACATTTCTGTCCTTGTCAGAGAAAAATGAATAGAGTCTTGGTCATAGTAAATTTATTAAAGTTAATGATTTAACTGTCATGTTTATGTTAAAAGTCATAACTTTCATATCCATTTATTAGACACAATGTCTATGTTTTAATATTCAACTTCTAAATTCCATTATATACAGAATGTTTTCCTAAATTATTTTTCTTAAAACAAATTTCTCTAAGAACTTCGTTAGAAAAAAACTAAGAAAATGCATATCTTAGCCAAACAATCAAATTCTTAAGATGATTTTAAACATAAGCACTCTTAACTATCTATGCAGTTTAACAATATTACACTCAGATATTTCTGATGAGTAAAAACTTGGCTCCAGGTATATCATTTTCTGTTAATTTTACAGCAAATATCCTATCAGAAGTAGCCCCAGTTAACAGTTGTTTGTCCGACCTTCCAGAAAAGTGTGCACACATAGTACACATAACAGATATCAGTGACGTAGTTGTAAATTCCTCCTATAAGGGTAGAAACCTGTAAATCCAATTCCCATAGGGTCCCATTATAAAACGGCAAACTTTCCAAGCATTTTTCTAGCATTTCTTTTATTTCAGATTGTGCAAGCCTGGTATCAATTTAAAGGTCAATCTGTCCACTTCCAAAATTTGCAATAAAAAAGATATGTCATGTTACTTCTAAGAAAATGCATCTCACTTGAATGCAGGCACAGGTAGAAAACAGGGTTTCGGCAGTCATATTTCGACAAAAGCCCCATTCCACAGTAAACACACTCCAAGAATTCACCTTTCAAGTTAGCCTCCAATAGAATGCACCAAAATGTTGCAGACACGCATAGGATAATAGAAATAACCACAAAAGGCATGTCTGAGATACATAAATGGCTTTTATGCCAGAAGAGAAGAGGAACCCTTTAGTAATAGGCACTACTTTTGAATGGACCACGTAGGGATACACAATGATTTACTGGTATCTAACCTATAAACAAACGCTAAATTGACGAAAACGTCAAGTGAAGTAAATGTGTGTTTTCGTGGTCGATGTCGTCAGGATTTCATGATTCGTCACTCGGTAGATTCGGCTGTCTGAAGCCCAATAACAAGGCCAATATGAATTCAACTTATTAATGACAATTTTATTAATTAACTTTATAATATTATGTAGCATATTTCGGTTTTAATAGTATCAAAACTATTGTTTCGATATAAATAAAAATAGTATGCAGCAGCTCAGTTTAATAGTACAAGTAAGATCTATCATAACTATTGTTTCGATATAAATACTATATAACAACGCCAGCATAAATTATTAACAATGTGTTTATTCTTTTAACTGTTTATTGTGAAATATAACAACCAAACAGAACATAAAATAATTGCTAACATTTTTTATCGTGAAAGTCGCAAAAGGTGTAACACCACCAATCGATATCCACTGTGATCCGACAAAGTCTTGGCAAACCTGTCAGTATTCACCAACACATTCTTAACCATTCTTAGACTGAAGAATAAAGAATAGACACTGACTCCAACTTTAAAAGTCTAATTCACCAAAGCATTTTATTTAAGAATATTCAAGACATTCTGAAAAGTTGAAGACAACGACTAGATGTGAAATAAAATGAATAATTTACTAAGAACATGTTCAAATTCCTTACGTTTAGCCTTCCATTAGCCCCTTTAAAGGCCTTTCAGCTGAATCCTCTCTTGAAGATGATGTCGGCGAGTTGACAGAGCAAACGCTCAACTAACTCGCCGATTCCCTTCCCTTTCTGAGGTGCATCTAATCCAATTTTAATCCAAATATTAATAAATAATTTCATCATGTTAGATCTATAATTAATAGCGCGGGAAGTCAAGACGTTTATTTTTTAACTCCCTATAAATATAATAAAAATAATTATTTATAAATAAAAAATAACTCATATACATTCCTGAAGATATATTAAAACTGCTACAACTGAAAATTGAGATGTATCGTGCATAATATTGTCAAAAACAAATTCAACAAAAACAAGAAAATTAATTCATTCTCCAAAGTTGTATCGGAAAGTGGTGGCACATTAAATGTGGTAACATTAGTCCTCTACAATATGAACAATTAAGCAACTCTCTAGACCCATGGTTATGTAGTCAATGTTAAAATTTCCATTTTTCTGACAGCTTTTTTGATCAATCAACTGACAATAATTCATTATCCTCAACTCTTTTAGATACTAGTGTAAACAATTTCGAGCCTTTAACAATTTTACGTCGTGAACATCCGAATAGATTTATTTGTGCCTGTCTTAATATTAATAGTCTCAGGAACAAATTCTATGATATCCAGGAAATATTATCTGATAACTCAGTAGATTTACTTTTCATCCTCCAGACCAAATTAGACAACTCTTTTCCATACTCCCAATTCGATGTTGATAATTACCACATGTGGCGAGCTGACAGAAATGCAATGGTGGTGGTATTATTGCTTATCTAAGGTCTGATATTGCAGGTGAACGGAAAAATGATCTAGAATTTGCTGACATTGAATCAATTTGCATACAGATAAGTATTAACAAATCTAAATGGAATATATTTGGAATATACAAACCTTCATCTCTAAACAATAACACCTTTCAAGACAACTGTGAAAAAATAATCGATGAAGCTTTCAATAAATGTGATAACCTACTTATATTAGGTGACTTAAACTTCAATATGCAAGTCAAAGAGTTAAGTACACCACTGACAACCATATGTGACACATTTGACCTTGATAATCTTATTACAGAACCAACTTGTTACCAAATGAACTGCACTCCTTCACTTTTAGACGTTATCTTAACTAATAGTAAACACCTGCTTGGTACCACTATTAACTTTGACTGTGGTTTAAATAATTGTCATAATTTTATAGGTATTCAATTTAAACATGACATACAAAAGAGATGCCCTTAAATATGCACTTACAGAAGTTTTAAACATTTTAACACTGAGCTATTTAACGAAGAACTTGCTGATAACCTCTCACATATTGATATGTCCCACTCAAATATAAATGATATATATAAGGACTTCAGTAATACTTTTATTGAAACCACAAACAGACGTGACCCCTTAAAACAAAAAGTTAACTAACAAGCCTGCCCCATTTATGAATAAAGCCCTTAAACATGAAATATACAAAAACGAATATTATTTAACAAGTATAACCACAATCCCTCCACAAAAAAACTGGAAAAGCTATATAAAACAAAGAAATAAAGTAACAAATCTAAGAAGAAAATCAATTAACAAATATTTTCATTGATAGATGTATAGGTGGTTGTAAATCAACTTCTTTCTGGCCAACCATAAAACCTTTCCTAACAAACAAAGGCCAAAATACAAATAAAGATACTATTCTATTAGAAGATAATGAAATATAATTGACCAAAAAGAAGTACGCAACTTATTTAATGATTTCTTTGTAAATGTAGCCAAAACAATTGGTAGTAATTCACTTCCTGTAACTGCAACACATCCTGGCAAACATGGAAACATTGGAATTTCAACCTGTTGATTCTACATAAACAAACAAATCGATGCATTAAGTATTAAAAAAGCAACTGGTGTTGATGGTATATCATCAAAACTAATGAAAATAGCTAAGCATGTCATTTCAAATCATATTACATTATTAGTCAATATGTCATTCTCTACATTCTCAATATGTCATTCTCTACATCAACATTTCCAAATAGTCCTAAAATAGCTAAGGTCACACCCATACACATAAAGAACAGCAACCTTGATAAAAATAATTACCGCCCAGTCAGCATCCTTCCCATTATTTCAAATGAATCTGAACGTGCCATGAGCAAACAAATAGGTCAATACTTCGAGGCTCATTTCAATACTTCATTATCCGCGTTCAGACCAAATTTTGGCTGCCATACCATATTACTTCGTATTATACAAGACTGGAAACAGGCTCTAGATGAGAATAAATATGTTGCCGCCATCCTTATGGATCTGTCTAAAGCCTTCGATTGGCTGCCACATGACCTTCTCTTAAAATTACTACATTACAATGTCGGTAACAGTGCTCTTCAGTTAATAAAGGACTATTTAAATAATCGAAAACAATGTGTAAAACTAGGCCATTTCACAAGTGGATTTCAAAACACATATAAGGGAGTGCCACAAGGATCTATCATAGGACCGGTACTCTTTTCATAAATGATATATTTTACTGTGTTCAGAAATGTAAATTATATAATTATGCTGATGACTACACCTTATCTCACTCTTGTCGTGACATTAATGATATGAAATCATCTCTTATACATGACAGTCTCTCTTTAATACAATGGTTTACAGATAATCAAATGCAAGCCAATCCTGACAAATTTCAAGCCATAGCAATTGGACCTAAGCCTCATAATTTTACATTAAATCTTAATGATAAAAACATAGCTTGTGTTGATAAAACTGTTAGGAGTTACTATAGATTTCAGGTTAAATTTCAAATCTCATGTTACAAATATGTGTAGGAAAGCATCTATGCAATTAAATGTTCTAAAGCGCATAGGGAAAAAGATCTGTAAATTAGGAAGATTTAACATATAGTACTCATTTATTGTGTCTTATGTTAATTTCTGCCCCTTAGCGTGGTATTTTTGTGGAGAAATACATACAAACAAAGTTGACAATATTAAAAAAAGAACCCTGCGATTTGTTTACAATGACTACACATCAGACTACACTACTTCACTACAAAAGTCTAAACTTCCTACTTTAAAAGTGAGACAATTAAGAACGATGGCTATTAAAACTTTCAAAATACTACATAAGCAGTCACCTTCTTATCTTCAAGACTTAGTTGAATTTAAAAATAATAGCTACTCTTTCAAATATAGTAATACAGCATTTATACCACATGTAAAAACAACAAAATATGGCCTAAACTCTTTCCGTTCAGCTGCACCAAGACTATGGAACTCGCTCCCTCAACAGTTCCGTGATGAAGGAAATTTAAACCAATTCCGTAATTTAGTAAACTCTTGGAATGGTGAGCACTGTCAATGTTCATGTTGAATGTGCTACAACTAATAGCTAAGATGTCATTAGCACCACCATTGTAACATATAACACTATTTGTCCGTTCCATTCAATTTGTCCTTTTCTTTCTGACTGTTCATTCTATCTTATTGTCCAAATTTTATCTTTGTCCATTTACTTCTCTGAATTTATTCCTAATTTTTTTATTCCCTTCAGTAGGCCTACAACTTGTTATTTTTATCAAATGTATTTTATAGTACTCATAAAACTTTCTTTGCGACGATGCATAGGATTAGTACATTCTATTTTTGAAGATGTGTTCTTTTCATTAATGCAATGTATGCAATTTAAAATGTTTTAATTTTATTTTGTAAATAGTCAATGTTTAATTTACTGTTTAAACCTTAATAAGGCATTGTACTTAAGATCTATGCAAATTGTTCTTTCTATTTGTGTGAATTTCGTTAATGGACAGTAAATATAACTTTATATATAGATAAATTTACATATTTTACCATGAAAATGTTGTTGTTTTTTCACTTAAACTCTGTTTATTACATAGGACTGCAACTGCTCTTATTAATGGTGTTGTTACATTTGTACCCACATAAGTACTTTTGATGTATTTTGTTATTGTAATTGTTGCTAGTAATATTATTTTTATTGGTTATTAGTTTTATTTGTGTAAGTTTTTATGGATTCTGTTATTAGTATTTATTAAGTGCAACTTTCACATAATTTGATGACTACATCAATAGTATAATAATTAATTTACTAAGATTAAGGCATTAACAAAAACATCAGTCATACAATTTTGTTGTTTGATTTGCGTACACATACCTATGTAGTCATCTATGTTAAAAGGACAGTCTTCATAATAACTTATGTTTTTAGTTAGTCTTATATTTATTGTTAAAAGTTTAATTTATTTAATCACTACTGTTATTTATATTAATTTGTTACATGTATACTGTATTTTATTTAATTGTGAATGTTACAAGTATACTGTGTATTTATAAGTCGGTCAATAGCTATAAACAGCTAATGTTACTTGTTGGATACCCCGACTATAAATAAAAGTTGTCTTGTCTTGTCTTGATTAACGAACGCTAAATTGAAGAATACTTCAAGGGATGTACATCTGTGTTTTCGTGGTCGACGTCGTCAGGATTTCATGATTCGATCATTCGTCACTTGGTTGACGCGGTCCAATACATTAAAAAGTACAAATGTTGCCCAAGCTCACTTTATGTGTGGAAGTGCTACATACATGTAGAAAGTTTTCAAAATGGCGTCAAAAAACTTGCCATATCGTATAAGGCCCACCTAATCCTGAATCCTGATTGGGTGAATCTCGTATTGGCCGCGTTTTTCCATATTGGCCGAGTTTTTTCCGTATTGGCCGAGTTTGGAAATTAATTGGCGAGGTTAACATCGTATCAAGCGAACAAACTGACCAGATTTTCGTCTAATATTATAAAGTCAATTAATAATAGGTAACTACACGAATTAGTACGAAATATTTTACTTATTTATTTTTAATATGTGCCATAGATATATATTTACACCTATAAAATTAACCCGTGAGAGATAGGCTTTATTCATAGCATGTATGATACGTATTTCTCAAATCGATAGCCTTTTTAACATAAATAACTAAGTTTCTATTTATTTTTGTGTTATTACATTGGAGAAGTTCAATAAATTTCGGTACATTTGGTCTGGCCTAGTAATACTTGTTTAGGTATTGTTTATGTGTAGCTTCATTGTTTTTGAAGATACACACATATTATTTTGACAGGATATGTGATATGCACTGCTGTATGCAAACCAAACCTTCTTTCCTAATTTAGCACTTAATCGTGTCAATTACTCTCCACTTCATGACTTTTGTCAACCTTTACAGATAAAGGCAACCATATATAGTTCTCCATCATGTAAGGGTTCTACTTTATCGGCCAGATTTTGTTCCGACAATAAACTGCATACTTCAAATGTCTGTTTAAACAGACATATATGAAACATGACTCTTAGAATTTTGTTGGGATTTATGTTCTTATTAAATGTCTGTCTTCGGGGTTTGTATACTCGTACATTTGCGACAATAGTTTAGTCTAGTTTAAACATGTTAAATCTAGCTCGAAATGTTTAAAGTCCTTTTCATGGGTAGAACCACTACGCGCTGTCTTTGAGAAATAAAAATAGACGGACGTTTTAGGTTTTAAACATATTTTTCAAAAGTTTATATCTGTTTACGAAGTAGGACCTTTTAACCTAAGCTAGAGTTATTATGTGTTGAATTTTGCCTTAGACAAATATAACATTTTTCAGAACATTCCTATGTATTTTGCCAACTTCTAAGTATAAAGTAAGCAATTAAATGTTTACCAGTGAGTGCCAAAGCAAGGGGGTGATGTCCCAATGCTTGGTTGGTGTACGAGGACTCGTGCTATCTGTTTGCAGACGAAATAAGCATCGACTGGACAGAGGCCATTGTAAGATTCTTGTAGTGTGCCTTAAGAATTGGTCACAACCCACTGCGGTCGCCGCAGACCGAAGACCAACCTTACGTTTTTGAGACCACAAGACAAAAGCATGCGTTTTGTAAAACCCTATGGAGTTCGTACGTGCATCGCCCGGCCATCGTAGGGGCAACGTGCGGTTTTCAATGTTAGCAGACCGCAGCTGTATTTGCGAACCGTGCGATTGACGAGCGTCTATCGTACAGCGGCCATACGGTCATCGTACGATTGTGAATAACTTATAATGTTGACGCACGGTCAACGCATAGTTATTGCACGACGCAAAGACGCTGTGCAGTCACCGCACGTAATTAACAAAAAATCTGACCGTAAGCTCTTCGTATGGTCGTCGCAACCTGGTTGTGACCGAGGCTTTACTACTACTACTACTACTACTACTACCACTACTACTACTACTACAACTACTACTAGTAGTAGTAGTAGTAGAAGTAGTAATAGTAGTAGTAGTAGTAGTAGTAGTAGTAGTTGTTGTTGTTGTTGTTGTTGTTGTTGTTGTAGTTTCAAGCTATTAGTTTTTACTGCTATTGCTACGGCTACTAATGCTGCGGCGGCAACACCCACTACCGATACCACTACTGCTACCGCTAATACTTGTTAAAAGCAAACAAACGTATAGTTATTAACATCGTAATGTTTCGTGCGGTTATTTACAGCACTATTGTCAGTCACACAGCCATGCACACCTTGTAACAGTGGAGACCAGAGATGAAGACATGTTTCTCAAAGATCATACTCGTAGATTGTTTAAAGGTACGTGGAAACACTGATATGGATAAAATGACTAACCAATTCTTCAATTACATGTATATCCTACATATATAACTACATGTAAAATAATTTGTTGTACTATCATGTTAACTTAATGAGATTTTCGTTTTGTTATTCATTTTTATATTGTTAAAATTGGTATTGCTTGAAGCAGTTATTTATATGCCTGTACTTCATTAACCACTTTTGACTATATTGTGTTGTACTATATGTGAACTCATGAGCTTAAAACCTAATGTATTTTGAAATAAACTCTAAATCTCTGTTCATTTTATGACAGCGCTAGTCTTTTTTGTTATATGTAGTTTGCATACCAAAAAAGAACTATCGGTATCGGTTAAGCTTTTGAACTTTATTACTTCGATGTAAAACTCCCGTTGAAAGTGTTTTGTTTACAAACTACATACCATATGTATACCGCTGATACACTGATATTTTTAAATGCTCTGCTACTTAAAGTGTGCTACCGTTAGTGTGCCAATTACAGATGCACTCGGTGTTCCTGCTACAAGAACCTCGTTCTGGCTGGGAGCATCGGATGACGAGGTAGAGGGACAGTGGTTGTGGTACACGAACCACCAGAGGCTAAACTACACTAGTTTTGCTAACGCTGGAGAGATTCAGACACCGGCAGAAGACTGTCTTGTTATGTGGGGAGGTTTCAACATGGAATGGGGAGATCTGTATTGTGCCGGACAATCACACCCGATCTGTGAAATTGAGTGCGTTTCTTTTAATTTCTCTGGAGTTTTCTAAGCAAAATCATAAGATAATCGTGATGATATTAAAAATGCATAAAATATATGTCACAACAAAGGATATATTTGTTACGTGATATTTTGATAGGGGCGAATCGCCAATAATGTCGATAAACCATTTGGTTTAACCCTTTTTTCTTTGTATTCTTTATTTGTTCACGGGAAATAAGATTAATGTAAAATATCCTGATACAATGGAATTAAAATACGTTTAAAGTGAACCTATGTGATATCTCAATACCTCTAGCGCTGTTGAGTGTTTTAACAAAGTCACACACGTATTAAATTGTAAATGTATAGTGGATGCGCATAAGTGTTTTGATGCATAAAAATAAATGAAATGGTAAAAAAAATCTGTCTGTCATTTTGGGTTTTAAGAATAACTTTTACGAAATGAAAGTTCATTATGTGTGTTTATGCCAAAGAAAACAAAGGGGATTCAAGCAGAAGTTCTAAAAGGTTGGGTCGGCATATCGTTCAGTTTCACGTTTACAGGTTACAATATACTAATTCGAATCCTTATGTAATTTAATGTAAAAGCGATAACTTTAGTCAAAAATAAATGCAGCAATTTGCACATAGGGACCCTCATAACCATACAGTTTCTTAAAGAGCATTCTAAGCTGAATTGATTTAAGCAATAAAAGGGGTATGTCATGTGTTATGTAAGAAACATTTCGACACTAAACAAAGTTGACTGTTTTATCACCATCGTTGTAGCGGCTACTTTCTAGTTTAATGTAACCCGCCTCAGCGCAAGTGTCATACTGTAGTCTCCAATCTTAAAACATATCAGTGATTTATTTGTGCATACCAATGCTTACCCTACCAACATCTCCAAAAAAGAACATCAAAGCAATTCAATTGTCTAAACTAAAAACATGTCTTCGAGTTAAACTTGTTGATTTATTTAGAGAGTACAGCCCTACATCTCTTATTTATTTAGTGTATAGTGACCTACATGATTAGTACTTAAAAACAAGTATCCATTTTATGATTAAAATATTTGGGAATAGTCCTATACAAATTCTAAACCAGCGAAACTATACAACATCAGTGTTGTTTTGTCTGTATACTTAGATAGTGTGATGAAATTTAATCACTCAAATGGTAACGAACATATCGTTAGAAACCAGTGAAATCCCCACAGGGTTCCATTGTAAAACAGCAAAATCTCTTGGCGTCGTTCGCCACTTTTCTTTGATTCACATATTCTGGTCTCTTTGGAAAGATGGTTCTCTCTGCTTTCAAACTTTAAAATAAAAAAAAATATATCTTATGCTTATTCTGAGAAAATTCCTCTCACCTGATTTTAGTCAACCGTAAGAAACACAAAATGCTCTGGCGATTTCGAAAAAGGCACATGTTGTCTATACATAAACTGCTTAACATTCAAATTCAAATTCGATGTCATGATACACCAAAATGCACAGAAGATATGTCGTTTTCAGGAAATAACCATCTAAACCAGTGTCCTTTCTGCGAAATGTTTATTTTGACAGAAGAAACAAAACGGACTATTTGATTTGCGGCCAACTTTCGAACCACCGGGGGATTCCCCACTATATACTGGTATCTATTCTTTCAGGATCGAGGACTACCTGAGCTTCCTAGAGAATGTGCCTGCCATTGGCTAGAAGGTCAAGGTCACCCAAATAATGTTAATGTTTACAGGAATAAGACCATTAAAATAAAACTGAAAGTTATGTATGCTTTTGTCTTTATTCGCATACATTTATTGTCAAAGGGGAACAAAATAAATAAAAAAATGTATTCTGTAATTATTTCGATATAAATTAAGCCTTATAACATTATAACATTTAAAACGCTTGGAAATATTTGGTCTAAGCGTCTTTGAAAATGACCGCCATGTACAAGATCACACGAGAACTATTTTTGTGTATAAACTAGATCTCTGCGTTTGATGAATATTAACATTACTGTTTTCATCATTTAGGAATAGCCTATTAATGTATTTAGATACTTCGCCGAGATACAGCCTAGTAATTGATTGTGTATTAGGAATATTGTATTTTAATGTAAACAGTTGTTATTTCTTGTAGGACGGAGTCTGCACTTGCTCATGTATTCATACGCCACACATGTATTTTAGTCGGCGTTTGTTTATTCGATACATTTAAACTCAGCTGTTTATTTGTAAATACTGCTTTTCACAAAAGCTGTTATATTAACATAAGAGCCGTACATATTATGTTGTTTATAAATTGTATTACTATATTAGGAATGGACCTGAGCACATCTGATAGTTCTAAGCCGAGGATCTCATTGGTTGATTTGGTCGCGCGGTATCTTAGTCGGAACCTATAAATACGAGCTCAGAACTCAGTCTCGACATCTTCTTTCTGGAGTTCACACCTCCGATAGATAACTTGTTTCTGCAACAACTAGGGTATATTACATAATGTTACTGATTTAATAGTTACTGTACGTTAACATCGTGGCTAATAGAATGTTCAGGCAAATGAGAGCTCCTCTATTTATGATTTAATATTTAAAAAACTATACCCTACTATTTATTATTTAACATTATAATTAACTACATGTACAATTAGGAGATCCCGGTGCATAGGCTCGGTCCTTCCTCGTTTAAGTTGCTGTTCAGCTTAGACGTTAATATTTGTGGGCGGCCAACGGCTCAATGCCTTATTGTAACATGAATGGCGAATTAAATAATAACTACAGTTATTAAGTTGTTGAAACTTTTATTGGCTTCGTTTTCGTTTAACCCGATGGACTCAACATCAGGCGTGAGGTCAAGAGGTGGGTGGGGCCTAAGAGGTACCCAGGCGGATGATGACTTCCACCCATATACCTGTTTGTCAGTTTCCTCGACGCGGGGTTATGACGAATGACGAATGGCTATTATTTGTCGGTGCCATCGACGTTCCTTACCAACGGCATACTACCACGGTGGACCTATCCTGACATTGCTAGTGAGGCGGTATACTGTTACAATATTATATATGTATTATTTAGTCTTTGCTGGGCCCGGTAAGCTCAGTTGGTAGAGCGCTAGACTCTACACCCGGGAATCCTGAGTTCGAACCCCAGCACGGCCACATATCTTGTATGAGGATTGGCCATGACATTATTTTTACGGCCATTCTCCCCATACCTCTGATTCAAGTAGGGAAGTTGACAGTTACTGGATAAGTATGTGCACTTTGTACTGGTAAACTGCATAGATCGGCTAAGCTTGCCCAGGAAAAGTGTGAGTAGGTTAACAGACCGCCGTGATATGACTTAAAAACTGTTAAAACGGCGAAAAAGAAACTAACTAACTAACTATATAGTCCTTAGTTTTTCAGAATGTATTGTCGTACTGAAATCCACAATCAGAGTACATAAGCATACATTTAACGTAATGTATGGTAAGTTATTTTATTTTAAAATCTTTTAATTAATTGCCCCAAATTTGCATAAACACGTACGTTATTCTTTCAATATTAGAAATTGATCAATATCCACAGCCCCTTGAAAATTCCACACATGATAAAAACCTAGAGATTGTTAATAGACTTTATCTTATGTATTCAAAACTTACAAATTGTAAAATAGATTTATCTTATATGCCTTGATTTTGTATCATTATTGTATTCTACATTTTCAAACATACTTTTATAAACCCAATTCGCATATTTGACTACTTCTTTTATAGTATTTTGCACCAGTTTCTTATAACATTTATGTAAACTTAAGCTTTAGTGGGATTCATTACAATTTCCCCTACATTATTTTTAAATTTCAACAGCAAGTATATTTTATTCCCATTTTACGCTGAAATGTATTCATTCCGTTGCTGTATTATGTAATGTCCCCAATGACCTCTGAACTATAACTCAATATTAATGTGATTAGTTTGTAAAACATGTCTAGGCTGTGACTAATTGTTATTGTAGGGTATGTTGTAATATAGTCTTTTAACTTATAAACAACCTTCAATTATTGTCCTGTTATTTTTGAACCAAAAGTAACATTATTCCAAAAATACATTATATAATAATAATAACAAATAAGTACTTTAAGGATTGTGCATTTGATGAAATTACAATTAACCATTCGAAAATGATTCACCACGTGATTTACATTTCAAAATTAGCTGGCACCTGATATTGTCCACTAACTGTCCATCACCGTTGAACCTGTACAGATAAAGTCAACCGAATATAGTTCTCAATGTATATTTGTGAAATTTATCTCTGGCGTCACTTGGTCTTCAAGTTTGCACGGAAGACATGATTATGTAGTCAGTTTTGCTTCTGACATTACCATGTGCGTCCTTTTCGACATCAGATGCTCGTATTCCTGAAACCTCATTCATATTTAACTGCTACGAGAGAGAGATCTTTTTGGCATAGAACACAGATAATACATTGTTTGGTTTACTACATAGAAAACATATGACGAAGACATATTTATAGCGAGAGACAATAAGTATTTTTCCATGATGTAAGGCTCCTTTCTGTATTCCTAACTGAGAAGCAGCAATTGACAAATACGTTATTTTCCGTAAAATTAATTAAAATTTCCTATTTAATTACTACTACTACTACTACTACTACTACTTCTGCTACTGCTACTGCTACTACTAATACTACTACTACTACTACTACTACTACTACTACTACTACTACTGCTGCTGCTGCTGCTGCTACTGTTGCTACTACTACTACTACTTCTACCACCACCAATACCACCACCACCACCACCACCACCACAACCACCACTACTACTACTACTACTACTACTACTACTACTACTACTACTACTATTACAACCACCACTACCACCACCAATACTCCTGCCAATACTACTTCTTCTTCTTCTATTACTACTACTACTACTACTATTACTACTACTATTACTACTACTACTACTACAACTACCACTACTACTACTACTACTACTCTACTACTACTACTACTACTATTACTTCCACCACTACCACCACCACTACTCCTGCCAATACTACTTCTTCTTCTTCTATTACTACTACTACTACTACTATTACTACTACTATTACTACTACTACTACTAACACTACTACTACTACTACTACTACTACTACTACTACTACTACTACCACTTCTACTACTACTACTACTACTACTACTACTACTACTACTACTTCTACTACTACTACCACCACCACTACTGCTACCACCACTACCACTACTCCTGCAGCTACTACTTCTTCTTCTACTACTACTACTACTACCACTACTACTACTACTACTACTGCTACTACTACTACTACTACTGCTGCTACTGCTACTACTACTACTACTATTACTACTACCACTTCTGCAGTTGCCGCATAAATTATGTACTTATGTAGAACTGAAGTGTATTTTTTTTTTTACATACACTCCTGGCTATTAACTTCAGAATGTCAAGTGGTTATTTACAACACTATTGCCAGTTACACAGCCTTGCACACCTTGCTACAGTGGAGACCAGAGATGAAGACATGTTTCTCAAAGATCATACTCGTAGATTGTTCAAAGGTGCACGAAAGCAATATTATATGGTTACAATTTTAACTGACTTACCACTTCGTCAATTGTGTCCATTTTATGTCGTCTTCACTTGGTATGTGTAGTTTTAGACATTCACTAAAATAAATGATCGTTTTTTGTGAAGCTTTCTAACTTAATTAGTTCGATTTAAATCGCCTTTTGAAAGCAAGCTATTTTAAGCAACTCAATGTCTGAAATATTCACTGTCAGTTAGATAATAAGCACATATGGTTGAGTGCAGGATGCATATAATTTGTAAAATACAGTTTAAATGATATGTTTTGGTATCATTTTAAAAGTATATATGTAAGCAATAGGAAAAAAGGCTGTTTTTGTGCACTACTTTTGTCTAGTGGTGCCCAGCTTCATAACTTTTGGCCCATGTATTCATGCGCAAAATGGCAGCCTCCATGCCCGTCAAAACCGGTGTGCTTTTTCTAACGTAAATATTTTGAGTTACAACACAGAATTTTTTGACATGCTGTTTTTTCAAAAGGTTATGCCCTTATCTTTTCAACAACGTATGGTGATATATTGGAAAGTAGCTTGGTCATGGTGAAAAGTGAGATCAAACTTTGAATATTTTATATGTAACAAAGAATGAATTTATTTGCTCATGCGTAACCTTTAAGAACTTCCCATAAGATTAGTCGTCTGCAAAGAATTTGAAAATCGACTTACAAACACACTGTACTGGAAAGAACAACAGCCAGATGCCACCTTGACCCCATTTAGGGCTGTATTTTATGGGATGGTTGCTCTAGGGGGCATTGGGGGGGGGGGGGGGGGAGGAAATATGGGAAAATTAAAGCAAAATGTCCACCAGAGTGGCAATCCAAGAACCATTGTGTTCATCGTGTTGTTTTCCAGTTTCATTTTGACATTAATTTTACATTAGTTTCAACAATGCTCTCATTTATGTCAAAATACCTTGTGTTGTAATCCTGAATATTTAGTTTAAGAACCTGTAACTGACAATAATGCCCGCAAAGTTCGTGTCCGCACTGGCCAATGCATTGGCTATGATGACCGTTCGACCTGCCTACTTTGAATGATACCAAGTTTCCTAATTTGCAAAGTTAACAGATCCTATTTAGTTCATATTTCATTTTGTAATTGTACTTAAATCAGGCTTTCAGCTGAAAAATACATGAAATGCATGCATAAAACACTTAAGCCGCTCACGCCAACCTAGACCCCACCTAATGGAGTTAGCGGCATCAAAATTGAAATCACCATCACAGTTTGGTTTAATTTGAGTATGTTGTTTAAATGCAGTGTTGAACAGAACCAGGACCTCAGCCGGAACCATCAACTCATTGGTATACAAGTCTGGGTGAAGTGACGAGTCATCAAAACTACTGTACTTGTCAACTACACTGGAGCGTTGGGGCGGGACCGTAAAGCTGACACAGTCGTGTCCGTACCATCGTTATCTTTGAAGGTTAGTACATGATTATTGTCATGTATTCTACTATCTAATGACTTCATTTCCAGCCTGGCATACTTCTTGTCAACACCAGTAGGAAAAGCAAGAGGTTAACCCTTGTTTGGACTCTCAAACTCGTTTTTGAACTGAACTGTTCGCACGTGAGCTGGCATAGCGACCAGCCTTATCGCAGTAAATAAAACTTTTATAAATTATTGTATATGTACACTTATTGTATCTAACTTACACTAGTAATCACACTATTTTATTTATTTATTTTTTGCATACGTAACCTTTATTTTCGTCATATAAATTATACAAATATACATACATGCATACATATAAACATATACAAATGGTACATGGATATAACAATGCATAAATCTGTTTCATTATAACATATTCATAATGGTATACGGATATTAAACATAAAATAATTCATAAAACAGTTTCGTTCGTTTCGTTTTAACTGTTAGACGGTCTATAAAAGTTATAACATAATAAGGAAAAGCATAATACATCGAGCCCACATGTTTACGAATCAGCAAATGTAAAATGTATATACATGTATATACTGTTGAAGACATGCCTTACACATTTATTTGGCTATTGTTATTATGTCTATAAATGTAACTACATGTTTGCTTCACAATTTTCCTTAAGAGTGATCACCTTATAACTTCTGTTTCTGAAAGTTTAAAAGAGTTATATACTGTATATGAAAAGTTTAGGCTACTGATAAGACCATTGAAATTTGGTGTTATATTATTTCTTCTACATATAAATATGTATCTTTTGACTTCCAAACATAGAACATTACGATCTTGACTTTCATTTCTGGTGCTACCTAATATAAAAGTTTTGCAGTCTATTTCCGTCGTACAATTTATATTTCTATTATGCATTAGAGTGTCATTTATTTTTTTTATTAAACACTTTACTTTTTCATAATTCCAGAATAGATGCATAATTGTTTCTTCGCTTTGGTGGCAAAAAGAGCACAAGTTATTGTTTACCAATTTCATTTTGTATAATAGAGAATTTGTACCTAGTATATTGTAAATAATTCTATATTGGAACCATTGTATGCAACTATCTCTTGTTATGTTAAATGTAGCTTTAAAAACACATTTCCGTTCCTCGCGAGACAGAGCAAACATGTCCCATTTGTTTTGCGTATTTGTTCTATATCTTTTTGTCTAAAGCAATTATAAATCGACCTATCTTTTCTTTCATAGCAAATGAAATAGTTTGCATAGCATGACAGAGATGGTCCATATATTAAAATGTCATTTATGCTAAATTGTATATTGAAGTTCTTAATATACGTTTTAACATATTTAATAAGCCCTTCATAATGGATAAAGTTCATAGCTTTTCCTGTAATAGTTTCTATCTGCATTTTCGTTAAACAAGTGTTAGAGTCGACAACTATATCTCTCACAAATCTTATACCTCTCTCATACAGCGCTTTAAAGAACAAGGGTTCATTACCAATTTTAAAATTGCAGTTATAAAACAAAGGCATGTTAAGTATATCGTCAACATGATAAATGTTCAAAACATCAAGCAATTGCTCATAGCATGTGAATACTTCAAACCAAAAATCATTTTAAATATTTTTCTCTATAAGCTGTCCAGTGTTAAAAAAATTACATAGGTCAAACATAGATCTTAAGTACAGCACATTTACTATCGCAGCATGTGTATAATTGTCTTATCCAAAAAAGCTTGATTTTTTAGGCGTAGATATCAATCATTTGTAGCCCACCATTCTCGTAAAATTTTGAGTAAGGGTAGAACTTTTAATTTTATAAGGTGCATCTTCCCAAACAAAGTCAAACAATAATTTGTTCAATTTATCAAGTATATCTCTCTTGGGTGTGGGAAACAGTGAGTAAACAAAGGGAGTATTAGTGATTTTATTACAGTTATTCTACCAATGGGTGTTAGTTTTCTTTTTTTCCAATGACTAATAGTATTGATAGTTTTAGTAAATTAAGAAAAATTTTATTCATTCAAAATGTTAAGGTCAATATCAAACATGATTCCTAATAATTTGAATCTAGTGGTTCCCCATGTTAGTTTATATTTTGTTTTAATGGCTCGGGTACTGTACTTTAAAGATCCTATCCAAATTACGTTAGTTTTGTCAAAATTTACCTTAAGACCAGAGAACAAAGCAAAATCATGGAGCATATCTAGAGAAGAATTTAAAGAATTTTCTGAACCGTCCTGCAACAAAGTAGTGTCATCAGCAAACTGAGATATTTTATATTCTATGCCATTTATAGAAATGCCTTTTATATTTTTACAGTGTTTGATCTTGATTGATAAAAGTTCTGCACATAATATAAAGATATACGGTGAAATGGGGTCTCCCTGTCTACAGCCGCGGCCTATTGAGAAGCTGTCGGATAAAAATCCATTTAATTGAACCGATGTCTGTGCATCTTTTAGAAAAATAGAAATCCAACGTTTAAAACTCGGTCCAAAATCGAATACGTTTAGCGTTTGTTCAATGCATTTAAAGGATAAGGTATCGAAGGCTTTTTCAAAATCAATCATCATAATTAATCCTGGTATTTTATTGTTTTCAGTATAATTCATAATGTCATATAGTAAGCGTGTGTTTTCTCCTATATTCCGACCTGAAACAAATCCCGTTTGATCCTTTGAAATCAGATTTTGTAAATATGGTTTCAGTCTATTTGCAATTGACCCAGATGCTATTTTATAAACTGTATTAAGTAATGTAATTGGCCTCCAGGAAATGTCTCGGTTTGTTTTCTTTTGGTATACAGGTAATAATGCCCTGTTTTTGAGTTACAGAGAAATTATTATTAATATATGCAAAATTAATACTTCTCAAAACAAAGTGTAAATTTTTTTTCCAGAAAACCTTACAAAAATTGGTTGTTAATCCATCTGACCCAGAGCTTTTATCATTTTTCATATTTTTGAGAGTATGGGTTATTTCTTCAAAATTTAGAAGACCTTCAATTTCGGTTAATTGTGTGGCACTTAGTTTATTAAAATTGAGATACTGTAAGTCATTTAGTGTATTGTTGGATGATGCTTCCACCTTTTGATACAATTTGTTTTAAAATTCAGAAGTTTCCTTTAGAATATCCAATTGATTGTATACTTACACTCCATCATCTTTTTCAATAAAAGGTATATTTTTATTCGTAAAATGTTGTTTTTCTAATGAGCAAAAATAACTGGTTGTTTTTTCCCCTTGTTCAATTCACTGACCTTTTGACCGAATGATATGCCCTTTAAGTTGTATGTCTCTAATATTATTCAGTTCAATATATAATTGGACAAGATTTTATTTGTTAGATTCATTCAAATTCTGTTCAATATTTTCAATTTCCATAAATAATCTTTGCTCATTTGAAGAATTTAATTTGTTTTTAAAAATTGAATAAGAAATGGTTTTTCCTCTTATTTCCATCAATAAGGTTTCTAGAAAGAGTTGATCATTAATTGTAAAAATAAGTTCATTGTTATTTATGTTATGAATATTTCTAGATTATACACTGGCAAACAATATTGTGTTTTAATTTCCTCAATTTTATTATTTATACAATGTAAATATTCAATGTATTGCAAAAGTTAGTTATTAAATTTCCACAACCCCTTACCATGATCAATTTTGTTAAATTCAAGTGATATATCTATAATCGAGTAATCTGATTTTATACTGGCCTTTATATTGGAGGCTCTTAGAAAGTTTAACAAGTTTTGAGTAATTAAAAAGAAATCCAGTCTGGCTTGCTGCAAGGGATTGGTGCGCCCCCAAGTATATCGAATTTTATTTTCATTCATTTCTCTAAAAGTGTCAATTAGATTTCTTTTCGCAATTTCCTGTAAGATAATATTTCTTGAATTAATATTATTATTTGAGGACTTGTAGTTACTATAATCTAACTTGCTATCCAGGACGAGGTTAAAATCGCCAGATAGAATGAAATCATCATTTCCAAATTCGTCAATAATATTAAATATATCTTTATAAAATAGTGGACAGTCTGAGTTTGGGCCATAAACTGTAATTAATGAAAATTTTATTTCTCCAATAGAAATGTCCAGTGCCAGCATATTGCCAATACAATCTTTTTTAACATTATTAACTTTTAAATCAATGTTTTTCTTTACTTAAACAGCACAACCTCTGGCATTTGATTTTCCGTAGCTTAGAAAACATTGCCCATCCCAGGTAGAATAAATGTCTTTTTCCAATTCTTTTGGCCAGTGGGTATCTTGTAAACAATATATATTATGAGATTTTTATTTCAAAAAGTTTAAAACATCAGTTCGTTTCTTACTACAGCATAGGCCGCGGCAGCTCAGAGAGGCAATTTTAACAGTATCAATATTGTTTTAACATAAAGAATATAAAACACAGCAGTTTGTAAAATATTGCACAATTACTGTGAAACCAGTTATGACAAAAATTTATAATAAAATGTTCACATCTAGGAAGATATAGAAACAGACACATCACTATATGTTTGACTATAAAGGTTACAGTACTATGCCAAAAGAAAATAACAAAGAAACAATAGTAAATAAACAAACACATACAAATATATACAATTGTACTGCAGAAAAATTACACAGTACAGCAGATTATTGTACCCATTAAAGGTGGAGTGTGATCTGAAGTATTTAGATTATTAATACCGGTATATTATGGATGTTTAATATTGTCATCTTTTTATTTTGCACAAAAAGCCCCAGATAACAACTTCATAATATATGCCATGGTTATTAGGTCAAAGTGAGATAATTCTAAAATGAAGATGTTTTAGGGTTCATTATGTCAAAGATTTGGTTAAGCACTATATTAACACCCAAACAGAAAACGAAAACAAAATATATTTAAGTGTTAGAATGCTACACGAGATAACAAAGTAAGTAGTTTAATTTTGAGACTTTGTAGTAGTATGAAGTATATCGATATATAACTGAAAACAACTACCGAATACTTAAAAATGTGAACATATTTTTATATTGAGTTTTTACATTTCTTATTATACATTTAATTAAATACTGAAATATGATACAATATTTGAGTAGTATAATCTATTACAACATTGAGAACATAATTATATTTATATTGATTTTTACATTTCTTATTATGCAAAATAGGTTTAATTGTTACAATATTGGAGTAGTTTAATTTAAACAGCAACAATATATATTTACACAAACAAATACCAATTCATTAGTTAATAATATTAAGTAATGACATTTAATCAAAAAATTACCAAGATGTAAACTTGTTTATAGATGGGTATAGAAGTATGTGATGTGTAATTATTTTAACCCGCTAGTTTTGAAAACAGGTTTCTGAATGGTAAATGAAAATGTGACTTACTTAGAAATTAAAAAGTCTACATCATTTTATAAACACTCAATAGGTTGGGAGCACAAACTATTGATAACATTATAATAATATTGTAGAAGTGTCAAACTTGTGCGCATCAGGGGGAACATCATTACAGCTGCGCTTTTAATCTGAAATTTTTTTTTTATACAAAGCACTAGACAGTTTTCATTTCAATAATTTTAATTAATTTTAATAGTAAGAACTAATGCTTATGAATAATATAATTCATTCATACATAGATCTAAATATCAAATATGCTTTAACAGTTCTTCAATGAATTAAATATACCAATACGCTATAACAGTTAATTCATATATTTAGATATACATATACTTTCAACAACAACATTCGTTCAAATATCATGCCAATAGTTTCCTATTGCAATTCCCCTAATGTTACATGATACATTTTTGTTAAATTGAATATTTTATAATATCTAATATATATATATATATGCTTTCAACAACAACATTCGTTCAGAAACATGCCAATAATTTTCTATTACAATTCCCCTAATGTTACATGATACATGTTCTGTTGATTAATCTGCATATAAACTAGATATATGATTAATGTAAAGGAGTATACACTTTACTTCATATTTAACGTTGACCACCTTAGATATAATATAAATATAAAGGTTATACTCCCTGTTATGTCTATGTTTGCACAGTGTACCGGTTTGAATCAGCTTATTTCACAACTTGAACAAAGCCAGGCAAACAGAAACACAATGTTTATAAATCGTGATACATCGTCTATCTCCGGAATGCTCCGTAAGATAGATCTCGTGTCTATCATGGAGCCATCCATGGACCCAACGGTGATCCGCCTGTGTTATAGGGCTATACACGACGCGCATTGAAATAGCACCACATTTTATGCCGAAACGATGATAAATGAGGAAAGGTAGATGTATATTTTACAGGCATCTTGACCTATTATCCAAAAGGCTAACTTTGCAAATATAAGTTCAAGAAATTATAATCCGGTATCGAAACTGATTCTAGTGTTTACAAAATATCCAAACTTAAACGAAACTAGACTTAATAGTGAAATAGATGTTAAGTTATATTACACTGATAAAAACAAGGTTTTGAGGAAGAATCAAATAAAGATAATGAAAATGTCTACACAATACCCGCTGCCATTGCGTTTTACTACTGGCTTTGAAAAAGGCCTTATTTGTCAGGTAAAATTACATGTTTTAATAATAGATTTATTACTTTTTTTGTAATTAATAATGTATTGATTTGATACATTTTATGTTGTTAATGTTATTATCATAAAGTATTATGATATTCTTCAGAATATCCAGTTCGTTCATTTGTATACAATAATTAAATATATGCAGTTCAATAGTATTTATGTTATTCTTCTTCTTCATTTCTTTTTCTTATTATTATTATATCATTTGTTTCATTTTATTCATTAACTTTTATCTGATGTCCATTGTTTCCTATTAGTAATTTACCATAAGTTATACTGATTATAGTGTTTTTGCAGCATTAATATTATTACTTAAGCTATGAATAGTTGGCATAATTCTATTTAACTAGTACAACTAATTTAAGTCTAAATAGTCTTTTACTTTTTGTTTATGTTTACCTTTACATCGCATGCTTAATTACAAAATGTTCCTTAAATTTTAGTCACATGTCTCTTTTTTACAGGTGAACTAAATTTTGCAAGTCTGTGATTAATATGGTCATCTCCCGAAGAATATCAAACCTGGCTGTGACTGGTATCCCTACAGGAGCTCAATGAGAACTTTCAGTTAGAAACTCGACTAGAGTGTAAATAATCTGGCAGACCAACCAAATATTATCCAAGGATATAATGAAAGACTGCCAGTTTTATGTAAATATGACTATGCTACTATGACAATTTGTTAATTGAAATGAAAGGAACACAGGTTGAATTTAACATCATGTACTGACAATTTTAAGCTGTTTTCAGCTTCTGTGTCCTGAGCTTGCAATACCATAATGTATTTGAAGCACATATATTTTATAACTGTTATACATTTATATAGCTTTGAATAATGCTTTGATATATTTCCCATATGAAATGTATATAAAAATATTACAAATATTTATTTTTATATATTAATATAATTATAATGTTAATGTAACCGTCATTATAGCAAATGCGATAGAGAGAAATTAGAATATTTTCAAAACACATAATCACTTACAAACTTGAGAAGTGATATGAAAGAAATAAAGATATTTTTATGTGCCTGAGATGTGACAATATGACAATTTTGAAATGTATGGACACATCCAGCAGCTACATTATGGAATTAATGAAATCAGTAACATAGCGTTATTTTTACAAGCAAGTAAACAACCCAGACTGGACATTTTCTATGATAGTACTCAGTTATATCTAGCCAGTAGAAACACATGAAATATGCTTTTATTAACAAGATTACCAATTATACTGTATTTAGTGATGTATCTGCAATGATGAACTTTGAAGGAAACAGTATGCATCTATATATTGTAAAGAATTTAATGGTGATAAAGCAAATCACCTTATTTGTTGCAAAGTTCTGTTTTTAACAAATTATAACCATTTAATATCAATTTTCTCAAACATGAAAGTGACATTTACGCAAAATATGAAATATAACAATCTGTACTCATCTGGTTTATTTAACTATATTTGTGTATGCATTTATATGTGCAATGCTTATAAACAAATTGAAGTACTGTGATTATTTTGTTTTGTGGTACGCTGTTTAAATTAATATCCCAAACTGAATTGACATAATTACTGTCAGTTGAATACATGGTCAGTGGGGATAAATGATTTTTTTGATCTTATGGTAGATATTTTTCAGTATTTTCTTGTGTTCCAAAGCAGTTTTGTGATTTTTTTTTTTCAATTAAAACAAAATATGAGTGTTATAAAAATATTATTTTTCAGTGCTTTTGAAGTTGGCTTATTGAAAACAAGTGGATAAAAATGATGCAGGGAACATTATTTGCTCGAGTCAGAAATGAGAAAATTGCAATTTGCTTGCATCAAAAAGCAGGATTTGGCATCAATTGAAATCCCTATCCAAGACTGGGTGTCCATACTAGTATCAAAGTGAGTGGCTTTTTTATAATACATTTGATTACTACTATCCGGTGCATGTTGGTAATATCATTTAGCAAATCCAAAAATTTAAGTCATATTATACCGGTATATGAGCTAATTTTCAACACATAATTTCATGCGGAAATGGCAGGTTTATTTTACATTTCGAATGTGCAGGACAGTTGGTAAATAAGTATGGATACAACTTTAATATTACAGATTCATCAATTAGTATATTTGACAAAAGCAAATTTGGTAGTTTATACATTTATTAAGAAAAAGAAAGCAAAATAAAAGTTACACATTCTGCATAAACTTAAAACATCTTTACCTGTGGACAAGTTACGATCAAGGTGTTGAGTGAATTATGTCAAAAGCACCATAACTATGAAACACTATTACTTATGTTTCAGTGTTCCACAGAAATGATGCTGAAGATAACTCAGCATATTTCCAAACTCCAGCTGGCTTCAAATTGAGCTGAATATATTATTATTTCTTAGCTGAATGGCATCTCGTATTATTTACCGTACTGTTATTGGGGTAATTATTAACTCCGACCACTTTATTTATAATAATTCTCAATAATTTTCAACATTTTCGTGTGCATTTGTTGATCGGAATTTCAATACTTGTAGCTTATGGGCGCAGCCATTTTTGATGATCACTTGATTGAAAGTAGTCCAAAATGTCGCATGATGTACCAGAGGCGATTTATTTTTAGAATCGCCTGTGTACCCAGAGTGAATGTTTATGACTTATTTACATTCACGCTTTCTACTAAGGGGAGTAACTATGCTATAAAGTAGGCTATACATGACTACGTCGCTAAGGGGAAAAAACATTCAAGGTAGTATATCTATGGGTATTGAGTTTTGAGCTTGTCTTTTCTTACAAAACAAATATGTAACTACGCTATAAAGTAGGCTGTACATAACTAATTCGCTAAGGGCAAAAAACATTAAAGGTAGTATATCTATGGGTATTGAGTTTTGAGCTTGTCTTTTCTTACAAAACAAATATGTTGTACTAAGTGTTCTGGCTAAATTTGTAAAAGCCGTACAATATAATCACGTAGCAAATGTTTGGGAGAAAATTCACTTTTCTTTTCTTAAAACAAATATGTTGTACTAAGTGTTGTGACTAAATTTGTAAAACCGTACAATATAATCACGTAGCAAATGTTTGGGAGAAAATTCACTATAAAAACAACAATACAAAGACAGTGCTGTAAGCTAGAATCGTGTTAAAAAGTCGTATGACAACGTAAGTCAGTTTTTCGTTTTATTTCCGAACGACACCCTTCGTGCGTACGAACTGTTTGGTGTGTTACTCTTTTGGGGCCAGGACTTATTCAGCCAGTCTTGGTATTTGTCGAAAGTAATGAGTTCTTTGCGGTCACTTCCTTTATATCGTACAAAAAGTTTCCCTTCATATGACCAGGCTTTGTCAACCAGATCAGGTTCATTGATCCTCAGAGACGCAAGAACTTCGGAATTTATTCTTGTCAGGTCTTCGTTGATATATATTCCGGAGCCTTTGAGCAGCTTTGCCCTTTTCATGATATCGATTTGTGTCTGTCGACGTACAAATTTTACAATAACTGGCTTGGGTTTGCTGTTGGCTGCAAATTTGCCGAGGCGTTGGGCCACGTCAATGTATGTTGGGGAGAGCGACATTCCAAGCTTTTTTGAAAGCATTGCGGATATTTCTTCCGCAACAGTCGCCGACGTCTGGGTTTCTGAATCACTTGCATGCCGGAAATATGCACACTATTTCTGCGGCCGTATTGCTCTAAATCATTTATTCGTTCAGCGTGTTTTTGTCTGATTCAATACGGGGTTCTCTTAAAGGTCTAATTACCCCACACGGAAGTCACATCCTCAGGGTTACATGTCAGGCTGTCAGTTAGATAATAGCACATATGGTTGAGTGCAGGATGCATATAATTTGTAAAATACAGTTTAAATGATATGTTTTGGTATCGTTTTAAAGGTATATATGTAAGCAATAAGAAAAAGGCTGTTTTTGTGCACTACTTTTGTCTGGTGGTGCCCAGCTTCATAACTTTTGGCCCATTTATTCATGCGCAAAATGGCAGCCTCCATGTCCGTCAAAACCGGTGTGTTTTTTCTAATGTAAATATTTTGAGTTACAACACATAGCATTTTTTGACATGCTGTTTTTTCAAAAGGTTATGTCCTCAACTTTCCAACAATGTATGGTGATATATTAGAAAGTAGCTTGGTCATGGTGAAAAGTGAGATCAAACTTTTAATATTTTATATGTTACACAAAAGGAATTTATTTGCGCATGGGTAACCTTCAGATACTCTAGGCGTTCATAGTACGAGAGCCTCATTCTGGCTGGGAGCCTAAGGCTCTATGACTAGGTGGAGGGGCAGTGGGTATGGTACACGCACAGGCTAAACTACACTTGTTTTGCGTTGCAGAAAGTCAGACACCGGAACAAGACTGTCTCGCTCTGCACAAACCACAAAATCTGCAAACTCGAGTAAGTGATGTTCAGTTGATATCATAATCAACTTGGACTCATTTAAATATGTGCACTTTTTAATACCAAAGAATGTTTTTTATGAATCCTTATCTTTATAAGGATGTTGATATACATGAAAAGCCTTAAATATATATGACATGCAAAATGCATAATATAAATGCACTTAGCATTTAGTTCAAATATTTAAATGTTTAAATGAGGCAACATGTCAAGGCAACATGATATTCTTTATTTTCCTATTGTGCATACTTTCAGAATGAAGGAATACATACAGTCTATAGAAAATGCCGCAAACTGTCCCTTTTGTTGGTTTGGTTCTGTGTCTTTACGGACTGCACAGGCTAATCCAGGACAGCACTTTCCGCTTTTATGGTTTTTTTTCTGTTTCAAGGAAGTTTATCTAAACATAAATTCACTGTAGGCGGAAAGTGCAGTCCCGGATTAGCCTCTGCGGACTGCACAGGCTAATCCGGGACGACACTTTACGCACATGCATTAAGTCCAATTTTCCCATGACACACTTCATATATATCTCTAATACTATTGTTGATTCATATAGTTTGTTACTAAATATTCAAGCTAACACATTTTTATGACATTCCTTATTTTTTTGAAATATGGAAAGTTAAACGGAAATATCTTAATTAAAATTGTTATAGAATGGCAAAAACAAATTCCTTTTCACTTTCATATAGTCATGACAGGTCCAGAGGTGAAACTTTTATGACATGCTCCAATTTACTTGTACCTATTTAATATTTTCTATTTCGCATGAGTTGGTTCCAAAATGATAAATATTGTGCATTCCACGCTTGGCCCAGTGACTACTCGTATTTCCTGGAGGAGTTCCGGAACCACTTCCGATGCACGGTTCGCTGCGGACGTTGTTCTCCCACTGTCGACCTCGACCAGCCAGTAATGTATCACATACCTGTAATGGAAGCCATAAACTATCCTTAACCTAGTGACCACAGAAGTGCACGCATATATTTTTTTTTAAATGTGTCCGCGGGGAGTTTGATAGGACGATTCAATATACTAATACTGACTCGCGCAAATATTCTCAGTAACACGTCTTCTTTTATGGTCATGTTGGTAACTCTAACTACATATTCCACTTTTATGCACCGCATTAACCTATGGACTTTATTTTAAAGTCATCACCATTATACTACTAGGCTTTTACAATACAAACAACTAAAATCATAATATTGGAACGGAAAAACCAACAGCAACAGTAACATTTGAAAATTGTGAAAACCGGACACGTATGGGTACAGAAAAAATAAGTTGTATGATTAGCCCCAATAAACACAAAACACAAATCACACTAGGGTATCGATACAATATCTCAAAAAGTTTGTTTTCTTCGATAAAATTTGAACAGACAGGTAATCGAATTAATCGATGAAAATATATTTACAAATGTTTTAAAATGACATAAATATATTCGGATATGTTATATTATACTTTCTGATATTGAACGTTGTATCATTGTTTATAATAGAACAAGTTTGTTGTGAGGAAGCGTATAGATGGTACTAAATTTCTTCAATTGATTGGATTCAACACATTGAAAAGCACTTGTTAAACGCGCTGTAGCCGGGATTATTAGGGTCGTTAGTCGTCCACACAGCCGGTGTCCCCTGAGCAATGATCCCGTGAAAAGTGCCCTGACCAGGTTCTGCTGTCGTATTCCAATGTAGGAACATGCGTTGTATTTCTCGTAGTGACTTCCGTTACCTACTAAGCGGTCCCTGATTTGGATTGCATACTCAGTGGCGTCCGTAGCGCACTCTAAATAAACATAATATTTGTATTTTATCATCCATGCAAAACAGAGGCGATTAATTGGTCAGTTACAACAACTTAAATGACACTAAGGGGGAAATGTAGAAAGTATAATTCTAACGTTTCAGCTCTTAAGATTGAATTCTATGTTCAACTATGTTATCATAAGCAATCTACCGAAGTTCATGTAATAAACATAATTATGTAACACCGTTTCATTAAAAAATGAATTTTGTATACATATAAACGAACAATTTTACGTATATGAACATTAACCTTTTTTAAGTTTATCGATCCAATTTTACACCAGAGTACTCACATAGTTGTTATAAACCACAATAAACGCATGGATTTGTAAACGAAAATTAAATGAATACCCTTATGTGAGCAAACATATAAACCACCTCGAATAAACAGGTCTTGTCCATCATAAGTGTATTTCTCTATGAGTATCACTGTTCTTGACATGGTCGGTCCTGTAGTGGTACCTGCTGGAACCGAAGTGGTAACGGTTTATAATTGTGGAGTTCCTGAGGTTGTGAGCGTGGCAGACGAGGAAAGGTTAGCATCTTAAACCGTTGAAAGAAATAAAACAAGTTATTCTGTACTAACACCAATGTTGAAAGATTACTTCAAACGTCGACATGTGCTAAACATTGTAAACTGTGTTATCAGTTTTATTATCAAGAATGTAAATGTATTTAACTTAAATAAATATATGTTATAGATAGTGTAATAGTTTGATTTAACGCCGTCTAACTATATATGATATGATTTTATTATATTATCCACGTTTTATGTTTAATGGATTTTGTTAAAGTTATTAGGTTAGTATCACATTCACAGACAAACACAACATTTAAGAAAAAAATAAATTGAGAAAAACTACTAATTGACTCTATTTTCATTAAAAACCTCCATATTCGACAAATTTGAACGCTCGTTAGATGTCTCATACAATGTCAAAATATCAGCCATTGAAACTGTCTGACATGAATATATGAATAAGATAAAAAATATTAAATCAGTTATTATTCCATGTACACAGGGTGTAGGATGGTCAATTTCTCAGAACAACATGGGGCAAAAGTTTTGTCTCATATGCTTCCGTATATGTAATGAATTAATTAATGTATATGATGAAAGGATTAGTAGAAAGGCCCATCGATGGAACAAGAAGCAGAAGATGGCGTATTTTGTGTTCGTTTCGCATGAAAGAAACATTTTTTGGATAGGTTTCGTAGAATTCGATTTGTTTGATAATAGTTATATGTAACAGGGAACGCAATATTTAGTATAATGGTCAAAATGTCATCGATTCTGATGGTAATGTGTGTGTGTGTGTGCGTGTGCGCGCGCGCGTGTGTGTGCGATGGGGTTGTTTACACTTCACTATTCAACAAACATTTCCGGAGTAAATCTTTCCAGAAAAAAGTCAAATGGATAGCTTGCTTTATATCAGAGAAATTGTTATTATAATTTACACCACGGTACCAAAGAAAGTATCCGCTAATATATTTTATTGATTTTCGATACCTGTATGAAATATTTAAACATAAAAGTCAATTTAACTTTAATAATCTTCCAATTAAATGCTTACATTTTTTTCTGAATCAATTCCATATTTATGGTTAAAAAAACAAAGCAAAAACTCAACAGGTGTAAAACAAAAATTACAGAACAGGAACGTGTGAGTAGAAAATTAATTGTCGCCCTTGTGCCATTAAACTTTAGACTTATGTCTGTTAAAATCCATCCTGTTCACAGGATACTAAGAGCCTGGTTTCGCTGTCAATTTTTAAACATGCCATGGGAATTTCACAGGATTTGGATCCACACAGAATTGATAGCAATTACGACTTGCATAAAATGTGTGCACATGTTCATTACACAACAGGTAATCGAGTTTTGGTGGGCTTGTTGGTATTGAATGATACGGTTTAAAACATTCACATGATATCGCATGCGGAAGAATAAATCAATAGTCATACATAAAAAAATCTGAAAAATGTTTTTTTTAAGATACAGATGTTTTAACATGGGTACGTTTTTTGTTTGACTATGTTCTTTGCGATTTTAATTTTTACACCTGTTACGTTTGTGTACTGAGTTTGACCATAAATATGGAATTGAAATATGAAAAAAAAATCTAGCACTATCGAAAGATGATTAAAGTTACATTGTCTTTATTTTTTTTTTAAATATTGCATACAGGTATCTAAATACAATACAAATTATTGGTGGATACTTTCTTTTTTTGTTGAGTATAGAACAGTCAATTACAGACATATTGCGTAGTACTAGTATTTCTTTTAGCAAACTTAAATGACTGGTAAATAATACATTAAATGATATATTACATTAAATTATTTATGTAATACAACACTTTTATTCTGTTAAATAGAAATTGTGTAATCTCTCTATGTTATTATTCATTTTACAAACTACTGTGAGAACTGTGTCCTGTCCAGCAACCAGCAGATGCATTGAGCAGTTCTGAACATGTTTATTTGCACATGAAAACAACTAGAAACTAGCAAGTTTTAAATGTATTGTCAAAACAATGATGCCTTAAAACCGATAGTTGAGCCGTTACCAATTAACACACACATGTATAGTCCAAAATGCCTGTCTATATTGCACTGCAATTTCAAATCTAGCTAGAATGATTTGCACACGAGCTCTAAAAGACTCAAACTTTTAAATTACTACCTGACCCTGACGGTATTGCACCTCTTGACCATGTCACTAAACTCCTGGTCCGTTCCACTGCGACTGTGCAGCTAGTAACTTACCGGCTAGTAGACCTCCAACCAATGGCGGCGCAATGACGTCACACTCACGTGTTCGTTACCAACCGGCACTTGAGCACCACAGTAGCCTTTCTTAGAGAAGAAGCGTTCACACTGGAGTGCTATAGCCGTCTGTTTCTAATCGACCAGCTGCTACAATCCGCAGTGGGGGTCCGTGTACTGCGCCAACATATTTCTCTTAGAAAAGAAGAAAAAACAACAACAATGAAGTGATTTACATTGTTAGTCTCAGCTACAACCATTATAATAAATAATGACCATTTAATACGCGAAACCTCTTCCATTCGCATGAATGGCCACGCAAATTATATCGAGTCACCTATCCAGATCATCAGAGCAATCATACATGTTTGAGAAACTAGAATACTAGTACATATAGTTTCATGTCGATCACCGTGTTATAAGATATTAAAGTCGTAGCAAATATTAAACTCGCATTAGTATTGTTAGATGGGTTGTTTGTTTTTTTAGAAAAAAATATCAGTAATTTTTCTTTCTCTTTTGCCGTCAAACTGATCTGTAAAAATTAAATGAAAGAATGTGCGCTTTAAATATTTATTTAAATGATTAAGCGAAACGTTAATGTTAGTTTGTTAATAATTTCATCCCACTCAAGTCCACTAAGGGCTCAAGCACTGAGAAGTCATAACAACATCAGAAATTAACGGCCTTATTTTATAGAAAGTGCAAGGAAACAATGTTTGTAACCGTTTTTGGAGGTAATGGGCGGGGGTGTTAGCCCTTACGGAACATGAGTGGAAATAACTTATTATCAACATTCTTAGTTTTAATGGAGATTAGTAGTGTCCCGCTGTCAAGTTTTTAATACACGTGATGTCTTTCTGATGGCCATATGGACATAGAACGTAATGTCTTTCATGAAAATAGAGTATATCTGTCATCTCTGTGCAAATAGTAGTACTTAAATTTCATAGAGAGTAAAAACAAACTACATTTAGTTGTATCCAGGGTTTCTAGAACGTTATGGACTTTGCATATCTTCCAGGTTGTGTGGTATCTGAGAAACTCTGGTATTTGGTTGAAAGAACCTTCCGTAAAGCCACTTTTATTGGCGTTTTAGATGAACTTTTCATCTGACATCATGTTAACAAATGAATTGATTGCTGATTTTGCAGTTCCAGCATCCCTGTAAACAACACAACTGATGAACATATCAGTTAAAATATATATAGTGATTCTATACTGAGTTTATGGGTGGTGTGGAGGGTCATTTTTCCCTTGACAGAAATAAATCCATTGTCTAATTTTGGCAATGCATCTCGAGCAATCTTAGCCATCTGGTAATCCATTCACATGCGACATTGCACAATCTTGACAAATGTTTATTAATTGATGAGCTTTTCGATCGGACAAAATCGCCCTATTGAATTACATCTTATTCCCTGGTGCTCGTGGTCATTGTCACGCTTTCTTCGTCACATTAGTGTGCAGTAAGCTCGTCCTGAGCTAAATTCGTCGTGGCAGGACTGGTCGGTATTGCACTATTTGCGCTATTTTTGGCCGGTCATTTTAAAACTCTGACCTCATTTCGTAATTCAAACACTAAATTGGCCAATCCTTGCAGACTTTTCTGTAATGCCGAGATCTCGGACGCGTTCGAAGTTGACCCTTGCATAAAAACAAATGTTACAGCGTGACCACTCCGCACAGGACTGCTCTTCGAACATCTATCCCTTGTTCATTGTAAATTGTTTTACATTACAGCGGTATTTGCCAGTAATATATTGTTGACATATCCGTAAAATATACTAGTAAACTTAAACAAAATAATGTGTTATCCATTATAGGCATAATTAAAGTGATATAATGTGCATTTAAGGCTAGTTATTGTTGCTATTGTCGATTTCACACCAAAGAGATAAATTACGCGTTTTTCAAAACATTGCGGTATTTTGGACGCGTATATATACCTCTTAGTAGAGATCTGTATATGAAAGGTGTTATGTAATTATGTACCAGTATTCTATACTAAGATACATTTTTATCTGTCGGGAAACTGTCGGATCGCGTTCGGGAGTATCGGGACGCTGTCGGGACTCTGTCGAAACGCTGTCTGGACGCTGTCGAGACACATTCAGTCGTATGACGTAAGGACAACAGTTGGGGGTTACGACTGTTACAATTATGACGTGGGGTTTTAGTGACGTCAAAATAAATATTTATGAATTATGACAGCTCGGCATTTCAGTACACATATATATAGTGGACGTTTAAAATAAGTTTTTATGTTTTAAAACCTGTAAATTTAGCCGGGCCTTGCTTTATCGGGGTTTCATTAACAAAAATAGTTGTGTTGTATGTCCAAAATTTAATTTAGAGCCCCGAATCTCAGAATATTGTCCCGACTTTTGACATATTTGAAACGGGACGCTGTCGGCTCAAGAACGGCAGTACAAATCGGGAATGTGTGACTGAGGCATTACATTTATTATAAAATACTATTGCGTTTTACGAAATATATTTTACGAAACGTGTATCTTGTCACTTAAGGTATCAGTTAGACGTAAACAGCATTGGCTATTGTGAGTCTTTACCTGCTTTCCCCTACATATGATTATTATATATAATGCAATATACCATTGATTTCTTTTTTATTTTTCATTTCAATAATTTTCTTGAAATTGATGCATTTAAGGGGTATTTTTCCAGTTGAGTTAACACACATTGAATGTCACATTGCAAAATAATCGGATTGCAAGACAATGAAATATTAATTAAATAGAGAATCAATCCCCAAAGGCACATTTGAGCATTTCCTTTGCCAAAAACAAAGCTGGAAATATCTATATGGAATGAGAAAAGGTTTAAAATCATAGCTACATTAATTATACAATAGAACAAGTTAGTAGTTTGTTTAAATGACAACGTTTTCTGACTGCTAAACTAGCATGTACACGTATCAAACTGATAGGCAGCAGTACCAGTAGCCAATAGGAAACATGATTTAATCATTTGCTTTTGTGTATACTTTCATAATTGAGAAGTAGTCGGGCCCGGCTAGCTCAGTTGCTAGAGCGCTAGACTGTCGGTCCGGGGATCGTGAGTTCGAAGCCCGGTCCGGCCACATAACCAGTGTGGGGATTGGTCATGAAGTTATTTCTACGGCCATTCTCCCCTACCTCTGAGTCAAGTAGGGCACTTAATACTGGTAAACCGCTTAGATCGGCTAAGCTTGCCCAGGAAAAGATTTAGTAGGTTAACTGACCGCCGTGATATGACTGACATACTGTTAAAAACGGCGAAAAAATCCCCCCAAAAAACAACAATAACAAACAAACAATAATTGAGAAGTACCAGCATTCTCTAGAAAATGTCCTATGTATTGGCTAGGACCAGTGTCTGTACATCGCATGACTGTTTTATGGAACCTGTATTTGTTCCCTCGAATTAACAAACACAAATAAGATTTTTTTTAATATTCGCAAAATCGTATATGTGGTTGCAGTCTACAAGAGGTTTCCATATATTTTCCGAAAATATGGCTACATATAATATGCACTATTTTGGCATATATATAATATATATAATGTCAAGTGAATCCGGATTAAGAAGTCAATATAAAACAAAACACGTCGCATGGGTTAAAAAAATGCATTTATTTGAAATGTGCCGACCGGTTTCGCCAAGCTCATCAGGGCATATCACATATAAATAATAACGTCAAAATTGTCAAAGTATTTCCTTCTATAATGTAACTACACCGGCTGCATCTCGGATCGTTACACTTTGTGACAGAAGGGTCTTTTGTGGTCAAAGTGGATTTGATATGTATTTGTTTTAAATTTGGCGGTTGTCGTTCACTCTTTGTTATTTTTGTATTTTGTAAAATATTATTCATATCTGGGTCAGTTTTCAAAATGTAAATGTTATTTTTTAGTATGCCAAATACTTAATTTATTTTGAGGATTGTGAGTAGAAATGAATTGAATAATATTATTATTTTCCTTAGGTGTCTCTGTCAGTAACTTATCTCGTAGGATTGAAAGAGCTTTTTGGATACCTTGCATTATGACAGTTTTCGGGTATTGTCTTTGTAAAAGTGATTTTGTAGATCTGATGGTCGTTTCAATTTAAGCTCGTGATCGGAGACAATGGTACAAATTCTTGTAGCAAGTGTATACGGAATATTTATTTTAATGAGTTTATTATGACATGATGTAAAGTTAAGATATTGTTCTGAATCAGTACTTTTGTAGTAAATATCCGTGATAACGTATGTTTGGCTTTTAATAACTTATATATCAAGAAATGGTAACTTATAGCTGCTCGTTTGCATTGTAAATTTAATATCAGGGTGTAATTTATTAAGAATACTATAAAATAGTGAAGTTCATTTGTATTATTTATCCAAAACATGAAGTTATCATCTAAATATCTTTTCCAGGATGATTTTACAACTTAATGAAAATGTTTATCATATTTTAGTTTAATCTCATTATATAGATTTATCTTCTGGGACTTGTTTATGTAGATGTTTCAGAAAATCTATGTTATTTTTAATGTTACTATCTATATACTGAACACAAGGTTTGAGTATAGAATAGCTTAATCGGTTTGTTTCACAAATCGGACCAGCAACAATAGGTCAGAAAGTTAAATCTTTGTGTATTTTTGGAAGTCCATAGAATGAGCTTGTTTTCCATTCAAAATTCAAAAGTTAATTTATATCATCATGGTATTAAATAATATAAGGAAATTCCGAATAATGGTTCTCAAACAACATTCTCAAAATACGAACATTACTCAAAAGCAGTAATCAGATAACAAATGATGAAATAATTTTTTTTTTGAATTTTGAATGGAAATATATAATACAATTATAAATATATAATTGACATTACACACCGGAAATTAGTTTAAATTGTACACGAATGTAAGAGTTTGTGCCGGTTTCAGGTTTGGTTTGAATGTATCGTTGATTTGGAAATATATTTAGAAATGTGTCATTATCGAATCGTTTTGTAAGTAAATATGCTCTTTCATGACAATATTATCAATCTTATTAGCAGTCGCTTCCCTTGATATACTTTGTCTTGATATCGCACATCGTCCAGAAATAAAAATAAAGATTCAATCACTGCGGTTGACTACAAAAGAAATATGACCGAATAAACTAACTAAATACCAAATCAATACACAATACCCACACCAAAAGATACATGTAGTGGATCATATCAAAGGTAGAAATAGTTCTAGACAGATTTAAGAGTATAACGTTTCTTTAGCAAAATATACGTAACTAGTGGTCATTTAGTTAAAGATGTTTAAAAGATCATGTTTTCTGTCGACTTTAATATGTATCAAAATAATAGACAACAGTACCGCCATGTAGTCCCACGGCAACATGATGTTATATATTTTGCTATTGTGTTTACTTTCAGAGATGAGAAAAACCAGCAATCTCTAGAAAATGCCCCTGTTGTTGGCTAAGATCTGAGCCTTTACGTCACATGACTTTTAACTTTATATAGTTTTGGAACATTTATTTGTTCCCTCGAATAAAATACTCAAAGTAAAGTGTTTTATTATTTAATATTCTCAAAGTCAAAAATGCAGTTGCAACCTACTAGAAGTGGTTCATATGTTTCCGGTGAAATAAATGTGCATTGTACTATGTGGACATAAAAATAACAATTACAAATCGTGTTTTTTTCATAAACGCAGTAGTATTTCGAAATTACCAATGAATATGATGTTTTGAGGAAATAAATTGTGTAATAATATATATTATTAGAATATTATTTCGTCGTATAAAAATATGATACTGCGTTTTCAAAAGAATAGTTCATGATTACAAAATTTTATAACGTTTTCACGAAATATTGGGTTTTTACAACATGTATTTTACGTACTGCTGCAAAATAAGCCACTGCAAAAAATATGCTGATCAATGAGATAAGCAATTTAATATATATATATCAAATCGTAATACGTTTATTGATACTGAAACAAAATGTACATTTTATCTTATCCATGCTCATCTTTTTAAATTACAAAAGACTTTTTAAGAAAGTAAGGTCTTATTATTGTTTATTGTTATCGTTTGTTACAAAATATTCCAGCGGCAAATTTGTTCATGAAATTGCTTATCTTGTTATTGCTGTTTTTTGACGTATGAAACCTAACACGAACAAAGCTTAATGGATCATTGCTATAGTATGGTGAAAACAAATCTCTTTCAACTTAAATATGGTGAAGTCCAGTGAGAAAATTGATTGGACAGGCTCCAATTTATTTGCACTTATTTAATGCTTTCTATTTCACACGAGTTGGTTCCAAAATGATAAATATTCAGCATTCCACATTTGGCCCAGTGATTATTCGTATTTACTGGCGAAGTTCCGGAACCACTTCCGGTGCATGGTTCGGTGCGGACGTTGTTCTCCCACTGTCCGTTCATAATGGCTTTAAATTCAAACCATCCACCCTGTGTCCTACTGCAGTCCATGTCGACATCGACCAGCCAGTAATGTGCTCCAAACCTGCAAAAAGAACATACCATAAAAATAATTATCATGAAATTAGTGAAATAATATAAAAATGCAATATTTGATTATATTTCCCCTTCTTATTAGTTAGAAAGCTTCGCGCCACTACTTAGTACAATCTTCATTGACTGTCAAGTTGGTTCCACAGAGACTCCTAGACGATCTATTTGCAGATTCTACTTCTCATAGACGACACCGCGCTTCACTATGATTTTTATTTTTATCACCATAATAACCATGTAGCAACAATATCAAGAAAACAGCAGCAGAAACATGCGTTTTAAAATTTTCAAAACTGGCATAATTAGGTACAAGATTGATAATTTAAGCAACGAAGTTGCAAAATTACATTTCAAAAAATTTACAAGACGTGTATTAAATAATTAGTAAATATCTTATAATCAATTTTCTCTCGATAAAATATTTACACGAATTGATCACTGTTAAAAACAATGCTTTCTGACAATAGGGTAAAAACACATCGTTTATAGGCCTTTCACTATGTGTTCATCAGACAGCTGGAAATGTAATCTATCTAATTTGTTCGGTTTAATCTCATTTGCTCAAACATCTGTCTGTGCTCCTTTTTAAGGGGCTTGTTCGCAGATTTTCGTATTTTTGAAAATTGCCCTTTAACGTCTTAAATCCAAAAACTAAAGAAGTGAAACTGACAAAAACAAATATTATATAAAGAAAAATCGACATTAAATATTGCTTTCGCCGGGACTTGAACCACATCCGCAGGGATCAAAAATCAGTCGTTCTAACCACTCGGCTATTCCTCTGCATGTCATTATTGTGAATTTTTAACGCTATGGAAATGATACACGAGTTTTCCAAAATACCGATGAAAAGCGTTACACACGCTTTATAAATTTATCCATTTCAATTGAGGATTTTCCATTAATGACACTATATTTACATACTTCTTTGACAGTAATGTTATTTCGCGTGTTATATATAATGTATTTGTCTTTTTAGAATCAATTACAAAAATTTAGAAAATTGTCAATTTGCCAATCTGCGAACAGGTCCCTTTAAGATTCCCTTTCATAACTAACAGACAGGTAATGGTTATGTTGTTGTTTACTTTCTGTTACTGAAAATTATTTTAAACGGAAAAGTTTGTAAATTAGAGCCAGGAAACGTTTGGTAAATTCTTTCTGCAATTATTTGGATTGATTGAAACATTGAAACGTACTTGTTAAAAGTGCTGTGACCGGGGTGGTTAGGGTCGTTAGTTGTCCACACACCCGGTGTCCCCTGAGCAACGATCCCTTTAAAAGTGCCCTGGCCAGGTTCTGCTGTTTCATTCCAATCTAGGAAGTTGTCTCCTACACTCCACGCGTTGTATTTATCGTAGTGAGTACCGTAACCTACTGGGCGGTCCGTGATTGGGATTGCACACGCAGTAGCGTCCGTAGCGCACTCTAAATCAACACTAATAGTTTATAATATTATCCATGATTAACACTCCGGTTGCATTTGGAACAACTGACATAACGGAGATCACATAACGTAATATTTTTACGTTAAAGTTCTTCAGCTTGAACTTTAGGAGCAACATCGAATGCTAAGTTTCGGTCATAGGTCATCTAGTGAATCAAAATACAGATAAAAACCATTTCATAACAATGTGAATTTGTAACATTGACATTCATAAAAAGAACAATTTGGACAAAATCTTTCCACCGTCTGTTTGAAAATAATATAAAATCGATACCTTTATGTGAGCCAACATCCAAACCACCTCGAATAAACAGGTCCTGTCCATCATTAGTGTGTCTCTCAATGAGTATGACTGTTCTTGACATGGTCGGTCCTGCAGTGGAACTTGATGGTGACGAAGTGGTAACGGATGATATTGGAGGAGTTCCTGTGGTTGTGTGCGTGGAAGAGGACGAATGGTTAGCATCTAAAACAGTCCAGAGATATAAAACAAGTCATACAGAAAAATGCCATATGTTCTTGCAATACAAGAACATAATAAAATATCAAAGTATGTTGCCAATAGGAAACTGAATTACTCGTTTTATTCTCAGTATTGTAGATTTGTTTCTTTAATTTTTATTTTCTTCACCGCAAATTCACCACACAATTTAAGTATATTGGCCGGCATGTAAACTGTTTAAACGCCTCCCAACAAAGAAACTGTTCCCTAACTATAAATAAGGTCAAACAAGGAGATTTCTGGCAAGAAACTTTTAATATAAACGAAAACTGCTCTATTTTCCCGAAAATCAGAAAAAGTTAATGATTGATAGGCAAATTTTAGGGTCGGCGGAAAAATTAGGGAGGGTAGTGTAAGCGGAAATCAACAACTTTTTTTACGCCTTAGTACGTTTAATTAATCATGTTGTTAAAACACCTACAAACAACACAGCGTTAAAAGATAACACAACACAATTACTTAAATGACATGACACTAATGTTCATGTATAAATTTCTATTAAATGCCGTCAAAAGCGACGCATTGAACGCTTATTATAACCTACGGTGCTGAAAAACGATGAAAGATAAAGTGTAAAAATATCATTCATTAAAATTGCACGCGTACCTGAATTAATGAATATGATGAAAATGTGAAATTCAAAGGCACTTATACCATGAGCGCAAAGCTATTCTTTAAAACGGTAACTGAGCGAATTGTATGTCAGAAGTCAATAGAGTAACGTCATATTTCTTCATGTATAGTCTCTACGTTTGGTATTTTATTTTGCTTTTGTTACGCGTGAAGGAAACCATGGATTTGTTTAAATTTGAAACATTGGATATGTATACATTTGTAATTAATTCTTTAATTGATAAGTTAAATATTAACCACATTACCGGTAGTGATATTCAAAGTGTGAACGTAATGAAATATTATAATTGTTACTCATTCTGTATTAAATGCACAATTATGTATGCTTATTACTATCGAATTATACATCAATTATTGATCTAATTTATCGCACGATGTTGTATAATTGTCCGTTTATTTGCGCTCTATTGATGTATAAAGCATGCCAAAAGAAACAGCTGTCGCCAACGATCAATGATACGTCGATATATAATGGATATAATGCCTGTGGCACCACTAGTTATCACACCTACCTACAATAATGGCTAGCACAGGTTCCTGAGGGTTATCGATCAGAATTTGAGCCGTACCATTGGCGTCAACTGTAACTACTCTGCCGTTAATGAGGTCACGATATTGTCCGGCTGGCAGACCAATTTGCAGTGTCTGATTCATGTGACCGTTCTTGGCCATGGCAAAGAAACCTATGTTGCCGCGAGAAAATGCCACCTGATCACTGTTATTAAAGTAATTTTCCTTTTGCGTACCAACGACTGCGTTCCGGAAAGCAACCATATTGGCAATGGACTTCCAACGATGTTCACAGACCCAGTCGAAGCCACATGACTCATCAGCTTTATATGGGACATTTTTTGTAGTGAAATTAGCATAACGCGGTGGTCCAAGATCGTTGTTAGCCCCAAAATAGTAGCTACTCATTACCCGAGTGAAACCATAGTCATTAGCTAAGGTAAACGCAACCGCTAACTTGTAGTCGACTGGATTTTCAAAGGTGACGACAGTACCGCCACTACCGTGATTTCTCTGGTTGTCATGGTTATCGACAAATACGAAGGCGTGATTAGAATCGGTCATATTCTTGTTGTGGTCAACGACACTTCCGAGTCTGTCGAACCTGTCAATTCCGTCTTTTATATTTTCACAGTATTTGAACTCAGTGACGTAGCCAAGAGACGTGTACTCTTGCGTTGTTACTGATCCGTTGCCTTGGTCAATGACCTCGAAATAGAAAAATGGCCGCCCTCCCCCGGGTAAGTCCTTTACTTGCTGATTGATGGCTTGTAAGTCGTTAGGCCACATATACCCAGCAGCGCCTACACGGAAACCTGCCACTCCATGATCAATCAGAGCGTTTAGGAAGACCACGGTTCTGTTTTGGACATTAAATGTCGTTTGATTAAGATCTATGAGCCCATTGAGATAACAGTCTCGTATGATGTGTACATCACTGGACGAGCTGACGGAACATAATTGGTTAAAATCCTCAGCGATGTAAGGGACAGCGGGAAACCAATACAGATTAGCATCGAATGAACTTCCCGCAATTCCAGTTCCATTTCTTCCAAGAGCAGCCATGTTGTTAAGAACTACGTCAACATAAATTCTGAAAAAGAACATGAACATGAGCTGCTTATCGTGAAATGTCAATGTAACTTGCATACACAACTAGCTGGGGAATGTTAAGTCGGCTGCTGTTAGACTACAATTACCCAGTAGTGATTAAATACAAACAAATATAACAGCAAAAACCTTAATATTGATCCCAACTCATAGGAGCAGATCACAGATAGTCTGTATATGTGTAACCAAAATTGTAACTATAAAACATGCAAACATCGTTGGTTTCTCGTCATACTCATGTGACCGGCTATTTAAATATTATTTGTTGTTTTTTGTGATGAGGATGATTTCAGTCAATTTATTATTTCCATGGCAATTTTATTACACTTTACGTATGTCTTTCTAACAAGCCAGTTTTAACAATGATTCATCCTGAATTACCAATACGGAACAACAAATATATTAACACTACACGAACATTATCAAAACTTAATAGACTTTTGTCCAAGTTGGACCGGCTACAATAGAAAAGCTGCATGGTACTGTTTTTTTAACAAATTAAACGACATATATTGGAACAGAGTGAACATTTACATTTCTTCAAAACAGTAAGGAACTAACTAAAACGAGTCATTAGATCCTTACAAGAAGCGAAAGCTAGCGACTGAATCTTTATTAAGTTCCGTACAATATGCAGTTTGAGAATTATTACCCATGTATATCAAGGGAGACGACTGCTGATAAGATAAAGCCATAAAACTTTACACAAGAAACAAATCGACACTGTCACGTGTCTTAATATACTTCCCAATCAACTATACATTTAAACCGAACCTTAAACCGGCTCCAAGTTTTACATTCGGGTGCAAACGACATATATTGGAACAGAGTGAACATTTACATTTCTTCAAAATAGTAAGGAACTAACTAAAACAAGTCATTAGATGCTTACAAGAAGCGAAAGCTAGCGACTGAATCTTTATTAAGTTCCGTACAATATGCAGTTTGAGAATTATTACCCATGTATATCAAGGGAGACGACTGCTGATAAGATAAAGCCATACAACTTTACACAAGAAACAAATCGACACTGTCACGTGTCTTAATATACTTCCCAATCAACTAGACATTTAAACCGAACCTTAAACCGGCTCCAAGTTTTACATTCGGGTGCAAATAGAACTAACGGTTGCTATATAATCTAAATGATCTATTATTGAGCTCTTAATATACTTTTACTTGGATAAATCACTAACAACAGTGTTTTAAATTAATACCTGACCCCAACGGCCTTGCACCTGCTGACCATGTCTGCAAACTCAGCCTCCGTTCCACTGCGACTGTGCAGCTTGTAACTCACCGGCTGGTAGCGTTCCCACCAGGGGCGGGGCGGTGACGTCACCATCACGTGTTCGTTAGCAGGCGACACCTGAACGCCACAGAACCCTTTCTTAGAGAGGAAGCGCTCACATTCCAGAGCTATATCCGTCCATCTCCACTCGAATAGCTCAACGATCACCTGTTTTCCATCGCAGTGGGGGTCCGTGTACTGCGCCAAAACATTACCTTAAGTAAAGATATGTTGCGCGTCATGAGAAAACCGGTCTTAATGCATGTGCGTAAAGGTCGTCCCGGATTAGCCTGTGCAGTCCGCTTTTATGGTATTTTCTGTTTCAAGGAGGTCTCTTCTAAACATAAATCCACTTGAGGCGGAAAGTGTCGTCACGGATGACACTTTACGCACATGCATTAAGTCCGGTTTTCCACGACACGCCTCATATACAAATGAAGCGTATGAAGTGATATAGTATACATCAGCTGCAGCAATCACGGTAATTAGTTAATAACCATTTGACACTCGAAACTCTTTAGCTTATATTCGCATGCAACATCTAAAGTATCCACACCATCAAATCATTAATCAGACATATAGAGAATACTAGGTCAGTGTTGAATATAGAGGTTTATCCTTCGAGGCTTAGAAAACCGGACGCGCAAGCCTATTTATCCAATCATATCTTCTTACAAAATATATAACAACACATGTTAAACAAATTGTGGAGTTCATAAACCAGTAAAACTATTCTTCATACTAGTATTTTATGCAATGTTTACGAATTGCTTAAAGAAGTAGTCCCAAGATTATAGAAATAAAATTGACGAAATTATAGCTGTTTACAAAATTTATTGTATATGCTTCTTTATTACTGCAAAATACTATCGAATAATACTGCAAAATACTATCAAATAATAAGTACTTTCATAGCCAACAAAGACTGAACTGCCTATTGATCTTTATAAAATTTATTATCTATAAATAGATCAATACACAGTCAGGGGCCATGACCTTCCTGGTCGTTTTAAAAAAACCTGACTGCATGTGTGACTGCAAGTTTAATTTTATTGTTTCAGAAAACATGGTTGCATATTTTAAATGCATTGTGTGTACATTATCTTCCAATAGCCTACTAGAAATTTCTATTGGTAAAAGTTAACAATGGCGACCGTACCGTGTAACGGAATACATGTAGATAACGCAGTCCGTGCACGCGACATGTAGATTTCTACAGTGTGGAAATACAGCTTAGTTTATTCCATGGGGTGTTATTTCGTCAATGCTGGCGTGAAGATGGGATACAATACATGTTTTTGAAACCTTATAAGTCGCTTGTACATTACCAATACTGTTTGACCTTAAAGATTTGTTCTATACAATGAAACATATCAGTAAACAACGACAACAAAAATATATCAAGTTTCATAGCATACCAACTGTTATAAGTAAAATCCAAGCAAGTGTTGTATCCATAGTAGGTTATAAAGAAGAGATGAGAAATTATCTGAAAGACCACCCCCTTTTAATCATAAATGTTGTACACTTCTGATAAGACGCATACCCTATTAACATGAACAGTAGGAGTCACTCGTCGAGCTAACATCATATTGATAAGTATTAACGTTCATTGCTGATAAAAATGAGCCCTCGTTGGCCTTACTTTACGAGTAGTCTTACTATTTGCGCAACGGACCGACGTTTGAAAGAAGTACGGTTTATAAGTACGTCAATGTTTATGTCCATACAATATTTAATGAAAACACATCACGGTCGTATTTGTGTGTGTCGTATATTATTATTTAAATCAGCCTGCAACCAATACTTCCGGGTCGCTTTAAGATTAATGGTTCTGAAAATAATTACCACGCTCGGAAAACGCCTTTTAATTTACCCAAAACATGTTGCTAAATCCTAAAAAGTGTATTGACCTGACGTCATTTCATGTTGACGACGTCATTTCACCAAAATAACGTTATGCGATTGGTAGGTCAAAGAATACGTAGCCAATGAAAACGCTCAAAAAATTATCTTACACATGTGTACGATACAATTATTCGTAATGGTTGTATTACACGGAAAAAAAGGTATAGCATATGTGATAAATATATATTTTTGGTAACGTAAATATTGGAAAATCCTACTTGCCAAATAACTGTAAAAAAAAACAACGATAGAGGAAGATGACAGACTCAATGCTTGATCCCGAGAGAGATCAATAACTGAACAAATGACATTCAACAGTCCCTGTTTGTCAAGGTTGAGCAAAATCTACCAGCAGTGTCTGTGCAGGATTTCCAAAAGCGATATTTCGTGACGAAAATCGGGATGCACAGATGCTGATCCCGTGTGGGGATACCTTGGCAAATATCAACTCTAATGTTGTATCCTAAAGACGTATTCTACTGCTGACCATGCCTGCTGACCGTTACTGGGGAGCAAATCGAGGCGTGTGAAAACAATAAGGCGGTTGGAAAAGTACCCCATGTCGACGATGACAACGGATTGGTTATGGGGCCTTGGACTGATGAACATTCACAAAGCCTTGGGCTGATGAACATTCACAAAGTAGATAAATAAATGTGAATTCGGTGATCGATTTGCTTGCCAAAAAGGAACGACGACTAGCGCTACCTCGTACTCTTTCGTGACATTTTATTGCCTACCTAAAAGGGTAACTTTGTTGTTTTTGATTGCGTTATATTTGTTGATTGAACGATAATGAACTTTCGTTGTTGTGAAATGTATATTCATTTTCATTTTAGTTAGTTGTGAAAATTACGTCAAGAAGCACACCGAAAAAGACATTTATATACAAGCCAACTGTATTCTGAGAACGTCTAGAAAACAAAAACAATTCCGAGGCGGGGCATGACCCCGGACCGCCCTAGAATGGTGCGTTATCCTAATTGGGGTCCAGCTACGCGTCTGCTACAGACAGCAAAGAATTGAGGTGGTACAAGGACATGTGAATTTTAGAAAGATTTGTCGCTATCCGTTGAAATGGTGTTGGAGTGTGCAAACACAGTGTTCTTTCCGAAACACTTTATTTGAAATCTAACAGAAATGAATATTAATCTGTGGATCCATTATTAACAAGTATGGGGCATATTCATTGCAGTTTCATGTGTATGTAAGATCTTCGAACAAACAGACAAGCCAGTTTAAGAGTCTATGTGATTATGAAATGCCGGTCTGTGCGTACTTGAATGGACAATTTCTAGTGTATCAAATGTATGACGCATCAAACAGATTGTATCATCGTATTGTGAAGAAAGCTCACAGTTGACATGTACTCGATTGAAGATTTGTTTCTTGTAATGACCCAGATACTGCATTGTTTGGTTTTTGTTCTCAAAGTTTTTGCTATTTTTTATTAATTTTTGCTGTAGTATTTCTATTCCTTCCTTTGGGTATTTTTCGCTTCTTCTCGTACTGTATGTATACTCGTTTCTTATTTGATCATTTGTTTCCAATTTTAATGCATATAATTTACTTTTAAGATTAATGAAAAATTACAATTATGTTTTCAAAGCAAATGTTAATAAGCTTGTTATCATTGTAGAATTATCAAATATCACTATTTTTCGCATATATTATAATAATTAAATAGTGGTTACTGTCGTAGATGTAATATTCATATTTAACTATATTGTCACTAAATCACTTTCGCTGTATACAGTTGTGTGAACTATTTTAAATGACGAGTGTATTTTAACGCTAAAATATATGTCTTTAAGTTTGTGTTTCTTTTTATTCGTCATTTCATTCACATAATACATACATGTACACAGTGTTCAATGTATCGTGAAGAATGCTCACAGTTGACATGTTCTCGATTGAAGATTGTTTTCTCATAGTTGCCAAAGACTATATCGTGTTTTTTTTTTATATTTTGATATAGAATAGTTTGTTTCATTGAAAATGTAATTTTGCCTGTATAAATATTGCGTTTAATTTTTGAGTTTGTGTTTGGTGTTTTCGTTAATTTTGTAAATTTGTAAGCTTGTGATCATTGTAGAATTATCAATATGTCACAAATTTTCACATATATTCGAATAATTGACTATTTGTAGCTGTCTTTGATGCAATATTCATATTTAAATATACCGTATTATCACTAAATTAATTTTGCTGTATACTGTTGTATAAACTATTTTAAATGATGAGTATAACTCTGAAATAGATGTCTTTGAAAAAAAAATTACGCTAGTTGAACTTGCGTTTTTTGTTTCGTCTTATTCGTCATTTCATCCACATAATACATGTTTACATATATAAACAAACCATAGGATGCAAATGATAACACATGGCATAAACTGCGTCATACATTATATATAGATTTTACTATCTAAACAAAAGTCAAAACAAAGATGTAAACAATACACATTTATACACTTTCTTAAAATTATTGCCAAACGAATAGTAACGGGAGACAGTGATTTATTCGTAGTATCGCGTCTTTCGAAAATTATGGTAGCAATATAATACTAGTACATTGCCTGTAAATTTGCGTGTCGAAGCGTTTACGAACGTTAGCACACTTGTTAAAGTAACGTACGAAGCGGGAGAAAAAATAACGACGAGAAAATAAAAAGAGAAAGAAGATGGAGAAGAGTGAGAGACAGGAAGGAAGAGTGTGGAGGAAATGTGAGCGAGGATCCAGAGAGAGTCAAGGACGAAGAAGACACGCCAAGTGAAACGAAGAGTGACAGAAAAGGAGAAAGAAGAGAGAGTGAGAAAGAAGAGAAAGTGAGAAAGAAGAGCGAGAGAGTAAGTAGGAAAAGTGGGATTGAAGGATTTGAGAATAAGAATAGGAAACAGTGTTAGCGAGAAGCGACACTTAGAGAGAGGTAAACAAGAGAAAAGTAAGTGACGGAGAATGGTGAGCAAGACGGGAAAGGAAGAGATGGTGAGAAGGCATAGCTAGTGAAACAAAATGAGAAAGAAGTGTTTGTTAGAGAAAGCAAAATATATTGTAATATGAGCGGCATATTACTTCTAAAGCATATTTACACATCGAATTAATTGATTATATAACTGTATTTTAGGGTCGATGCTTTTCAAACATTGCATGAATCGGAAACGAAATTTGACAGGTCACGAAATTATGTAACATTTACATGTGTTATCATCCACATGTACTGGATCCATTACTGTGGTGTTAAATACAACTCAGAAAGACAATAAGGATTGAAAACTTACTTATTGCCATTAGGAATTGCGTTTATTATGTCCTAATCCTCCGTGTTTTGGAATTTGGTTTGCTTTCGGCGCCCTCTGTCACTTGAAACTATTTTAAGTTGTTATATTTGTGCATTTGCTACAAATATTGTATCTTAGTGTTGCGGTTACATTCCACTACTGTTCTTGGTGAAAAAGGGGCTATACCGATTAGGGGCAGTGTGTTTGTATGCACTTTAGGATATTCGAAAGGGTTTATTTTCTCTACGGCGGAAGGATTCTTTTCGGAATTTTCCGAAAGCTCGATCATTGGAGGATCACTACACACGTCATATAGGAGGAAGCGTTCTGATTGGCTGGAAGGAACCAAAGAACCGTTTGAAGTATCACAGCGCGGGATAGTATAAAAGTGACGACACAGAAGGAACGCTAGCTTTTCACATTTTGTAATTTCGGACTGTAACATCGCAAAATTCACTAACAAAATTATACTAACTTTAACATTTACATTAACATTTAAACATTTTACTACACTTTAACAAGGAGGAGGACACGGATCGAGGACGCGAGGATGGAAACGTAATAGTTGTTGTTGATTCATTGTAATCTGGACATTTCTAAATCGACGTCTGCTATTAACATTCACATTAATAATAACCGTAACGATAAGTTGATATATATTACAGTTACCATTTATTGCTATGATATATATTACAGTTACCATTTATTGCTAAACAGCTATATTATGTTATTTACATTATTCTTTAAGTACGAAGTACAATAAATTACAGTTGTTTATTCAAATTTATTCTGTTCGTCTGTTATTAATACACCAAGACAGTCCGACCCTCTCGTAGAGTATAATATTCCGAGGTTATATCGCAGTCCACCATAGGGATTCGCGTTACAATTGGTGTCAGAAGTGGGATGCTAATATATTTTTAGCATCTAGAACAGCGAATATTTACTCCCGTGGAGACGTCTGCAAGGACAAAACCCGATATTTTTCGGAAACGGACGATTTGGAAGGTAGCGTTTGTTTCGGATCCGTAGTACATACATCGTTTTCAGAATCGGATTTGGTTTTGGATACGGATATTCGGATCCGTACAGTTCGACGATTCGGATCCGCATGCATTTAACTTTTGGAAATGATCCGCGCATTTCGGATTTATTTATTTTCGGATTCGGCGGCTGTTTCGGAATTATTTCGTCGGAATCGTAACATAGGATCCAAACTACTCAACGACTCGGAATCGTTTGCACGTAACTTTTGGATTTGGTCCGCGGATTTCGGATTGGCCTATTTTCGGATTCGGTGGCTGTTTCGGATTATTTTTTTTGAATCGTAAATTAGGATCCAGATATTTTGAAAATTCAGGTATACTGTATTCAAAATTTAGTTATTAGATGAGTACAGACGCGTTTCGTATTTAGAAAGGCTGGTTTTCGGATCATTGTGATTACTTCACAGTTGAGGTATTCCCTAAAACTTTTAGAGCAAATTTAAACGCATATATTCCGGACATTTTATTTTTCGGTTGCGCGAACAGCTACACACGAACAACTAAGGTATTTAATAATTATTTGCACAAACCTCCCGAGTCATTCAGAATCAGAATCGGTCCTGTATACCAATATAAAATACTAAACTTTCAATTTTAATTTACAGAAAAGCTCAAACAACACCAATATGGCCGATAGACAGGGTTCGGATTCGGAAGTTAATTTTAACATGAATCCCTTCGATGGAGGTGATGATGATGACGAGCAGGGGGACAAAGATCACAATTACGCACCGCCGCATGGACAACGCAGAGACACTTACCGCATGTTAAACCAGACCCTTTTACTGGAGAGGAGGATTGGGATCAGTATATTTCTTACTTTGAAGATTGTGCAGAGTTGGCACAATGGTCGGAAAAGGAGAAATTACTGTATCTAGCAACATCTTTAAAACAACAAGCAAGGGTCCACTATAGTTCTCTACCAGCCCATGAAAGGAGGTCGTACAAGGTGTTAACAGCGCAGTTAGAACAAAGATTTGGAAGTAAAAGACAGAGCACTCGATGGTTATCAAAAATTCAGAACAGGACTCGGGGCAAGAATGAGTCAGTCGCCGCGTTTGGTGATGAAATAAGGCTTTACACTCAAAAAGCTTATGTGTCGTTAGGCCCGGAAGCACAGGAGATGTTGGCGTTAGAACACTTCATTAAAAGCTTTTCGCCTGAGATGAGGTGCAGACTGATGGATAAGGGCTGCAGGACAATCAGGGAGGCTGTTGAAGTAGTAGAACGCTACGAGGACATACTAGGAAGGGCCAGCACAGGTGCGGTGACATCTCAAGTAAGGGGTGTATTAGCAAACCGAGAGGGGTCGGGTATAGTAACATGCAGTGAATCACAAGATGTAAAGGCTCTTCAAGAGATAAAGTGTTCTATAAGGCGGATGGAGCAGCGTTTAGATAAGCTAGAAGCAAATAGTCGCAAAGGTAGTAGTAGCAGGTCGTGCTACACATGTGGAGAAAGAGATCATTTTTACAGAAGTTGTCCAAATAATGGGGCCCAGAGAAGAAATTTTTCCCAGAAGTCGGAAAACCTCAGACAGTCACCTCAATAGGTCGAGAGGTGACGGATACATATACAGGGCGACCTATATGTAAGGTGGATGATGAAGGTAACGACATATATCTAAGAGTTGGTAAAGTTGGTATTAAGCCCAATACCAAGGACAATGGTTTGTACACCCAAGGTTGTGTCTACAACACGGAAATAACAGTTTTATTAGACAGCGGGGCCACTGCTTCATTGATATCAAAAGCCGCATACAATGATGTGCAGAACATGTTAACATGACGTTGCATCAACACGATGTTCATATCAAAGGCGTTGATGGAACAAAGATAAATGCTTATGTATACACCGTTGCAAATATTGTTTTGGGATCTTTTTCAACTGAAGTAAAACTCATTGTCTGCGATATGCCGTTACCTGGGATATTGGGGCAGGACTTTATTATGAGGAATATAAAGTTATGGGATTTCGAAACATTGGAACTATATACAAAGGACGGTAGGACCATACACTGTTACTCAGGCGAATCAACGGGCAACGTTTGTAGAGTAAGTGTTATAGAGAATGTAGATATCACTCCCGGGAGTTGCGTGTTGGTTCCCGTTAATGTATCAAAAGCAATTGATAAGCATGAACTGGTCTTCGTAGATGACGCATATGGAGGGAATATTACACTTCTCAAAGGTGTACTAGATCCAAACAAACAGAATGCAGTCATTGGCCTATTGAATGAAACAGATGAAACTATAACAGTCGAAAACGAACAAGTAATTGGGGAATGCCACTCTGCTATTGAAGATGTACAGCCAGCGACAGTAGACAGATGTGCAACCTGTACTGAAACTGCTAATAAGACAACAAGTGAATCGAAAGGTTCTGCCGTACCGGAACATTTGTCATCTATGTTCGAAAGCAGTACATCTCATCTTGAAACAAGCGATAGAGACAAATTTGCTAAGCTGATAAATAAATATCACGATGTATTTGCAAAATCTTCTAATGACCTAGGTTGCACCAACAGAGTCAAGCACACCATAAACACTGGAACAACTCGTCCAATTCGTCAACCTGTTCGACGTCAGCCTTATGGAAAGAGAGAAACGAACAACAAGAGGTCAAAAAGATGCTTGAAAAGAGAATTATAGAGCCTTCCAATAGCCCTTGGTCGTCTCCAATTGTTCTTGTAGGCAATAAAGATGGATCAACAAGGTTCTGTGTTGACTACAGGCGTCTAAATGAGGTCACGGTTAAAGACGCATATCCCATTCCACGCGTGGATGATTGCTTTGATGCTCTATCTGGCTGTCGGTGGTTTAACTGCATGGACCTTTGTTCAGGATTTTGGCAAATTGAAATGGACGAAAGCGATAAAATTAAAACTGCATTTTTAACAAGTCTAGGGTTGTATCACTTCCGGGTCATGCCTTTCGGACTCGTAAATGCCCCTTCTACATTTCAAAGGCTTATGGAGGATACGCTACGAGGTCTACAGTGGGAAGAATCATTAATATACATGGACGACATCATAACACCTGGTGAGAATGTAGATCAGTGCCTTGAACGGTTGGAAAATGTATTTGTTCGGCTGAGAGGCGCGAACTTGAAACTAAAACCTTCAAAATGCATTTTCTTCCAGCAGTCCGCTAAGTTTTTAGGTCATGTTGTGACAGCAGACGGTGTGAAAACCGATCCAGAGAAAATCCAAACTGTTCGAGATTGGCCGACACCCAAGAACTGCAAGGAGGTGCGTAGCTTCCTAGGATTGGCCTCATATTATAGGAGATTTGTACACATGTTTACAGATATTGCGAGGCCATTACACAAGCTGTGTGAAAAGTCAACGAGATTTCAATGGACAGAAGATTGTCAAAAGCCATTTGACACACTTAAGAGAGCACTAACTTCAACGCCTATTTTGGCGTATCCAAAGCTTGGCTCAAAATTTATCTTAGATACCGACGCCTCAGACGTAGCTGTTGGAGCTGTTCTTTCAAAAGTACAGGATGATAAAGAGAGAGTTATTGCTTACATGAATAAATCAATGAACACCCATGATAGAGCTTACTGTATAACCAGAAAAGAATTACTTGCCGTTGTTACAGCTTTAAAACATTTCCACTGTTACCTCTATGGACAAGAGATACTTTTAAGAACGGACAATGCCGCAGTAAGCTGGATGCAAACACTCCAACAGGTCAAGTTGCCCGCTGGTTACAGGAATTGAACACATATCACTTAACAGTGACCCATCGAAGCGTAAAGAGCCATTCTAACGCCGATGCGCTTTCAAAAAGACCCTGTAAAGCTAAACATCAACAGAGTCTACAGGAAACGTTTGAAACAAACAAGAGTGACACAGATGAAGCTGAAATAGAAGAGCAAATAAGGGCGGTTACAAGAAACCAGGCCAAAGACCATACTCAACTGTTTACAAACAATCAGGTACTTTTGAATGGCTGGACTGCAGTTGAAATATCGACTAGTCAGTTGAATGACGTCAATATTGGCAATATTAAAATAGCACTTCAGGAAGGACGACCAAAACCTAATTGGTCAGATATTTCTGCACATGCATCTGAGTTAAAGACGTTATGGCGACAATGGGACCGCTTGGATATACAAGGCGACCTGCTTTACCGAAAATTCGATACAAATGACGGGGCTACTGTGTACCAACTGGTAACTCCTTCCGATCGACAACATGACGTCATCAGGTATCATCACGATCTTCCATCCAGCGGTCACCTTGGGGTTGATAAAACCTTGGAAAAGGTCAGGCAAGCGTTCTATTGGCCGGCGATGACGGATTCAATTAAACGTTATTGTAGAACATGCGATAACTGCACGGCCAGGAAACTATCCAGGAAGTCAAACAAAGCACCACTAGGACAATACATCGTTGGTGAACCAATGGAAAGAATAATGATGGATCTTCTTGGGCCACTTCCTGTTAGTGATGCAGGTAACCAGTATATTTTGGTCATTTCAGACTGGTTTACCAAATGGACAGAGTGTGTTGCCATTCCAGATATGAAGTCTAAAACAGTAGCAAAAGCCTTTCTGAACATGTTTGTTTGCAGGTTCGGGGTACCATTGCAGATGTATACAGATCAAGTGTTTTGAGTCCAAATTGATGAAGGATCTATGTGAATTGCTTGGTATAGAGAAGACTCGTGCAACATCAATGAGACCGCAGGCTAACGGACTGGTAGAGAGATTCAATCGAACGCTTATTTCTATGTTGAAATCTTATTGTGATTCAACACAGAATCAATGGGAAACTTACTTACTGCAAGTGATGATGGCTTATCGTTCCTCACCTCATAGCAGTACTAAAATTAGCTCGAATAAGATGGTACTTGGGCGCGAAATAACGCTACCAATGCAGGCCCTAATCGGACGACCACAAATGTATACCGAGAATGATGATCAGGAAGAGTATGTAATGGATCTTCAGCACAAATTACAGAATTGTCATAACATTGCACGGCAGAACTTAAAAGTAGCAGCCAGGTACCAGAAGAAGAATTATGACAGTTATTCTCGGAAAAGAGTATACTCACTTGGTCAACTAGGTTGGCTGCATAATTCTTCCCGGAAAGTGGGAATAAGCACAAAGTTGGTTAAAAAATGGAAGGGCCCATTTGTTATCACCAAGGTCTTGGACGATTTGGTGTGCATGGTCAAGCAATCGTCCAAAGGAAAACTGAAAGCGTATCACGTGGATAGACTGTATCCTTACTGTGGAACAAAATTTCCAAATTGGATACGCAAAACAGTTTTTAAGAATTAGTGAAGTGTTCAGTTGTTAATTGTTGAAATTAAACAAGTCACATTGTTGATGCCTTTATGAACATATAACATGTATATAAATATAATAAATAATATTTAAAAAAAAAACAACATCATTACAATGTATATTATAAATTTATAATATATAAGTAAAATGCAGATAACGAGTGTATATTCAAGTATATTTAAATAAACGTTTGAAATCCCATGGATGTGTTGTGCCTGAAGTGTGGTCTGCGACATTGTAATCGACATCTGATCCAGGGGTGCCCTGTCTTGGTGGATTTGTCATTGAGCTGGATTCTCTATCCTTCACTATCCAACTTATTCTTTATATTTCAGTAAGAACTGCTGGTTATGTGAGGCCATGTTTCAGTCGAGGAGTGCGCTCCTGAAACATATGACGTCAGCGGAACATCGCCGACTAACAGTTTTATGTCCTTGGTGTACCGGCAGAACCAGAACCTTCACTCGTATAAGTGATTTGGAGGTTCACGTAAAGAAAGTCCACCCAGAATTGATGCTCCCTAGGGACCGTTTCAGCAGATCCAATGGCTTCTACTTTGCCACCTGTCGTGAAGATTATGCCAAAATTGTAGACAACATTACGACATATAACTCGGATGCGGCCTACGACGTACGCACGGTAGTTAGGAACTGGGCAGAGGGATTTGACGACAGGAAAGACAGGTTCGAAAAGTGGAATGATGGCTGGAAAGCAGGGGTAGCGATAGCAGGAAAGGCCAGGGGGAAATCAAAAGAGCAAATGAGGGCAAGAAGCGAGACGTGCGAGGAAAGTGTTGAAGGTGGACGAAAGGACGATGTGGAGAGGGAGAGCAGTTTTCATAGGAGAAAACACACGGTGAAGGAGATCGAGGAGAGTGTTGCAGGTGGACGGAAGGGGTACGTGGAGAGTGGTTTTCAAAGAAGAAAACACACGGCGGAGAAGATCGAGGGGAGTGTTGCAAGTGGACGGAAGGAGGACGTGGAGAGTGGTTGTCATAAGAGAAAGCACACGGTTGAAGACATTGAGGAGAGTGGTTTTTCTAATAGAAAACACACGGCGGAGGAGATCGAGGGAAGCGAGTGTAGGGCGAGAAAGGACGTTGCAGAGGAGGAGGAGGCTGTAAACAAGAAGAGACCTCGCCAGTGTTGAGAGAGTTATCGATGTTTTGTCAGCATACGAGGACAATATTGTCTTAGGTGAGGAGGAGACAACACCTGAAGAACAACAACAGGAAGACACAAATGAGGAAAACGAGTCCGAAACCAGAGTAGGACTTAAATGTGACGCACCTGTTACAAGGATAATAAATGTGAGAAATATAGAACTGAGTGATGTAAGTGAGACTACTGAGAGTAGTAGCTCGGCCTCGTCCAGTGCGGAGACATTCGATGGTCCGGGGATTGGTCTTCGCACTAGGGCATTTAAGATTTTGACGAGAGGAGCTATGCCCGTGTGTCCTCCTGCCAAAAAGGACTGGACACGTGTGGGAGAAATAAAGTTTCAATTTGGGGGACAGGAGATGTGTTGGCCACCATCAGATTGGCGGACCCTAACTCCGGATCAGCGGTTGATGGCTAGGGAATATGCCGCGATGTTTCTTTAGAACCGCGGTAAGATTAAGTCATTGCAGACATCCTGAAGAGCTTTGTTGGATAAGTATGCATTTCTGATGTTGGACGGTGAAGGTAGAGCGCAGGAGGAAGAACAGGATTTCGATAAAGTGGAGGGGAAAATCAGGCAATACAACTTTTCGTACCTGAAATCTGTCACGAAAGGGGAGGTCGCCGATAGCCGGACGTCATGGGGTATCGTCAAAACAATTGCAAATGCGGATCGGTGGACCGACACGGACGCGATAACGGCGGAGCTGGACGACGCGGGAATCAAAATAAAATTATAATTGCAACTTTTATCCAGTGAATGCGTTACTTGTTCCAATTAGTTAATATAGTTCTTGCCACATGCAATTTTATTTTCACTGGAACTAGAATGAAACATTGATCCAGTGTGTGTTCTATAATGTTGTTTGCATTCTATAGTTCTTGCTAATGCAGGGTTTATTTTAACATGTCATAGTAATTCATGAAAATATTATACAACTGTATGTTTAATATGTTTAGGGCTGTTATTATAGCATATGTAAAAATTAAATAGTTGTTGTTGTTACTAGATATTAACTATTGTATCCTAGTGTATAGTATAATCCAGGAGGATTATTTTAATAAGGAAGAGGGAAGTGTAATATGAGCGGCATATTACTTCTAAAGCATATTTACACATCGAATTAATTGATTATATAACTGTATTTTAGGGTCGATGCTTTTCAAACATTGCATGAATCGGAAACGAAATTTGACTGGTCACGAAATTATGTAACATTTACATGTGTTATCATCCACATGTACTGGATCCATTACTGTGGTGTTAAATACAACTCAGAAAGACAATAAGGATTGAAAACTTACTTATTGCCATTAGGAAATTGCGTTTATTATGTCCTAATCCTCCGTGTTTTGGAATTTGGTTTGCTTTCGGCGCCCTCTGTCACTTGAAACTATTTTAAGTTGTTATATTTGTGCATTTGCTACAATATTGTATCTTAGTGTTGCGGTTACATTCCACTACTGTTCTTGGTGAAAAAGGGGTTATACCGATTAGGGGCAGTGTGTTTGTATGCACTTTAGGATATTCGAAAAGGTTTATTTTCTCTACGGCGGAAGGATTATTTTCGGAATTTTCCGAAAGCTCGATCATTGGAGGATCACTACACACGTCATATAGGAGGAAGCGTTCTGATTGGCTGGAAGGAACCAAAGAACCGTTTGAAGTATCACAGCGCGGGGTAGTATAAAAGTGACGACACAGAAGGAACGCTAGCTTTTCACATTTTGTAATTTCGGACTGTAACATCGCAAAATTCACTAACAAAATTATACTAACTTTAACATTTACATTAACATTTAAACATTTTACTACACTTTAACAAGGAGGAGGACACGGATCGAGGACGCGAGGATGGAAACGTAATAGTTGTTGCTGATTCATTGTAATCTGGACATTTCTAAATCGACGTCTGCTATTAACATTCACATTAATAATAACCGTAACGATAAGTTGATATATATTACAGTTACCATTTATTGCTATGATATATATTACAGTTACCATTTATTGCTAAACAGCTATATTATGTTATTTACATTATTCTTCAAGTACGAAGTACAATAAATTACAGTTGTTTATTCAAATTCATTCTGTTGGTCTATTATTAATACACTTAGACAGTCCGACCCTCTCCTAGAGTATAATATTCCGAGGTTATATCGCAGTCCACCATAGGGATTCGCGTTACAATATAGTTCGTAAAAGCTACGAAAAAACAAAGGAGAATAATTATTTTAGGACATAGTTAGAGATGTAGGACAGTATTAGAATGAAGAAAGTAGAAGTTAATAAAGCCATCGGGCTACCACGACCAGTACACGATGATGGTGGGCTGTTAGAGCCCGGGCAACCCTGTTCACCAGACAGAGTAGGAAATATCCGCACTAAGTAATGCAGACCTAGCTTCAAGTACCTGAATTCAGAAAATATTTGGCCATTTATATATACATTCAGTGTATCTTTGTACAGGTTTTAATCCATGAAACGTTTTTGTACGCTTCCGGTCATATACATAACACGTTTAGGTGTAAAAATACATTGTCCTTTGTGGTCTAGTACATACTGCGTAAGACTGTCGACATAAAGGACCCCAGTTCAAACCTGGAAAGTGTGTATATTTTTTTCTTGACATTTTGTATTAAATATGTTATGGTTGTTCAATTTTTGTTTATTTAAGAAATAATTTTTGATTAATCGTTGTTTATCGGCCAATAAACAACGATATTGAGTTCTGATGCACAGGAATTAAACCACGAAGGCGTTACGAGTAGGAGAACATACACATTCTACCAAACACTACTATTGGTGGAACTGACCACATATCTGCTGTGGTGTATTAAATAATTTGATAAAAGACAAGAAGCAAGAGCAGTTCATCGTGTTCTAAATGACCATCTGTAAATGTTAGAAGCACTTTGTAATGCATCACGCACTGTAGTTTAAATGTGCAGTTCAGGCTTAAAAAGCATTGCAAGATCCTGAAAGTATTGAACACATTTTTATGTGTTGAACTGTACACGGTAAAACAAATTTTCAGGTCATCATTTTTTGTTCTCTTTCGATCAAAGATAAACTGCCGGTTATCGTTCCACTTTGGTACAACTGCATTCTTCTGTGAACGTATATAATGCAGATTCCAGTTTATGTATATTCTATCAAGCGTATCCTGTATGTGAAACAAAACTTTGAAGTGAAAAACGTTTTTAATTCATCCTATTACTAGTGGTCCTTCAGATCTTTTAAAAATATATCTACCGCTGTGTTTATTGGCGTCTCAAAGTTTCGCACCTAGTTCAGTTTTTAAATCGACACATTTCTCCCATAAATGAAACTGCTGAGACCAAATATACTGTCCATATCACTATCTCGAAAGAATGGCTGTAACAAGTTAAGAATTGAGTTTTCACACTCGTGTTTTCTTTTTAACACTCAACACTCAACATAAATATTTTTGGATAATTAAACCCACATTGAAAATGCTTGTTATCGTCTCCATTTTTGTTTGTGAGTTTTTTGATATGGTATGATCTGATATGTGTCGGTACAGCTGGTATTGCCTAATGAACCCGAGTATGAACAACACCATTGCTAAACTTGCATTCATTCTTGTCCTTTAGGTCATACAGAATTACTCTAATTTGCAGAGTTCAATTACGTTCCTTTTTGTCAAATAACACATTAACTGATGTAATATTACACATAAGACATTGCACCTATAACCAAAGCATCTCAGACATAAGACATTACACCTAAGACATGAGACAAAATACAACGCCTAAGACATAATACATAAGACACAACACCTAAGACATAAGGAAAACACCTAAGACATAATACATGTACTACACAATTGCTAAAACCGCATTCATGCTTGTTGTTGTATGACATACAGAACGATTATAAGTTGCTAAGTTCCATAACGTCGTTCTTAAACAAATACTACATTAAATGTTGTACAAAAACACATATAACATAGCACCTAAGACACAAGACAAAACACCTAAGACATAATACATAACACCTAACGCACGATACATAACTCAAAACACATACGACAAAATGGCCCTTTTAGGCTTCCGTGGCTAAACCTTGAATTAAAGTGCTTTTAAAATGCAATTGAGTAGAAAACAGGATAAATAGATTACATGCTATGTGCCGGGAAGGAGAAATTAATGTACAATTATACTCAATAATAGTTAATGAATGATAGAGTATTTAAGTCAACATTATTGAAAGCTATACCTTAAATGTAGTAAAAGAATGTGTAGTATTTATATAATAATGTCAAAACTCCTCACAGTGGTCTTCACTGCTCCGCTGCATACATATCAATATCAATATTTGAGGCGAGTTGTGGGAAACCCGGGCTTAATTTATGTGCGTAAAGTGTCGTCCCGGATTAGCCTGTGCAGTCCGCACAGGCTAATCCAGGACGGCACTTTCCGCCTACAGAGGATTTATGTTGCGAAGAGACTTAATTTAAACAGAAAATACCATAACAGCGGAAAGTGTCATCCTGGATTAGTATTAAGCTTGGCATTAAGCCCGGGTTTCGCACGACACGCCTCAATTATATAACTCGATATTGCTTAAGGTAATTAACAAAATGAACCTACTTTAGTGTCGCTTGTTAATGTTTATTTGTATTTTTTGTACAATAAATGCGAATTGTTTTGAGTACACCAGAGTAATTTATGTATTATTTTGACGTTATTTATAAACATAATAATACTATTATAAAATATATATATGCTAAATATTATCCATAAGGCCTAAATTAAAATTAAGTTTGTTTGCCCTTCACCGACCGACCCACAAAAAAAGCCGCCGACTCAAAAAAGTTTATTAGAATACCTGCAGCAATATTTTTTTTATTTAGTCATTATTTTTCTTGTTTTAAATGTTGTTTTTTCTTTCTCTCACAACTTTCTTAGTCTACAACTTTGATCATTTGGCGCTTTAACAAGACAGTATACAGTCTGGTTCCCAGCGTACTATTCCGTAATAGCACGTCTGGCATGGGCTGATAACGGAGGACGAACATACGACAACAAATTTTATATAGAAAAAGAATATAATAATCTTAAAGTTTGTAGTGAAACTGGTATTCTCCCTTGTAAAGGCTTGTTTGAGTTATCTATTTAAATTAAGCACATGTTTTTATATGTTCAAGGTATTTTTATTGTTAATCCTGTTAAATTAGAATATCTAATATCTTAGTATCTACAATTTAATTATTTACTGTCAGTTTTTGTATATTTTGTAATGTCATAAATGTATTATATATTTGTTGTGTTAACTGTATGTACGGGGAAGTTGATCTTCCACTATTGGAAGAAAAGCTCCGCCAGGAAGTCTTTTAGCAATGTATTATTTGGAATGTATATACCACATATATATATTTCCACAGTAAGTTCAGTTGATTAAAATTTTATACTGTTAAAACTGCTGTTTTTCTTCTATTTTAAATATATAATCTTTCTTTGTTAAATTGCCATTTACAAAAACAATTTATTTGAGAGGACGGAGATATCCGAGTTAACAACATTTCTGATTTTTAGCTCACAGTGAACTATTGGTATAGAATACTTTTTCTGGGACGTCCCTCGTCTGGCGTCCTTATGTTGTCAACAGTTTGGACTGTTATCGCGATAAAGACAAGATTTTATTCAGTCTAGACCTAACTTGCATATTGTGAGCATGACCATAAATCTCGAATGATATCTCGGATGGTATCGATAATGGGCCAAATCGGACCAGAAATTTTATTACCCTCTTTTCAAGAAAAAAATGCATTTTTATAAGAAAGTTATCTTCATTTTTCATCTTATCTATACCAAACCTCCACAGTTTGTGTTTGTCAATAAGGTCTCATTAGAAGCACACAATGGGTCAGATTGGGCCACAAACAGTTATGGCCCCTTTGTGGAAAAAAGCACAACTTGCATTTATCCTGCATGGAGATTTTTTTTCAATCTTGATCAAACTTCCAAGGGTTTGAATGACCTTAAGGTCAAGCACAAGCAGCAACTGAAACAAATCAGTTCACGAACACTGGAGTTATTTTCCCTTAAATTTGAAAATTAATGCAAAAATGGACTTCATTTTCAACCAATATGGACCAAACTTGCACAAATTGTCTATGACCATAAGATCTAAAGCGAATTTGAATATAGAAAGAGTTCATGACAATACACTCTACTCTTTGGAACACGCCAGCAAGCATGACGCATAACCTTTGCACAGCCGCCGCTATTATTTTCAGAACTACAGCATTAAAACTATTCTTCCGAAATTGACTGCAAAAAATTGGAAGCCGAGAAAATTAACTTCGGTCCTTTCTTGTTTATGACCCTGTTTTTTGTTTGTCTTTAACAAGCAATGGCAAGCCATGGAACAAAAGAAAAAAAAGGGTATGTGAAAGTTAATAAGTTAGACAAATTATTTATGGACATTTTGGCTTACATTCCCGCATGCCTGTCACAACAGTATAGTCTTTCATCTGCGCCAGTACTCGTCATGGCCCTAATGTCTAATTTATTTGTGTCATTTTCATCAAATTATTTTTGATTTTCAATTCATTTATCTGACACTTTTCAGAAAAACAGTATGTACGTGTACTGTATTAATATGAGCGTGACTGTCGAGTCATTTAAGCCATTGATAATGATACACGTGTTTTCTTGTCAGACAGTGTGTAATCTAGCTGTATTCATTTTCATGCGTGTCTAGTCAGTTCAGACATTGTTATTAAATATAATACATGTACGTATTCTATTTTATGTTTATGCTCCTTTTAATAAAGCCAGTTTTACCCTGTCGCCATTTAAATTTTAATTGTATCTTTGTTTGAAAATCGCGATTACTTGGTTGTATCAATCAAGATGAAGAAAGTAATCGCGATTTTCAAACAAAGATACAATTAAAATTTAAATGGCGACATTCATGTATACAAAGGTCAAATTCTCGGAATATAAAAATAAAATATTGTTCCTACCTACCGACCCACCTCTAAAGTTTCGGGTCGGTAAAGGGCAAACAAAAGATTTTTTAATTTAGGCCTAACTTTCCTTATTTTATAATGACGTTTGAATAGTTATATAACTTTAATTAGTTCAGGTTTCACTGCAAATGTGCCAGACATCTGTTTAATACGAAATTGCGTGGAGTTAGCCTATAGATTCATTCAAACTACATGGAAATCTGGAACACGCTATCAAATAATGATAGTAAAGCGGTTCAATTAAAGATGGCAATTTGGACAGACAAGAACACTGTATATGCAGAGTTGAAAAGATAGCAGGCATCAGCTGAATTTTCGATGCCTGATGTTTTTATGCACTTAATGTTGAATTGATAATTGCCAGTCTACACCATTTAACCTACACATAACAGTATTCGAAACTTGTGAAAAAAAGTACCAATAATGAAAGGCAAAACAGCACGCGTTTGAATTTTTTTTTTCAGTTGAGGAATTTGGGGGATTTTGTCAAAACAAGTTAATAAACATTGACGGTCACAATGTATGACCATTGTCAATGAACACTATCTAGTACATGGGAGTCCTCATGCAACGAATAAGTGAGAATTGTCATGGTTGTATCTTAAAGGCACTAACAATGTGTTACAACTAAACATGTAATATTTAATTGACAGATAACAAACACATACAATAATGTATTATAATGCGAAACGCTTTAAACAATTTCATGAAAACTAATATTCTAGTGCTACTAGTATTCGAACAGTTTGAGATTCGGTACACTGTTTACAGTTTCAAAAGTACGAAACCTGCCGAAGGTCCTCGTGTTTTATGTCGAATATCGAAAGGTAACGGTGAATTGTCGGATTTAATCCGTGTTGCCACGATATTCGTCATGTAAACACAGGTGTTTGTAAACAGTTAAGGATTAATGTTTTTATAATAAACAGTATCCAGCAAACCAAATATTCATGAGAGTGAGGCTCTGCCAACGTAAAAAGATAATAAGACATACAGTAAGAGGAACATCGTATCTGTTCAGTGTAAATTATGCCACTTTTACTGTTTTAACTATTCCTTGAATGCATTAGATCTACCAACATCTTTACAAATTAAGTTTTTACATTGAGACTTTTTAATTTAAATTTTGCATTTTAATTTTTGTATGTACAAATTAATATAAACAATAAAGGGATTAACATTTTAAAATGACAGTTCATGTGAAAAAAGGCAATTGCAGCAAATTACATCAGTATTTTAGATACCACAATATTATACGAGCTTTATATAATTGTATTAACATTTTGAATGTCATACATATGTTTATATATTAATGTATTTCTTAAAATTCACTTTAATAAAATAGCGAACAGTTTAATTTGAACATATGCCCTTTGAAGGAAGCACGTGAGCGAAATTATACAATCAGACGTCTGCCCCTGCTAGAGATAGGCGATTTGAGATATAATTAAAACTGTGCCTATTACATGCGTTCATTCAAACCATAAAAGCACCATGAACTTGTTGATTTGGGCGGCCATTTTTGGTGAGTAAATATTCACATAAATTTGGAAAGGAGTAAAGTACAAGAATATCAATATAATGTGTAGTAATATTTAATATTTTTCTTAAATATAAAATGTCTTAAATTAATTATTTTTGGAACGGAAATATATACCTTTCACAACATTAAGTTGCAGTGGATCACCATTGTTTCGGACAGCGTAAAACCGATCTCCTTGTTATTTCGCAGCTCAGTTTAGGTCCTGAAGTATGTATTCAGTTTTAACTAAATGAACAGATTAAGTAGGTTGGCACATAATCAAATGGTACAAATTTGAAACTTTATTCTCAAACGAAAATTTGTTTAAAACAAATCCGTTTGTGTTACAAATAATATTTGGTTGTAGAGTTTGATTTTATATTATTTAATAATTTTCTATCATAGGGTTTTGTCTTGCGGAATATACGGATCCCCACTGTGGTGGTAAGCAGGTGATTGTCCACCTGTTCGAGTGGAAATGGTCGGATATAGCGCAGGAATGTGAACGCTTCCTCTCTAAGAAAGGCTACTGCGGCGTTCAAGTGTCGCCTGCTAACGAGCACGTGATGGTGACGTCACCGCCCCGCCCCTGGTGGGAACGCTACCAGCCGGTGAGTTACAAACTGGACAGTCGCAGTGGAACGGAGGCTGAATTTGCAGATATGGTCAACAGATGCAAGGCTGTCGGAGTCAGGTATTCGATGGTCCGCGTAAAATGATCTTTCTTATTATTTTCAAAGTAGAAGTTTTAATCGTTTCTAAAAGAATGTAAAAGTAATGGCATATATGCACGAAACTGATCGACGATACAACAGAAAAGGCGGTGTATTAAAGAAATCTCCAATATTTATATTATTTATGCATTATTGCAATGCTTTTACCTTCATCATGTTAAGAGTCTAGATTGTAGAAAGTCCGTGTTAACAGATGAGTAGTGATACAAGAACAAGGCAAACATAGTCACGTATTAAGAGCAATCTACTTTAATATTTGTGTGTTCTATTTAGGATCTATGTGGACGTCATCCTGAACCACATGGCTGGTCTTGGCCGTACGGGTACCGGAACAGGAGGCAGTAGCTTCGACTCAACAAATTACAACTTTCCCGGCGTCCCTTATGTGCGGGAGCATTTCAATCCATATTGCAAGCTTAACAATTATGGTGACCCTAATCAAGTTAGAAATTGCTACCTTGTCGATTTAACAGACTTAGACCACAGTAATGAATACGTAAGAAATACCATCGCCGCCTTCTTGAATAAGCTTACAGATCTTGGAGTGGCCGGCTATAGGGTTGACGCAGCCAAGCATATGTGGCCACGTGACATCACTGCGATCCAGCAGAAACTAACAGATCTTCCCGAGGGAGGTCGGCCGTTTTTTTACATGGAAGTTATTGACCAAGGTGGAGAACCTATCAAAACTCAAGAGTACACTTCAAGCGGGTATGTAACTGAGTTCCGATACTGTATAAAACTGCGAGAGGGAATCAACGACTTTGGTCGCTTCGGTCAGGCCGTAGACTACGGATGGGGTATGACTGACTCTGGACATGCCTTTGTGTTCGTGGACAACCATGACAACCAACGCGGACACGGGGGCGGTGGCGATCTCCTCACACATAAAAATCCGCACAATTACAAGCTAGCAGTAGCCTTCATGTTAGCCAATGACTATGGCTTCACTCGCGTGATGAGTAGTTACAGTTTCAGCAACAGTGACCAAGGCCCCCCTCACAGTAACGACTTCTCAACTATGGATGTGTCAATCAATGCCGACGGAAACGGATGCGGTAACGGGTGGGTGTGTGAGCATAGGTGGCCTTCCATAGCAAACATGGTGGCTTTTCGCAATGCCGTCACCGGAACTACAAAGGGAAATTACTACGCCTCAAATGGTGAGCTAGCGTTCTCGAGAGGCAATAAAGGATTCTTCGCTATGTCCAAGAGCGGACATATGGACAAGACGCTGCCGACTGGATTACCAGCTGGGCAATACTGCGATTTGATCACGGACTGTGCCAAGAAAATCACTGTTGACGGCAGTGGGAATGCTCATATTGTCATCAACAGCTATGATGACCCTGTGTTGGCCTTTATTGTCGGTAATATGTTTATACCATTGTATAGGAAACTGAGCTAAATATGTACATCTCGCCTCTCACATACACTTCAATAATGGATTTCTTCAGTTGTGTGTATAATGCATAAACAAACTTCAAATCTGATGATGAAATCAATATTGTTCAGGTGGACCGACGTCATCGACCGGTGGTTCAAACGGAAACACAGGCGGAAATACCGGCGGTAACGGAACTCAGCCGGAAGTGACCACGTCCTCAGGTCCGGCGCCGACAGCCCCGGCAGGGTTTGCACGTACGGTTATACTGATAGAGAGGCAGACACAAGTGGGGCAGGACTTGTTCATACGCGGCGGTTTAGACCACGACAGACATACGGGTACACTAGTGTATATACAAACCAAATAAATATCCGGTTAAAAAACTACTCTTGGTTTTTTTATACTTTACTTAACACTATACATGTTGGTAGCAGAAATGCAACGTGGATGTTACACGTCAGCATTAACCAAATACTTTCAGGGTGCTCCACGGACGCGGCAACCAGCCAGTGCTCTATACCGATTTATCATCGACAGCTTGGGACCAGCAGCCACTTTGCAAAGGTCAACGCATGGTCCAAGGGAGACAACTATCTCGACTGGTACGGGGCGGAGTCGGGTCAGGGGTCATACCAAGGTCAGGTGCCACAAGGCACCCCTGCGATGTGGACAACCTCCGAACCAGGACATGCTGGTCATAATGACCTCAATGCGTATGTTATTCAGCATAATAATTTTATTTTCTGCGTAGATGTCTAAGATCACTTTTGACCTAGATTTCTTGCGATAATTATGCAACGGGAAATTTGAATGCCAATAGAATTGGGCAAATTTTCTAATTTTAGGGAATGCAAACTTCAAACAATGGTTTAACGTATACCAATAACTGTTGCATACTTTTGGGGATTAAACATTTACATAATTGTTTGCATAAGCGGTTAAAATAAAGTTATAAACATATCCTCAACATATACTATAGAACTGAGGTTAATTATGAGCGTATTTTCTCATTGTATGCCATAAACAGAATGCTATATTCATTCACGTAACGAAATAACTATTTTGTTTAGCCTACATTTATATAAGCAGTACAGTCTATAAATAGCAGTTGTGCAATGTTCCCATTCATAAATCTCACTCACAGAGTTGCCGTTCCATGTGGCCCATTGATTCTAGCGAGTTCATCGCATTCCAGAAACTAGTGTCATTCTAAAAATAGCGCGCGTATCTAGCAAACCGTTGTATAGCTGTGTTAATATACTCGTACATGCATCAAAAATAGCGTTCAGAGAATCATAAACCTAAAAATTTCAATAAATGGGGAATTTATATTATAAACTTACTGTTAATTTGAATTAACATTGTGGTTACGATTTATTAACGATTATTTATAATTGCATCTTTCTATCAACTTCTCCAGTAGATGTTATTTAATCTATAACAAGATGCTATATTTTCTACAGATAAAATGTTATGAAAGAAGATTCGGAATACGTCGAATTGTTATTTGCGTAGCATGAATACACAATTTGCAATACTAATTAAACACAGGAACCCTTGATATATCATATTTCTACTGATATAATTTAAAAATCGTCATAGTCTAATGAATTTTTATGTTTGCGTTATCAAAAATAAAGTCTTAACATTTCGAAAATCGCTGAATGTTACCTGACTTTTGCTTTTTATTGGGATACACAGTATAAATGCTTATTTGACTTCAAATCGTTATTGTATTAGATAACTAACATGAATGGTATATTACCGGTACTATAAATAACTATATAGACTCGTCTGGTACATAATAATTTTAATTCATTTCCGAAATTATTTTCTTACATTTTTAATTTGTTAAATTGGCTTGACAAATTCAGATAACAATTATGTTAACCTAAATTATTTTGGTTATTCATATATCACTGGTGGAAACAGAGTTGTATTATTGGTCTATTTACGGCATAGATATTAGTTGTAATTTTATTGAATTTTTAAATTCATAAATTTATCTCAAATTAACTTTTGGGTCCCAGACGTTTTCTTATAGTGTCCGAAAAATCTGGGGTCCAATAAGTCTCCTAATATTGGTGGGGACCAAAAAATCTGGGGTTTGAGAAGCCACTTAACCAATCATCTTGGTCGTCTGTTTAGGGAATTTTTAAATGACATCTCAATATTAATTTCAACGCCGATTGTCTTTTTTTAAAGACATTTCTTGTTTAATTCAGAAAGACGTGTATTTTCCAATGTGGAATTTATACCGTGATCGCACAAGCGTTACTTATTTGTGCATTTAAACCTTAATTAATGCTTTTCCACGGTATATTGTTATAAATGTATCCGAAGATTATGTGTACATGACCTCTGATGAACGCGGATGGTGATGTTCTTCGTTGACATATTTTTTTGTAAAGAAAATTACTAAACTTAGTAAATTCTAAAAGCACTCACAAAGCACAGACCTTACGTTACAAATGAGGCGTGTCGTGGGAAAATCGGGCTTAATGCATGTGCGTAAAGTGTCGTCCCGGATTAGCCTTTTATGGTATTTTCTGTTTCAAGGAAGTATCTGCTAATCATAAATCCACTTTAGGCGGAAAGTGTCGTTCTGTATTAGCCTGTGGGGACTACACTTGCGTTTAGCCCGGTTTTCCCACGACACCCCTAAAATGGATTTTAATTCAAGTTATGCCTCCCTTGCCCTATTCTCCGATAATGAAGAATCCTTTAAAATATTCTTGGATCCAGCTATTGTCAACACCAAAATCTTACCGTTGTGGTTGTTGGTTTATTTCCAACATTCCCAGACAAGTTTTCAAGCAAATGTGTATCATAGTGTTGTTGCGCGCCAGCTGGCTCTGTCACACTTGTCAGGATGTGGTAGCTGTTTGGCAATAATTACTTTACTAAGTTTTACCGTTTTAATGGTACATCGTGACAGTAAATAAATAAACAAGTCTTATATAACGTTTAAACGTTTAATTTTGGACTCCTTGTTCAACCAAAACGCAAATAACAATTGTAAATATAAACATTTCGAGTAATAGTTTGTCAGTAAATATTTTAGATACAGCACGTATTCCAAATCACTTTACAGAGTTTAATACTGGTGGTAACAATTAAAATAAGGCACTACAATTCTTCAACATTAACAATCTCTCAAAGCTCACTACTAACAGAAGATCTAAATTAGTGCGGACAATGACAACTACAAAAGTATTCAGTTCGCCATAATTTATAAGCTCTATATAGGTACGTGAACTGTTAAAATATTAACGAATAACTTATACTTCAATAAATCTATATAGGTTTGAAACAGATCTAACTTGCAATAGTAAAAGAGTGCAATTTTGTTATTAAAGTTTCTTTAATATACATTGAGCTTCAGTTCTAAGTTTTATTTTCAAATACGACGATGTTACGGCCTCATATGTTACGACCAGCAAAAATGAAAAGGTACTGTTACTCAGTATTGTACTAGCTTAAAAATCGTGTGTACTCTTAATAAAAACAATATGAATCACATGAAATCGATGCACAGACTCAACGACAACAACAAAGTTGGAATTTACACTTAAAAGTTAAAAATCGATTAATGCATCAGCTATGTCACTGGTTTGTATGTTTTCTGTGATATCAACAAGATCATATGCAAATTTAAAGCATGGCTATTGAAATAAACGTCCAGTGTAAACAAGTACGTGAAATAATGAAGGTAAGTAAAGTGTTAATTTGATAAAATTAATAGCAACAAAGTTATTTCATTTGCAGGGCATATCAATATTAAGCGTAAGGTTGCTAACTAATAGGCGAACAAACAAACACACAAACAGTAACAACAAAATAACCTCGTTTGCGGAGGTAATAAATGAATTAATCTATTTTTATATTACCCTCTCGTTCAGGTACGGTGCACATTACTGGCTGGTTGATGTGGACATGGACTGCAGTCGAACTGACAACGGCTGGTTCGAGGTAAAGGCAGTTGTCAATGGACAGTGGGAAGGGGACATAACCAGCTCTTCCGCCTGCACCGGAAGTGGCGGCGCATCGCCACCCGGATCTGCACAAAACCACTGGGCGCGCTGTGGGATGTTGAACGTGTTTCATTTTAGCTCATCTACGTGCGAATACAAAGCTTTATCTTAATAGTGTTTCAACATATACAATCAACAATATATATTTGCAATGCAGGCTTCACGTTAGCTCCGAAAGTTATCATAATGCAGATTTTCGTTTATATATGCTAATAATCGTTTGTATTGACTTGATGTTTACCACTTGTCAAACATGTCTTGACTATTTTTATAATTAAATCATTGACTCGATGTTTACCACTTGTCAAACATTTCTGGACTATTTTTATAATTAAATCATTGACATGATGTTTACCACTTGTCAAACCTTTCTTGACTATTTTTATAATTAAATCATTGACTTGATGTTTACCACTTGTCAAACATTTCTTGACTATTTTTATAATTAAATCATTGACTTGATGTTTACCACTTGTCAAACATTTCTTGACTATTGTTATAATTAAATCATTGACTATGCTTGTATACTTAGTTTTAGTTTTGTTAAAAACTTGTTTCACAACGCCCTAACTCTGTGTTTGAGAATGCATTGAATCCGAATCAAACAGAGACCTAACAGGCAACACATACATGACCTGGCATGTCCCTTAATGGTTTATTGTTTTAAGGATTGTATGTTATAAAGTTCATGTAATGCGTACCAAATGCATACACAAGAGTGTATAGAAGAAACTATAACCCCCCCCAAAAAAAATAATAAAAATATTCAGACAGTCGCACTTTCGTGCAGTGACCAATTAATAATGCAACTGAATCAACACATGCGTGGGGCATTGTCATGACAAAATAAGAATAGCGAGAAAGAAATATAATTTTCAAGTTGAAGTACATGTATTCTTTAGCAACTATGACGGAAATACCACGTCAAAAGCCTGAATAAGTAAACAGGCCGCATTCTTAACATGATTGACTTAGAAACAATGCTTATGGACAGGATACTCATCGCTCTAAAATATTACTATCAAACTCAGAAAACACGAACCCATATATCAGATGAATGGACACATTTTCTCGATTACCTGAATCTGTGTCCTATAGTGCATTTCCGAATATTCTAAAAATGTCAACGAGAAATAAAACACGGCGCAGTCAGCTGATACATTTCATTTATTCAAATAAATAAATAATGCGGAATTAACCGAACCTGCTTCTAGATTTTAAGTGCAAGTATACATACCCGTTGAAAACATACATTATTTTCTAGATCATGAAATACCAAATATATGGAGAATGATGACCACTAAATGTCCAATCGTGTATAGTTTACATTCGTCATATGCAACATTGGCAACGCAGGCGTGTATGCCAGTCTTGCAATATTTTATCCTTGCAAGTTGGTAAACCCAGTTTTGTAACCGTGCTTTTCTATACTTTAAAAAAAAAACTTAAAAATTATATTATTTCCAAATTCAGAAATATTTGCATAGTTTAAGGTTTGAATATGTTGCTGCTCATATTTGAAAAGCTTTCGTAATTGAAATTAGAATACGACGCAAAACACAGTACATAGTGTTATTTTGTCACATGGCGATTACGCCTTTTATCCCGCCTAACTTTTCCCGGGAGCCGTCGGAGTAACTTTTGTTTCTTTCCGAATTTGATCCGAGTTAACCGAACGTTTGGTTACCTTGTAAAATAATATTCTTGATTTAGTATATTTAGGCTAAAAAAATATTTAATTGTTTCTCAGGCACTTTTTCCAAAAAATCAGGAGGGAGGGCGAATTTGTTTTTTATTGAAGTATATTGTTTTCTCCTACTCTTTTCTATTGGCACTATTTAAACTCTTATTAAAACAAGTAAATAAGTACAGATTAAAGATAAGTTTAAGTTTTAATAAAAACATAAGAATCCCTTTTTATAAATTCTAAATATAGTTTTATTAGATTTCTAATATAGATTTATTAATCACCAACGGTCATTTATGCATGCTGACGTAAAAAGGCAATCAATTTCAATGTTCATAATTAACATAAGTGCCTTCAAATTGATATACCATCAGCATTAAAGTACTTCTATTTATAGAATTTAACTTTTCGTAATTTATATTTAACTGTCAAAAATAGGAATTATTTTTGCAGTAAATCACCATAAATTTCTGGACAGGAAACACTTGTCAATGCAGCTGGCATGTTCGTGTGTTTCTTATATTGACACAGATTTTCTTAAAAAAATATGGAATGCTAATACACAAGCCAAAGCATCTACGAAACAAAAGTTAAAATCAACAAATAGACGATATTTATAAAGGTTCCCAATCGAAAGTGACTTTTTTTCAAAATTTACACAGTATTTCACAATTTGTGTATATCCGATTTATAGTTTTATATAATCAAATCGGACAGGAAGAAAATTACTGGAAATAACGAAATCTCTACCAGGGTACTCTTCTTCCGCTATGTTAAAATGCGGATTCGTTTTATTTTAAGCCGCTGTCCATGGGATCTAATGCAATACATCGTAATTTTAGTAATAGTTCTTACGAACGTTTATGTTGTTTATTCGTCCGAAATATGTTTCTTATGTACGAAAGGCATTGTTCAAAAGCGCTTGGTACGAACGGAATATACTATAATGTACATGCTGGTTTACTCCATTGTCATCACCAGTTATCGTATACAGATAATTGACGATAGCAAGTTACCAAAATGTTAAGAATTCACATATCTCAATGCGTAGTTTTTGTATTTTGTTCGGTAACATGCCCATTAGAAACACTTTCTGCAAAGTATTATTTTTTATAAAAGCCGCAGTCCATAGAATATAATTTAATACATCTTATATTGGCATTAGTTCTAATGAACATTAATGATATTTATTCGAGTAAAAACTGTTTCTTATTTACAAAAGGCATTTTATAATGTCTATGTTCGCAAACACTTGGTACGAACGGAAAATACTATAATGTACATGCTGATTTACTCCAGAGGCATCACCAGCTATCGCATGCAGATAACTGTACGATAAAAAGTTACCAAAACGTTATTATTTTACCGATTTCAATGAGTTTTTTATGTATTTTGAACGGTAAGATATCCATTATAAACGATGTGTTCAACGTGATATTTTTTTTCATTGACATAGTTCTTGACTGCTACTTTAACATATTTCTGGACTGCTTCTTTAAAACCCGGGCGCGATCGTCAAAAAATAGTAAATAAAAATTGTTTGGGCATTAAATCAAATTCATGGCGGGCCATAAACATACGTTGCGGCGCTTCCTGAGAAAAAAATCATTAACTTTGTTTATCCTTACATTTTGTGTGTTACTACCCATTATAAAATAATAGTATTTTTTGACGAAATAAAAGATTTAAGCCTGCTGCTCATAAGAAACGTCGAGAAATTGGTTCGTGGTCACTTAGGTTTGCCCCAATAGGAAACCATTGTGATTGAGGACTAGTGTTTGTTATCTGTAAGTTAGGTCTTTCACTTAACCACAACAACAACAATAACAACAACAGCCTGGTCAAACCTACTCATTTCCGTGATACACGATTTTGTTTACATAAATTACATAAACATATCTTTGATTTATAATGATTGTGCTACATTTTAATAGAGGATTAATTTGTCTCAGCTGTATAAGCACCTTAAATCGATTTAGTTATGCTAAATAAAACTAGTATACAATCATTAGGTAACGCATTATTATATCCATTTGAGTTGGTTGGAATATATATAACTAACGGAAGCTTCAATAAAAGATTTAAAACTTGACCGAATATTATTAGGTCACAAACAAGTACAAGATTTAACAAGTACTTTGTATTTACTATAATATCAGTTCACACATGTATATAATAGCAATGTTAATAAATGCTCGAAATGCTAACATTGGTATTTTAAAACGTTATTATTATATCATTCAAATAAAACTAAGTGCCCAAGTGACCAAATGTAAATGCCGAAACGTCTTCGCCAGTGCCGAAATGACTGGTATTCTGGAATGTACATTTAACACAATTGGAAGTTTGGCGGCCATCCCTCTCTATGTAAAGCCTCAGTCACACATTCCCGATTATCGCTCCCGATGGCGTCCCTACAGCGCTCGGATACAAATAATAAAAAAATCGGGAATGTGGTGGCGCTGTCGGAATGCTGTCTGGAGGTGTCGGAACGCTGTCGGTACGCTGTAATAAGAATCGGGAATTATCGGGACATGTTCGGCGTGAATGGCCAAGCACTCCCGACAGTTAGTGTTTTCCCTTAACATTCGGGAGACCGAATTTTGTATAGTCGGGATAGATTCGGCTGTATCGGTTCAAATTCGGGACGGTGTCGGGACGTTATCGGGACAATGTCCTGTGGAACGGGATTGATAATACATTATAAATTATAATAGAAATATATCGTCTGGAGTATTGCGGCAGTCACACATTGCCGATTATGGCTCCCGACAGCGTCCCGATAGCGCAACGATGCAAATAATCAAACAGTCGGGAATGTCGAAACGCTGTCGAGACGCTGTCGGGACACTGTCGGGTAACTGTCGAATCGCATTTGGGAGAATCGGGACGCCGTCGGGATTCTGTCGAAACGCTATCTGGACGCTGTCGGCCTGAATTTCGAGCCTCGAATATCAGAATATTGTCCCGACTTTTGAATATTTGAATCAGGACGCTGTCGGCGCAAGAACGGCAGGATAAATCGGGGATGTGTGACTGAGACATAAGTAAGATGTATGCCCTACATACAAACGGTAAGTAAATTACGTATAACTGCAAGGCGTTGTAGTGTTTCTTATGGATTTCCTTTGATAGATTAAAATAGCTGATACATACAGATACAACAGTGGAACTATTTTTACATTTAAATTTTAAATGAATAACAATGCATGAAATATTCGTACTGCTTATTTCTAAAACATGTCTACGTTAAGTTGATACGCAACTGTTGAATTATTACATTTAACGTTTCATTTTCAGTAGTATATTAATCGTTACCTAAAGAATTCTGGACGCAAGTGTATTCCAACACATGGTCAATTGCAAAATTTAAGTTATTGAAAAACATGTTTGAGTCAGCAAGTGTTTATACATAACATCCATAGAAATGCCAAGTACCTATATATCGAAATGGGAGAACCGAACGTATTCCCATTTGACATTTATTTAACTAATATTTTCTATTTCACACGTGTTGCTTCCAAAATGAAAAATATTGAGCATCCCGCACTTGGCCCAGTGGTTGTGCGTCTGCGCAGGCGTTGTACTGGCGCCACTTCCGGTGCACGCATCGCTATAGATGTCTCCCTCCCATTGTCCGTTGACAACGGCTTTAAACTCGAACCATCCACCCTGTGTCCTACTACAGTCCATATCGACATCGACCAACCAGTAATGGTCCCCAAACCTGTGATAGAACCCAACCATTTTTAATAATCGTTGTATATTATTTAAATTATATATTAATATTAATATGACAAAGTTTGCGGTAAAAGAATATCTCGAAGAAGGTCGGTCGATTGAAGAACGGTTAAATGTTTGGATAAAGACATACTGAATCTTACTTGTTAAAGGCGTTGTGACCGGGATTATTGGGGTTACTAGAGGTCCACACAGACGGTGTCCCCTGAGCCATGATGCCGTTCACAGTGCCCTGGCCTGGTTCTGCACCTTTCCAATCTAGGAAGTGGTCTCCAACACGCCACGCGTCGTATTTCTCGTAGTGAGGACCATTACCAATTGGTCGGTCCCTTACTGGGATTGCACACGCATTGGCATCGGTAGAACACTCTGAAGATATAATAATATTCGAGTATAACACTTTATTTGATTGTGTTTGGACAGCTGAGACACAATATGAAGGTATTTCACACGTATCTTAATCTAAACCTACAAATTTATATATTGGTATCGACCACGCAACATCCGTTTACAAGAATAAAACAGAAAAGATACCTGGATGTGAGTCAAAATCCAAGCCGCCTCGAATAAACAGATCCTGTCCTACTTGGGTCTGTTTCTCAATAAGGATCACGGTTCGTGACATAGACGGCCCCGAAGTGCTGCCTGAAGGTGCCAACGTTGTCATTGGCGATCCTGTCCCCGAAGTTGTGACTGCAACACCTGAGGTCGTGACTGAATCCCCTGAGGTCGTGACTGCAACAATTGGTGAGGTGACGGAAACTCCAGGCGCGGTGATGGCAACACTTTGGGCAGTGACGAAATCAGTGGCAGATCCCGATGTTGATGATACTGGAACATTCGAACCTGAATCTAAATAACATTCAATCGGGTAAGCTCCACATTTGAAACGATTTCTCAATATACATTTTATAGCATAATAATTTGACGGTAGTTTCATTTCACATTTCAAGTGCTTGTATATAAATGTGTGACAGCATTGTGAAAGTCCATGTTTCTCTTAAATATCTCAACTTCAGTGGCTATGTATTTGCATTAAAGTTTTGAATAAACACACGAAAGTTAGTCATTTTGTTTAAAATGGACGAGTTCGATGCATAACGATTAAACTAGCGTCGATGGATAGATCTGCACTAGCGATTATGCGTACACCATGTCTGTTATCACACATACCTACAATAATGGCGAGGACGGGTTCTTGTGGATTGTCGATCTGAATGCGAGCCATGCCATCAGCGCCAACTGTAATCATTCTTCCGTTTATCAGATCACGATATTGTCCAGCAGGTAAACCAGTTTGCAGTGTTTCGTCCATATGGCCTGACCTCGACATGGCGAAGAAACCTGTGTTGCCGCGTGCAAACGCAACTTGGTTGTTTTGATTAAAGTAGTTTTGTTTTTGCGTCCCAACGACCGCATTTCGAAAAGCCACCATGTTGGCAATTGATGTCCAACGATGCTCACATACCCATTCGTTGCCACATGATCCATCTGAGTTGAAAGGAACATCTTTCGTAATGAAATTAGCATCATGTGGCGGCCCAAGGTCGCTGTTGTCTCCGAAGTAGTAGCTACTCATTACTCGAGTAAACCCATAATCATTAGCTAGCGTAAAAGCAACCGCCAATTTGTACTCTGTTGGCTTTTCAAAAGTGATGATGGCACCACCACCACCGTGACCTCGTTGGTTGTCATGGTTATCAACGAACACAAATGCGTGGTCTGAATCTGTCATTTCCCAGCCGTAGTCAACAACACCTCCGAGTCGGTCGAATCCTTCAATGCCTTCTTTGATCTTTTGACAGTATCTGAACTCAGTGACATAACCAAGAGACGTGTACTGTTGTGAAGTTACCGGTCCGTTACTTTGGTCAATTACCTCATGATAGAAAAATGGCCGTCCTCCTTCGGGCAGGTCTTTAACATTCTGCTGGATGGCTTCTATATCTTTAGTCCACATATGTTTAGCGGCATCAACTCGGAAACCAGCTACCCCATAATCAATAAGAGTGTTAAGAAAAGCCGCGATTTTGTCTCGGACATAAGAATTATGTTGGTCCAAATCCGTCAGCCCAACCAAGTAACAATCTTTTATAGTGTGTGCGTCGTTGTACGAATTGAGGGGACAGACTTTGTTGAAATGTTCCTTGATGTAAGGAACACCTGGAAAATCAAAGAGGTCGGAGTTGAAGGAACTTCCGGCAGTCCCAGTTCCATTTCTGCCAAGTCCCGCCATGTGATTCAGTACCACGTCCACATATATTCTGGAAAAGATACTGAATAACTGAAGAAAAATTCCTGGACGATTATTTTGTTATCGGCAGTAGTTTTTTAAGGATTGGGAAATGATAAATGTCAAAACTGTTCATATAAATGAACTGTGTTTAATGTCTGTTTCAATTATCTTTTTCAGGTTTAATAAAAAACCTGTGGCTGAGGTTACAATATGCATGCAAAAATTGGACTTTTTCAAAACGCAAAACATTGCATAAATACATTTACATTATATAATTATTAAAGTATTAATATGCCGTTTAACTGATTTACTTTACCGTTAAAGAAACTTAATTGGATACCTGACTCCAACGGACTTGCACCTGCTGACCATGTCTGCAAACTCAGCCTCCGTTCCACTGCGGCTGTCCAGCTTGTAACTCACCGGCTGGTAGCGTTCCCACCAAGGGCGGGGCGGTGACGTCACCATCACGTGCTCATTAGCAGGCGACACCTGAACGCCGCAGTATCCTTTTTTAGAGAGGAAACGCTCACATTCATCTGCTATAGCCGTCCATTTCCACTCGAACAGGTGAACGATCACCTGCTTCCCGCCGCAGTGGGGGTCTCTGTATTGTGCCAGACAATAACCTGCAGAAAACAAATCAATATACATATAGCCTAAGAGATGTGTCTGAACAAAAGACAAATTATAGATATTACCAAAAACAAATCGGATGTATATTACCGGTATTATTAGGAAATGTCAAAAATGATTCAATGAAGTATCGAGATTCAAGCAAGTGTATTTGGTTTTCTGTATCATACAATATCAATTTCAACATAATATCACTATAAGAATAATATAAACTGTTTCAGTTCATACCAACGGTAAAGGTCAAAAGCCAAGTTATCGCTGTAACCATCTTCAGGACGAGGAACATTTAAAGCGGTCCTTAAAATGACGCATGTGGCGTATGTCCTCTAATTATAATCACCATTTACTGATTAGGCGCTGACCCTTTTTCATTCATGTACGTTATCACTCATCGGGCGAATGACTTAGGAGTAATTAAAGTCGGTTGCCTCTGTTTGATATATGGTAACTTGCAAAGTAAATTAAAGACGTGAGAATGATGCTTCGGTTTTGGAACTCGAAAGGTTTCGAACATACATCAGAACAAAATCAACCGTATGAATTTAAATGTTCTTTGTCAAGTTTTACATACATACACGTACATACATACTTTAAAGTATGACAAAAAAGTGTTATTCTTGTGATGTTTAAATGCAAGAGGCAATGGTTAACAGAGTGGTCGTTTTTGGAATTAGTGAGTTAATTAGTTGTAGACACATTAACGCACAAACAGTGTAATATTATCACTGCTTTAGTAATTTGCATGTTAAATCTTAGTAACCAAACACATACATGCCATTATGTTTCTAAAGTAAATATGTAAGCCAATCCAGCACAACAAATATACATTGTATTTTTCATTAATCTTATTTAGGTACATGTAATGAAATATTTTGTGTAGTATCGTTTGTTTTAATAGTTGTGGAGAATATGTTAGTGACCTAGTCATCAGCTTTTGTTTCACTTTTTTTATTTTTGTCAATTGGTATTTAAACTTTTGACAACGTGTCCATTTTTGTTGTCTGACATGAAGATTTTGGCAAACGGTATCTCCATACAACGAACCCCGACTTTGTGGGCATAACTTCAACGCTGCTAATTTAACGTAGGAAAGTTTTTTGAGCCTTAGAAAATTTATGAAAACAACTGCTTACTGTATTATATTCAAATTAGTTCATTTTGGAACAGATGTTCAACTTTCTGTATTACGAAAAAGTTTTATCCATGTACATGCTTCCGGCATTATCTGTAACAGATTCATACCAGTCTTTGGCAACAAACTATAACACATGTGCGTTAAAGCTGTTTGGTAACAGCAAACTTCTCAAGGAAGAGTGCAAGTGAGTGTTAACACATATTTGTACAGTTCTCTATTTTGAAGCGAAAAATCTTTAGTTACTTGTTACCGTAATCAGCATATGACGTTTTAAATGTATTCCAAACATCCTTAATACCTGTTACCAAAAGAAGTACATGAAATTTACTTTGATATACAAATTACGTATCATGGCTAACTACGGTTGCTGGATACGGTATCTTGTAAGTTCAGAAACAAGATATTTCATCATTACAGTCTACTATGCTTACCTACTAAAGCACTGTATTGTCTTACTAAAGTACAGCATGATGCCATAATAAAGCATTATATCGTTAATTTAGTCACTAGTATTCATAATAGTGTTGTCTGTATTGGCCTCATAGTTATTGTTAATACCGTACACCATGCTGAATAACCATTATCTGAACTGACAGAAACAGCCATAAGGAAGATTTGAACATCACTCTAGGTGATAAGAAAACTGACAAATTAATCACCCTGGCAAGCTTGGTGTGTAAGTACTACACTTACGAGGTACGATGCGATTGTTGATTTTAGCGTCCATCTTTGGTAAGTTTATATACGTTCATGCGTTGTCCTTTTCTATGTTAAAGAGCTGGGAAGGAACATATGTCAGTAAAAAACGCATGCACGCATAGGCACTGATTTCCATTATTTAACTTAAATAAACTTAACTTAGTTACCGTATACGTGTAATTCATACCTTTGAATTACGTTTGTTGGATGATACATTTTTGTATATGCCACTGAGAATGTTACTCTTTAGAATACAATATATCCATCGGATACAAGTCTGCTGTTATTGCTCCTATGGATACATGAAATAATGGCCTTACTGAACACATAGTATATGTACAAAAACGTTTTTGCATGTCCATTTTATTCCGTATTCTAATTATTTAAGTGCTGAGTCAGGCGGAATATACGGACCCCCACTGTGGCGGTAAGCAGGTGATCGTTGAGCTTTTCGAGTGGAAGTGGTCGGACATAGCACTGGAATGTGAACGCTTCCTCTCTAAGAAAGGCTACTGCGGCGTTCAGGTGTCGCCTGCTAACGAGCACGTGATCGTGACGTCACCACACCGCCCTTGGTGGGAACGCTACCAGCCGGTGAGTTACAAGCTGAACAGCCGCAGTGGAACGGAGGCTGAGTTTGCAGACATGGTCAACAGGTGCAAGGCAGTCGGAGTCAGGTAACTAATTCAGAATTGTGTTTTCAAACACAATAAAACAATAGTTAACAAATTACATTTAAGTCTATTTCGAAAATATGTACTTTTGTCCGATTTAATTTCATTGTTTCGCTACGTTATCGAAAACTGACCACAAGGCGGAAAATAAAACAAAGGGCGAGTGCCCAACGAAATTGTGCGAATAAACGATCGAGTAGCGAGAGATAATGAATATGTTAACTTATTACTTCTTAGTGTTGGCCGCCAACTTCGCATTTGGTTTTTACTGCCATTTCGTGATATATTCGTTAGATTAGTTAGCTATCTCTAGCTGTTGAAAACGCAATTGAAAAAGCCACATATCATAAGAGCGATTGCTTATGTTTTGTCATTTAGGATATACGTTGACGTGATCCTGAATCACATGGCTGGTCTTGGCCAAAACGGCACTGGAACAGCCGGCAGCAGTTTTGATTCGAGCAATTACGACTTTCCAGGTGTCCCGTATGATAGGGAGCATTTCAATCCATATTGTAAGCTCGGAAACAACAGCGACCCTTTTCATGTCAGGAATTGTTACCTTGACGATTTGACAGACTTAGACCAAGACAACGAATATGTTAGAAATATGATAGCAGCGTTCTTGAATAAGCTTACTGATCTCGGAGTTGCCGGATTTCGAGTTGACGCCGCCAAGCACATGTGGCCACGCGATATTATTGCGATCCAACAGGAACTGAAAGAACTTCCGGAGGGAGGTCGGCCCATGTTTTACATGGAAGTAAATGACCATGTCATGGAACCAATAACAACTCAAGATTACACATCGAGCGGGTACGTTACGGAGTTCCGGTACTGTATGAAACTGCGGGAGGGACTTAACAACTTTACTCTTCTTAACCAGACCGTGGACTATGGAACAGGCATGACTGACTCAGAACGTGCTCTTGTGTTCGTGGACAACCACCAAAGCCAACGAGGACAAGGTGGGGGATGCGATCTTCTCACACATAAAAATCCACACAATTATACGCTTGCAGTGGCCTTCATGCTAGCCAATGACTATGGCTTTACTCGGGTGATGAGCAGTTACAGCTTTAATAACAGCGACCAAGGCCCACCACAATACGCCAACAACTCGACCATGAATGTGTCAATCAATGCCGACGGACATGGATGCGGTAACGGCTGGGTGTGTGAGCATCGATGGCCTTCCATAGCCAACATGGTGGCTTTCCGTAACGCTGTCGTAGGGGCTACAAAAGAGAATTACTACGCTACAAATGAAGACCTAGCTTTTTCACGGGGAAATAAAGGATTCTTCGCCATGTCAAAGAGCGGACATATGGACCAGGTTCTTCAGACAGGACTTCCGGCTGGGCAGTACTGTAATCTGATCACCAACTGTACTGATCAAATCACTGTGAACAGCAGTGGCTATGCGCATATTGTAATCAACAGCATCGAACACCCTGTGTTGGCCTTTATAGTAGGTAAGCGCAACCTTGCCCTGTAAACCATGTACAAAAACATATTCATAATAGTAAGGATTTATTCTACAAGTGTATTAGATGTATTCTGTCAATTTGTATAAACTAATGAATGAAAGAGTGTAAAAACATAAAGAACTGATTTTTATACGTCCATATTTTAATGGTTCATCGATCATTAGAAAGTTAATATTTACAAAAACTATCCATGTCTTTAAAATCCATAGTATAAATCTTATGTTTTCTGTCGTTTATTGTACAATTATCAGACGATTCAGAATTTATACATTTAAACACAAATACAAATAGCAGTTGGCTGTGAGCATTCAAAAACTGAATTTTGCCAATAGGCGGGCCATCAGCAATCCCTGGAGGAAGTACAGTTAGTGGCGGAACTCAAATAACGACGTCTTTACGTCCGGCACCGACAACAACAACCTATACTTTTCAGCGTACCGTTATCATGATAGAGAAGGGAACAAATACTAGTCAATATGTGTTTATTCGCGGAGGATTAGATCATAATCGACATAGTGGTAAATGCATAGTTCCAATATGTATTTTTTATTATTAGCTCCAAAAACATACATGTATACATGTATTTATTTTTGTTACTTTTCCAAGTGTACGTTTGCAAATCCTCCAATTTCAGTGAAAACTGTATCTTATCGGTAGTAATGTTTATGAGTCCAGTCGAGTCTTTAGTACTGTAATCAATAACGCATGTCCATTTCTAATTTGACAATGAAATATTAGCTAACGGAATGATTACAGGGTGTATTAACGTCCCAGCAACCAGCCAGTGCTCTATACCCATCCGCCACCGACCGTTGGGAAACAGCAGCCACTATGACAAGTACAACGCCTGGTCAAAGGGTGACAACTACCTCGACTGGTACGGGGCAGAGTCAGGCCAGGGGCTGTACAATGGTGAAATAGCACAAGGGACCCCTGCGGTGTGGACAACCACTGATGCAAGAGATCCCGGTCATCATGACCTCAATACGTACGTAATCAACAATCATATAAACCTTTGTAGAGTTGTTGAATATTCGATATTGTTATAAATGTTGCTGATTTGAGTAGCGGTTCATGTATGGAAACATGCAAGGTCATGGAAAACACAGCTTTTTTTGCTCGTTGTGTGTCCACGTACGTTGACCGGCGTGTCAAATGTATTATGGTATGGAATCCCATCTTATCTCCAGTGGAAACATTTACAAACAGTCGAATAAATACATGCCGTGTTGAAAATCGTGCTTGCATTTCAGCGTTTTTAAATTGACGTTGCCATCGTGCAGATAGTCAAAAATACTAGCCTTAATTAAAAAAAATTCTGTTATTTAAAACATATAACACACATAACAGTGTCCAAAAAAACAAAGCATTCAAGAAAACATGCATCGTTGTTTTGTTGTTTAGTTCATCTTCTTTATTCGTTAAGGTACGGTGCACATTACTGGCTGGTTGATGTGGACATGGACTGCAGTCGAACTGACAACGGCTGGTTCGAGGTAAAGGCAGTTGTCAATGGACAGTGGGAAGGGACCATACCAAGCACTTCCGCTTGCACCGGAAGCGGCATACCTGCAGCACCGGCGCCTACATTCAACCACTGGGCGCGTTGTGGGATGATGAACGTGTTTAGTTTTGGCTCATCTACGTGCGAATACAAAACAATAACATGACGTTGTTCAAAGCTGCATTAAAATAAATAAAATACATGTTCAGGTGCCATATTCCAGAAACATCTTGTTTCTTAAAATATTTAAACTTAAGTTAAAAAATTCAAAATGTTATATTTAAAAACTACATTTTTGAATATTTTTATGTTTATAAGGACAATAAATAATACTATGTGTGTTAATTAATAAACATTAAGCACAGTGCACTGCACAAAGGAAATAATTAAAAAATAAATAAATGTTGATTTTAAGGTTAAGAATAAGATATTACTTAAGATGTTTCTGGATATCACCCCTGAACATTGTGCTGTATCCCGGCTGCATGAATAATGTTATACCTTCTAATGTCAAAATCACTCCAAGACATTTTATAACAAACATTGTTATTTCAAAGATGGAATGCATACATATGTAACTATTGGCCATTACACTTAACCAACTCATTTATATGTGTATGATAACCAGCGATGCTTTGGTTATTGACCTGGCAAATGTGTTGGGTATCAACCGACATTTTACATATTGTATAGCAGTCATACACGTGTTTATTAAATCAGTGTTTCCAGAAATACTTATATTCGATCATGCTTATATTCGACTTCACCTGTAGTCTTACGTTCATAAACAAACTTTGCACGATTGGTGAAGATTGGATGAAAAATGAAGTCTCTATCCTGAATAATGTCCATTTTTGTATTTTTTTTTTCACAAACAAAGGGCAATAAATCTGGTGTCTCTGGTCAGATTTTGCTTATATTCGACTTCACGTTTAATCTTATGGTCATAGACAAACTTTGCAAGATTGGTGAAAATTTTATAAAAAATAAAGCCTCTGTCCTGAATAATGTCCATTGTTGCATTTTTTCACAAACAAAGGGTAATAACTCTGGTGTTTCTGGTCCGATCTTGCTTATATTCGACTTCAACTGTAATCTCATGGTAATTGACAAACTGTGCACGATTGGTGAAGATTGAATGAAAAATGAAGTCTATATCATGAATAATGTCCATTTTTGTATATTTTAATAAACAAAGGGCAATAACTCTGGTGTTTGAAACACGATCTGGCCCATTATTGACATTTGCTGAGATCTGATAGTCATACACAAACTGTGAAAGTTTGGTTAAGATTGGATGGAAAATCATGTCTATATGTTGGAAAAAGGCATTTTTGCACTTTTTTTGCATGAAAAAGGGGCAATAACTCTAGTGTTACTGGTGTGATCTGACCCAATAACAATCCCATCAGAAATTTTATGGTCATATACAAACTGTCCAAGTTTGCTCAAGATTGGATAAAAAGTGAAGTCTCCAGCGTGAATACGAACCCAATTGTTGATGGCACACGGACGCCAGACGACGAAGGAGGTCCCCTATACCAATAGCTCACCGAGCACTTGGTGCTCAGGTGAGCTAAAAATTGAATTCAGAAGCAGGGCCACAGTTTCCTCCGCATGTATCGAATTAGATCTCCGAATCGAGTTCGAAAATTGATCTTTATTAACCAGAGTCGGTTTGTTTTATATATAGATCTCCGACTTACCGACACAAACATAGTTAGAATAAAAAATGGCAGAAGGTGTTGGTATTGCATATGCCAAAACATTGAATAGAACATTTTATTTGATCCATAGTTAGCTGGGTCAACTACAAAACTTAGTCACTGTGATTGAAAACTGGCAATGTCTATTGCGATGATCAACGTAGTAAAAATGAAGACTGTTTTGTTTCAATTCTGTATTTTACAATTGCACAAACATAAAAATAATTCACATACAGGCTCCAATAGCAATCCAAAATCAACAGTGGAACACCAATATGGTACTGACAATTGTCCTGGAATTAGTGTATATAAATATACATATTCAGAATTAAAGTTTATGTAAATATAATGTAAATATACATATATGTACATGTACATCTGTTTACAAACATAACTTTGAACAGCATGTATGTGAATAGCGAGCAAGAAAATGATACCAGATGAAAATAGTATTACATTAAAAATTAATGAACACAAAATATCTTTTATACGCCGATTAAATTTACATACAAATAAATAGGTGGCTACTGATTATTACTGTGCCTGAGCTATACCCAAGTAACAGTTTACTGAGATGTCGAGAGAACCGATGTAAGTTTGTAACACATGTTTTCTAAATACATTGTATTCAAAACTGTATTGCAGATTTGATCCATTCCAAACCATTCTGGAAGTGGTGGTCAACCAAAAACCAAGAAGGGCCATCTGAATTTTTTTTTTTTTTGGTAATAAACAAATTCACAAATATGCATCATACATTTCAATACAATCAGCACAAGAGTATACATTCAACACAAGCAAATATTGTGAACAAACAACAGCATATCAAACTATATAATATATATGGTCATTTACAAACCAGACAGTTATGAAGGTATATTGCAGTTACAAAAAGACTACCAATTCCCATGCAATTTTATATTTATCAGGTAGTTGTGTGTGTTGGATAATTGCAAAGGCTATTTTGCAACTATTTTTAAGGCCGTGAATTGTTGGATTTACCATTTTACGTTTACAGAGGAAGATAAATCGCTTTATTTCAAGGCAAAAAATATTATATTTTGTAGACAATTTACTACTTGATCCAAATACAAAGGTTTTACAATCAAAATCATTATCAATGTTTTAGACAACAGATGTGATGTCATTCAAGAACATTCGTAAAATATTCAACTCCAAAACAAGGCAGTCGAAAGGACAGCTATATCCCCCGCCCTGATACTTCCTTAGATTTTAAAGGTGACTATGACGTATCACACTGACCTTAATCTGGCACAGTTGGACCAGATATGAAAGTACAGTTTCAGAAATTTATATATTGAGCTGACGCGAAAATGGAGGCTCAAACATTTGACCTTTGTGACCTTGACCTTGAGGTGGCAAAACTGCTCCATGCCTTCTGCACATCGCCTCAATGTGATAAACATTTGAGCCAAGTTTTATGAAATTCCTTCAAAAAGCATTGGAGATATGAAGCAGACACAAAAATGGAGGCTCAAACTTTTGACCTTCAGGTGTGACATTGACCTTATGGTGGCGTGACTGCCTCATGCCCTCTGCACATTGCCTCAATGTGATAAACATTTGAGTCAAGTTTCATAAAAATCCTTTAAAGGGCACAGGAGATATAGAACAGACATGAAAATACTGGCTCAAACATTCAACCTTCAAGTGTGACCTTGACCTTGAGTTGGCGTGACTGGCTTATGCCTTCTGCACATGGTCTCAATGAGCAAAACATTTGAGCCAAGTTTCATGAAAATCCTTCAAAGGGTATAGGGGATATGGAGCGGACTCGAAAAACTGACACGAAAATGGAGGCTCAAACATTTCACCTTCAAGTGTGACCTTGACCTTGAACTGGCCTGAAAGGCCCATGCCTTCTGCACATCGTCTCAATGACCTACACATTTGAGACAAGTTTCATAAAAATCCTTCAAAAGGCATAGGAGATGTGGAGCGGACACAAAATGGAGGCTCGAATATTTGACCTTCAAGTGTGACCTTGACCTTGAGCCGGCGTGACTGACTCATGCCTTCTGCACATCGTCTCCATGACCTAAACATTTGAGCCAAGTTTCATGAAAATCCTTTTCAAAGGGTATAGCAGGTATGGAGCGGACACGAAAATGTTACGGACAGATGGACGGACGGAGGGCATTCCTATAACCCCCCTCCCAATTCGTGGCGGGGGATTAATAAGTGAACAAGTGTTTCTGTTTCTGTCTTACAGAAAGTGTGACATATTTAGTTGAATGTAACCGGTTGCTATTATGACGACAAATACTTTTGTTACGCGACACAGAATAAATGTCAGCCTCCACAATTGTTGCTTGATTTTACATGGTGTCAGAAAATCTGAAACCATCACCTACATAAAGGATAATCTTGTCAAATACTAGTGACCATGGCATCAGCAGCTACCAACTTCGAACAGCCTAGTATGAACTGGGGCGCTAAAGACTTGTATCCAGAGTTTCAGCGTTTCAAACAGCACGTCGCCTTCACATTTAAAGGGCCACTCGCCGGGACCGAAAAGGCACACAAGGCAGGTTGGTTGGGTATGTGGATAAATCAACAAGGTAGAGAACTGTACAAAACGTTTAATTTCGCGGAGGGGGAGGAAGATGACCCCGACGTTATCCTTCAGAAAATAGAAGAGTATGTGAGACCCCGTCAAAATAAACGTGTCTCAAGATATCGTGCCCACCAGAGAAAGCAACTCGACGGTGAGACATTTGATAATTTTGTGAAAGATCTCAGACTCTTAATGATGGACTGTGAGTACACAAATGCAGATGACATGCTCGTGGATCTTATCATAAATGGTGTGAAACACTCAAAAGTGCAAGAACGCTTGTTAGACCAGGGGCAAAGCCTAACGTCGAACAAAGCGATTGAAATAGGGCAACAATACGAGTTATTACAATCTCAAATGAAGCTAATGCGTGGTGAAAAAGTCTTTTCAATCAATCAGAGGCATGCACCAATCAAACAGAAGCGGAACAGTACATCAAAACCTACAAAACAGTTTTGAAAAACAAGGTACACAGGATGCAAAATGCAACAAGTGCGGCCGATCCCATGAACAGGGCAAGTGTCCGGCATTCGGATCAATTTGCAATTTTTGTCAGAAGAAAAATCACTGGGCGAAGATGTGCAGGCAAAAACAAAAGGGTGATGTACACATTTTGCACGAAGATGATAGTGACGTCAGTGACAATGAACTTCTGTGCATTAACGCTACACAGTCTATACATCAAATTAACAAATGTAGTGACAAGTGGTTGTGAATCTCGAAGTAAATGGAACTACTGTACCATTTCGTATTGACACTGGGGCTAAGTGCAACATCGTGGTTAAATCAGCGTTTGAAAAATTTCAAAATACTGCCACGCTGAACCACTCCTCAAAACTGTTAAAGTCATTTTCAAACCACAAGATCAAGCCTATTGGTGCTGCAAATTTACAGATTGCTTACCGTCACGCGGAAGTGAGTGCCAGGTTCGAAGTCGTTGATTTGTGTCAAGAGAACATTATCAGCGGGGATACAGCCGAGCAACTAGGCCTACTACAACGAATATTAGCTTGTGATATCGAGAACCCTTCACACCAGGAGCTAGCCCGAGATTTTCCAGACTTGGTAAGAACATCCGGTACACTACCAGGAGAGTACAGCATTGACCTAGAAGAAAATGCAAAGGGAGTCATCCACCCACCAAGACGAATCGCTGCTTCCCTAAAACCCAGTGTCATCAAGGAACTGCAGAACATGACAGAAAGTGGATACATCACTCCTATTCATGAGCCCACGGACTGGGTGAGTTCAATGGTCGTAGCACTCAAAAATGACAAGATCCGGATATGCATAGACCCGAAGGATCTAAATAAGTCCATCACAAGGAAACACCACCCCATGAAGACAATAGATGATGTGATCTCCAGCATACCAGATGCTAAAGTCTTCACTGTACTTGATGCGAAAGCTGGGTTCATGCAGATCAAACTTGACACACGTTCTTCGTTTCTCACCACATTTAATACACCGTTAGGGAGATATCGCTGGTTGCGTCTACCATATGGCATCCGGTCAGCACCAGAAATATATCAGCACATCATGGACGACATGCTTCAGGGCATTGAAGGGGCCTACGCCATTATTGACGACATCCTTATTGCAGGAAAGGATGTGGAGCATCACGATAGAGTATAACCTGAAACTGAACTACGACAAGTGCAGAATTAGACAGTCCCGGGTTCAATACATGGGCCATGTGCTCACGGACTCAGGATTAGAAGCAGATCCAACAAAGATTGACGCAATCACCAAGATGCCTGCCCCACAAGATCGTGAAGGTGTGAGAAGATTCCTTGGATTAGTACAGTACCTAGGGAAATTCATACCCAACCTGAGCCAAGAAGATGCGCCTCTCAGGAGCCTCCTGAAAACTGATATTGAGTTCCAGTGGAATCAAGAACAAGAAAACAGTTTTAAAAAACTGAAACAACTCTGCAGCTCACCACCAGTCCTAGGATACTATGACGAAAAACCACTGTTATCAGCACCGATGCGTTTACAGAAGATGATGTTGAGACTTCAATGGTATGATCTGCACATCCACTACAGGAAAGGCAAGGAAATGTTTATTTCTGACACACTTTCACGTGCTTATCTGCCTACAAGTAATACTACGGGTACAGCTGAAAATGAATTTGCCGATGAATCACTGAACATGGTCTCTGTCAGTGAATCGAAATACGCAGAGCTTCAAGACAACACACAAGCAGGGCTCTCGACCTTGAAGGAAGTCATTGAGAACGGGTGGCCAGACTCGAAAAACGAGACACCAATCGAAGTTCGACCGTACTGGGACTCGCGTGATCAACTCGCAACCAACAACCATCAGAACCGCTGAAACCCACCATGACACCAGAGCTGCCATACTATATGGTTGGGTGCGACCTGTTTGAATTCCAGGGCAAGAAATATGTTCTCACTGTTGATTATTACTCAAAATTCATTGATGTTGTTGAACTAACCGATGAGTCAACGACGTCAGTTGTTGATGCCCTAAAATCCATATTCTCATGCCATGGAATCCCAAAACGACTAAGGACTGACAATGGACCACAATTCAGTTCTGCTGAATTCAAAGATTTCGGTACAATCTTCCAGATCGATCATGAAACGTCAAGCCCGCATTTTCAGAGCTCAAACGGGGAAGCTGAACGTGCAATCCAAACCGTGAAGAAAATGTGGAAGAAGAATAATGAAAAACACATTGCGTTACTAGATTATAGAACAACGCCATTAACCAACGTGAATTTGTCCCCAGCCCAACTCCTTATGGGGAGACGACCGAGGAATTGCCTGCCAACATCGTATGAACTTTTAAAACCACATTTTCACAGTTCACAAACAGTGAAGAGACAATTTGATGCAAAGAAAAAATCACAGAAGTTCTATCATGACAAAAGAAAAGGAGCCAAAGACCTCAGTCCTTTACAAGAAGGAACACAAGTGAGGATAACGGATGGAACCAAAAAATGGACTCGTGGGGAAGTGGTTGAGAGATACAACAAACCACGCTCATATGTCGTGCGGACTGAGAATGGACGACTCTACCGTCGTAACAGAAAGCACCTTCGCATCACAACAGAGGCAAATAGGTCGTGGATGCCCCCAGATGACTCCCCAATCATCGAAGTCCCTGATGCTCTCCAGCCTGATGCCCCACCATCTGCTACTCCAGAGGCACCAGACACTACCATGGAACCACAGCAGCTGAGACAAGCCAACACCTACGTAACACGGTCTCGCAGAGTTGTAGTCAAACCAATGAGACTTGACCTATAGACTCGTGTGCATTTCATGAACATACTAGACTAAGAGACTCGTGTTTGTGAAAACTATTGTGCATCACATTTATTAATGACTGTTTTTCTTTAATAGTTTGTGTTACTTTTTATCAAGTGAGGCTCTATGTTTTTTTTTGAATTAAGACACTATTGGATTACCGCAATTTGATATTTTCCAGTTATTCTCTAGTCATTTAAGTGAGAGCAGTTTTAATTTATCTCTAGTCATAATTTTTAAATATTGTGCATTTTATTATTTCTTGAAAGAAGGGGAGATGTGACATATTTAGTTGAATGTAACCGGTTGCTATTATGACGACAAATACTTTTGTTACGCGACACAGAATAAATGTCAGCCTCCACAATTGTTGCTTGATTTTACAGAAAGTACATTTGTCAGAATCACAGATCTTCATTTTATTAAGCAAGTTATTTGTAGCTAGAATATTATGAGTGATTCTAACTTGGAACCATCGATTATATGAATCTTTTGTGGTGTAAAACACCCATGAATGTAACTTTCCCACTCAGAATTGTCAATATTAAATACGCTATTCCACTTCGCTTGGCATGTAGGTATTTCATTATTGTGAATCAATATTTTGTATATACAAGGGTTTACTTTATCACTTAATGATATTGGTTTAAGGAACATGGAATAATAGGAAAGCAACAGTCATTATTTTGTGATATGATATTCTTAAGCTTTAGAGAGTTTAAATATTTTTTTATTAAACTCTGAAATTTTTACAGTCCTTGCAAATCATTGAATAAAGGGCGTTTAGTAATAACTTGTATTTATCAGTATTTTAGTCCTGAGGATTGGGAAACTCACACTTTTTAATGGGAAAGCTAAGCTTATACAAGTGTAAATGGCGCATTTGCATGCTGCGGTCATACGTAGTTGAAAATGCAGGAAACATCGTTAACAACTTGGTAAAACAAAGCATTGAGCAAATATTGTTATTTCATACAAAAATAGTATTCTAAAAAAAAGAAAATGCGCTAAGAATAACAAATTACAAACAATAAGCACATGCAGCATCAATCAGTTATTGTTGTTGTTTCATTTAAAGCCAATGGTCATTTCTCAGTACTTTGAAATAAAAAATAAAATTGCTGAACTAATTCTGTAGCACCTATGAAAATTTAGTACACTATTTATCATAAGTAATATATTGATTTGGTTTTGGATTTTGTTCTACCCAGGTATGATGAAAGAAAGTCTTTATGAAAAACGTGTACTGCAGTACCATCCCACACAAAATAATAATAATGACATATATTTGCAACAACAAAATATGTTGTTTGCATTGTTTTAGATAATTCCTATCTTCTTCTGATTAAAGATAAGCATTCTTCATTGTTACTTAAAGTCAACTTCAGTTCACTATTCATAACATACGAGTTTGTGAACAAGTATGCAGACACACATCAATGCATGTTAATGTAAACACTCAGTGATGCACGCCCATTCAGCCTTCTTCATTTCAGGTTATCAATTGGCAACTGAAAGAATAAAAACAGACATGCACAATTAAATCTTCCATGACCATATGACAGCATTATAGCAAATATTTCAACCAGATAATTAAACACAGTCTATTAACACATTGTTATTTATTGATAGAACTTTGCCTTAAGTGACAAATTCATTCAATCTATATTTCACGGATTAAAACAGTTCACAATGTAAAGTATAGTGAAGATTCATATCACCATAAATGTACCTTATTTGCTTGGCACATGCAGGTGCACATGTATATATCACATATCATTATAAAATGTACCTTATTTCGTTATGCTTGGTACATGCATGTGCACATGTATATATCAAAACAATATAATGTAAACTAACTACAACAAAAGTACTGGCCCCACCACTACGAAAATTCTTGAGCTTAATCAATTAGCCAATGAACATCAAAGCCAATATATAACAAGCCTTGTCATTGGTCAGGTGTTTTAAATCTTAATCTATTAGTCAATGAAAATCAAAGCCAATATATAAACAAGCCTTGTAATTGGTCAGGTATTTTAAATCTTAATCTATTAGCCAATGAAAATCAAAGCCAATACACATGTATAACAAGCTTTGTCATTAGTCAGGTATTTTAAATCTTAATCTATTAGTCAATGAAAATCAAAGCCAATTTACATGTATAACAAGCCTTGTCATTGGTCAGGTATTTTAAATCTTAATTTATTAGTCAATGAAAATCAAAGCAAATATACATGTATAACAAGCATTGTCATTGGTCAGGTATTTTAAATCTAAATCTATTAGACAATGAAAATCAAAGCCAATATACATGTATTACAAGCCTTGTCATTGGTCAGGTATTTTAAATCTTAATCTATTAGCTAATGAAAATCAAAGCCAATATATAAAAAGCCTTGTCATTGGTCAGGTATTTTAAACTGAGATAAGTTTGATATTGAGAATGTTCATTGTCGCGGGGCCTGGTACTTGAAATTTAAATACATGTACTAGAATACTTCTCATCCAATGCATACATCACTATTCTTTGGTAACTTTGTGCCAAACATAATACGAAATAAACAAAATGGATGTAGAACATGCTTATTGCCTGATTTTGAAAACGAAATAAAGGGTACATGTACTGCCACTTGACCAGTAATTGATCATGAACAAGAGTTGTACAGTTTGAATAGTGTAAATGTAATAAGTCATAACATGATGTGTGTAAGTATTGTTTTCTGTCTATTTTCTATTGCATTAATGTTGTGCTGTGTTGTTGAGGCATCCAAATTTCAGTAAATGGTCATGTCGTGGGATAAACCGGCTTACTGCATGTGCGTTAAGTGTTGTCCCGTATTAGCCTGTGCAGTCCGCACAGTCTAATCAAGGAGGTCACTTTCCGCATTTATAGTATTTTCTGTTTCTAGGTAGTCTCTTCTAAACATAAATCCACTGCAGGCAGAAAGTGTCGTCCCAGATTATCCTGTGCAGACTGCACTGGCCAATCTGTGACGACACTTAACGCACATGCATTAAGCCTGGGTTTCCCACGACACGCCACAAATACTTTAGGTGCAGCTTATATTCCATATGCTTTAATATGCTACTGTTTTTTATGCCAAATTTGTGGACATTTAAATTAATTAACATGTAAATATTAAATGGTAATTATAACATTTAATGTTTATTACCATGAGTACTTTGAATAATTTAACGATTGGTGTCTATGTTTTGAAAGCAGATGCCTTGTGAGGGTACATTATATTTAATAATTCTTACCTAATGCTGACTAAGTAAAAGTTGAAACATTCTGTACATTGGAGTTTGTACTTTTTCATGATTTAAATACATTTTATATTGAAATAAATGGATATCTTGCTAATGCCTTCACACAGTATACAAATGGCAGCAAGTGATTTACTTACATTGATATGCTTATCAGCTGACTCAAACCCGAACACCTTGGAGAAGAAATAGAACTCTCCGTCCAGAGCCATCTGAATGTTCTCTGCCTTACGGAACCCATGCTGCTCACCTGTGGATGTGACAATTAATTTTAATTTCAGTCTGCCACGACACATAAAAAGCTCAGAATCAAAGTGGGTTTGTATTATGCTGAGTAATTTCTGTCCCAACACAGGTAATGAAATAGAGAATGGTTCATGTTGCTATCAACAAATATCTTAATCTTCTTAATATCTAAACATATATATAATTATGTAGAATGAAGGACTACATTTATTTACAGCTCAAATATAGCTCGTAAATAATGAACATAACATCAAAACTGTCATATTTCAATTAAAAGCATTTTTATACATATTTACATACTAATATATTTTAATGCTTTCATAGACATAAGAGGAAACCAACAAATTTTCATTTTATTTTATGCATATTTTATTTTAGTATTGTTCCGACTCCAGTGAAAAAGTAGTTCTATTTAGGGAAAGATCTAGAGCAAAATAGCAGGGTGCTGCACCCTGCTCCTTTCTGGTTCCCCCCCCCCACCCCCCTCCTGCTGGTTGAATTTCAATAAATGTTAGCAAATAGAAAATTGCAAATAGATAAGAGTATGTTTAAAAACCTCAATTAGCAGCAATTATTTGACAAAAACCTTGGATTTATCAATTTATTAGAAAATGTCAAAGAACTGGGCTGTTATTCAAAAATCTTCTAAGTGAAATATTAACTTAAGTTGTAAGTGAAAATTTAATATCAAATTTTCTATGCGAAATCCAATGGTTTCTGTACAAAGAATGCTGCAATTCTAAACATATAAGCAATATTTGCAAGTTTACAACATTTTAGTGTTAAAAGACTCATACATGAAACAGCAAGAACTTAAGGAATTTTATGAATTTAAAGAATTTTGTTAATTTTTTTCCGAAGGACCTTTGTGAAAACGGGCCCTGGGAGGGCTTTCCACCCCGCCCCTTTTGGGCAGCACCCTGTACCTTTTTTTATCCTAGATCTTTCCCTATCCATTATCAAAGAGGTAATTTGAACTGTTTAAAAACAGTGAATTACCAATTTTATTTTACTGATATTTCCCTATACACCACCAGAAGGCATAAAATCAATATTACATCATCCTTAAACAAAAGTGAGTATTGCCTGGTAATCCTTAAACAATAGTGAGTATTGACTGGTCATCCTTAAATAATAGTGAGTATTGACTGGTCACCCTTAAACAATAGTGAGTACTGACTGGTCATCCTTAAACAATAGTGAGTATTGACTGGTCATCCTTAAACAATAGTGAGTATTGACTGGTGTCACAGGCCTGTTCTTCATACCTGGGAACAGGATGTACATGGTCGGCAGCCCCTTGGCTTTCACAGCCTTGTACATCATCTCAGCCTGGTTAGGGGGCACAATCTGTAACACAATTTCCATGGAATATACTGTGTATTATTAAATTCCAATGTTTTTTTAAGTAAAAACATGTCTCCTCCAATGGCTTGTTGCCAGTAATGTTTAAACGAAGTTACAGCCTAGACAATATAGAGAACATATATGCCAACTTACACCAATTTTTTTCATGTAATTCAAATAAGCAGACAAGATTTGTGACAACTTCTTTACATTATTAACTATTAACAATGATTTTACTGTGGTGTTGTAACAATAATACATAAAAAACGTATGTGTAGCCAATGTTGTACAACACTGTCATCCTTTTGTTAAAATAATAACAATACCAGTAATAGTTTTTTTATACTAAAAACATAATCAGTTCTTTTACAAGCATTTGAATGCTTACCTTATCCTCACTTCCCTGGAACAGAGCGAGAGAACATGACAGTTTGACTACGAAGTGGATGGGGGACCTGTCCTTGTACACTTGTTTGTCCGCCTCTGTGACAAATGGGCCTATAAGGTTGTCAAGGTAACGGCTCTCAAACTTGTGTGTATCACCAGCCAGTGCCTCGAGATCAGCAACACCATAGTGGCTGACACCTGCGAAGCAACAATGTGAATGTGATTTATGTTGTGTGGAAACCTGCACATACAATTAAGTTTGAAATGAAAAGGTAATACCTAGTACATACAGTTTGCTCAATGTGAGAAAGTTTGTGAAATGCTTTGTTCTTCTCTTATGTGTAACAGCGTATTCAAGCAAAACAGTTTGTTATATCTGATATCCAAAGACACTAAACAGTCTTTGAATTGTTAGCCAATTGAATAAGCACTCATGGACATCATGTCCGCTGGTAAGATAAAAAAAATTTATACAAAATATTAAATCAAGAGCAGTGTTTATTTTCAGAACAATACTTTTGAATAATTAAATAAATGCAGAAACCTGATTTGAACACATCTCTGAATGTGAGAGCTGCTAGTGTAGTGTAGCCTCCAGCTGATCCCCCGTCTATACACAACTTCTCCCCGTCAACGCTGCCTGTTTCAACAAGATGCTTGGCTCCTGTGCAGGAATCATCCAAGTCAAGTATTCCCCAACTGTTAATAGCATGCACAAATTCTTATCTGTAGTGTATCTGTGATTAATGAACCAGAAGAATTAAAGCTTTAAAGTTAATGATTTATATTTTTACGGTATTTACTATATTTCCTGATATTATCATCATAAGACATATCAACTTAATGGAATTTTTATGAAGAAAAGATTTTTCACCATTTTAAATCAAATTGACTACAACATTCAGCATGTAGAACTGTGGTATCAACACTTTTAAGTTAAGCAAGGCAAATAATAAACAGAGTCCTATACCACAAATAACAGCCTTACTTTTTCAGAAGCCGGTTTCTGTATTTTTTTCCGTATCCTGTGCTGCCCCGATAGTTCACATCTAATACAGCCATTCCTCGACTGGTGAAGTACTGAATCTTCAGGTTTAACACGCTGGAGGCCTGTGATGTTGGGCCTCCATGGATCTTCACCAGCAGGGGCGGCAGGGTGCCATCTGTGATAGTTTAATACAATTCTACTTCGTGTGCCATACAAAATATCTGTGTTGCTTTTGTTTTGGTTGTTTATTTACAGATGCCAGACTGAGTCAACATAAAAATATTTCCTCAAAAAGAATGAATTATTTGTGAAGTTGTGACAAAAAAACAAATGTGGACAAGCAAACAAGAGGGCAAAAGCAGGTTTCTTGAAAACACTTCCAACACCATTTTCTTGTATATGAAGTGCAAATAATAACAATAACTTGCAAAACTGATATTCCTTGTAATCAAAACAGTTCTTTTTCCATGGGCCATGTCTAGTGTAGAACAACTAGAAACCAAGTGCACACATTAGTATAAAACACTAATAAATCAAGTATACATATTAGTGTAAAACACCAAGAAATCAAGTGTACAAACTTATTGTAAAACACCAAGAAATCAAGTGTACAGGCTTTTTTTTGGCATGCAAATGATCGAAAATCGTATTGCGAATTGTAAACATCCTATAGCCGGATTGTTTGTGGAAATTAACCATTGCTAGGATACTGTTTTATAACTAGTGATTTTATTGGCCGATAAAGGTCACGCGCCATCCTTAAATGGCACACTGGTTTTGTTGCTGATGGGCCATTGGCCCACCTGCAACTCGGCCCAAAATGAACACTGCAAGTGTACACATTAGTGTACAAAAACGCAAGACATCCAGTGTATACAAAAGTGTAAACCACTAAGAAATCAAGAGTACACATAAGTGTACACCACCAAGAAATCAAGTGTACACAGTAGTGTAAAATACAAACAAATCAAATGTACACAATGTAAAATGTTATTTACATGTACACAAAATGCATGACAGACCTGGAGCAGTGAAGTCCTTGTTGATGGGAGGGTAGAAGTACCCGAAGGCCTCGTCTCCCTCTGTTGTCGGCCACTTGATCTCCATGGGAATGCTGTAGTATTCTTTGTCCAGTGCCAGGGTCTTGGATTCACGTAGAACAGTTACCTGCAGGAACAAGTTTAGAGAACATTATACAAGCAGTTGGTCTACTATTTTAACAAGATAAAGATCAAAAGTAAAATGAACATCAACTCTGCCCCTATAGCTAAACGGAGTAAAAAACTAAATATGGTGATAAAGAAGGGTTAATTTTCAATATTTATTCAAAATGAGTGATAATTTGTTGCAATTATATGCAGTGAAATAATTAACTATTTCAATACATTGGACCTTAATAAATACATAAAAGTCTAAGAAATGTTAAGGCATTTAAAATAAATATTTACTTTCAAAACATATCACAGTCCCGTAAAAAACTCATTGAAAGACTTTGGAAAAAAGGGTCTTTGTGATTAATAAATTTGGAAACTATCAATAATTTCATGATCTATTTGCTTACCTTTCCAGTGTCCTTGTTGATTTCTACCACGCAGCTGAACTTTGTTGGACTGCCCGCTACACAGTACACCAAACCGTTGCCCGCCACATTCACGAAGGAGTGGCTGGAAAAGCCGGTGTCTATCACACGGTATTGGCCACCCTTCAAGTTGTACACTCCCATTTCCTGGTGATAAATGTGTAATCAGAAACAAAACAAAAACCTTTAAATACATGATAATTAACTATATTTGCTGCTAGGTCTCACCATCTGGCAGTGAATGGTATAAATATTTTTTTATTTTTTTGTTTATTTCGTTGTTGATATTTTGTTCTGGAGAGGTCTAAAAGCTTGCATGTGTGTGTGGTTACTATGAAAAAGATTACAGTTGGTAAAATTGCAAGTGAGAACTGTAATAATCATGAGCGAATCGATACCGGTAAATCAGACGACTTACAAATGCAAATAAATGCTGCGTGCTTATAAACAGAAAATCACGACTCCCTCTTTTCAGTTAATGGTTCATTATCAACAAAATTTAAACCGACTACTTTAGAACAAAAAAGCTTCACATATATTTACACACAGTGCCATATATGGTCACAACATCCCCATTGCCGCATGGATCAACCATGTAGGGTGTATTAGCGAACACCCAGTGAGGTGTGCCACACTCTACACTACGAGGCATCAGGTTGACATGGTCTCCAGAACTGGTCACGTGGTACAGGTTCCACCAATCAGTGATGTCACTGATGTAGAGAAGCTCATTATCTGTGGTCCATGAAGGGTGCATAACGCTTGTGCCACCACTACCAGCAACCTTAGGGACAGAATGAATATGGTTAAAATTGCTTAAGATCCACTTTCAGACTGTTGTTGATAATAATTTAAGTACCAGTAGATTGAGTTAGGCCCCAAAAACACATTTCTGTGTTTCGGGCAACCTGACCCTACCTAGTGAAAAAAAAACCTGACCTTAAAGTTTTAGCGACCATTGTTTTCAGCGAAATCTGTATTCATCACATTCAAGATAATTTTCAATGTTTTTTATCGAAATGATCTTAGTTATAAAACTAGATTCTGTGTTTGATAAATACACATGCCCCCAGATGGTGCTGGATAGCCCATGTCTTAGTCCAAATTAGTTCAAGGTCAAGGTCAAAGTGAGGTTGGGTGATATGGGTGGATTGGGGATAGTCATTAGCAACAACTGGGTAAGTATCCAAGTGTTGTAGCAAGCGGTGTTGGTGCTAGACGAAACAGTAAATTCTACTGTACCAAGAAACAGCCCATTTGAATTATTCTAAGTGCATATTAGGTCAAGGTCAAAGTGTTGTTGCAAGCGGTGTTGGTGCTAGACGAAATGGTAAAATCTAGTTAACCCAGAAACAGCCCATTTCAATTATGCAAATTAGGTCAAGGTCAAAGTGAGGTTGGGTGATATGGGTGGATAGGGAATGGTATAAGCAACAACTGTGTAAGTATCCAATTGTTGTACTAAGCGGTGTTGGTGCTAGACAAAACTGTAAAATCTACTTAACCTTGTCACGTACGGAAAGACGGACGGATGGAAGTACAGACAGGACAATCACAAGATGCAGGGAGCATAAAAAACTCAATCCCAACCCTACCTAACTTGAGACCATTGTCCGAAACATATTCTATTTATTTTCTTTGGCCTTATCATGTAAATCTGTAAGTGTTTATCATGCTGCAAGAGAATTTGTTAAAGGAATTTTCCAGACAGAGTTTTAAGAAGTAAAATGCTAACTACTAAAAATTACTATATACTATAGTGTTTTCTTTATAATTTCAATATAATGAAAATAAGCACTACACCTGACATCCAAGATTGTTTTCAAATCCAGATGACTAGCAACACATGTACTTGACGAAACATATAAGGAAATGCTGCATGTTATGTTGAGTTCAAGCACAAAGATGTACCAGTTTGACAGACTCTTCCTTTAGGCCATCCCCCACCTCGGTCAATTCAGCAACCATCAGTTCAGTAGAGTCCCATGGCTGAAACACAGGCCAATCAATACATGTAAAATCAAGGTAAAAACAAAACAAAAGAACATAAAATAAGTCTCAAATATATTAAATCAGTTAATCCAATATTACAAACAGCACATTTTCTTATTATGTTTTCCAAAATTGAAAACTGAGCCAAATTACTGGGCACTGCAGCAAAAACAAGCCTGTAGTGTGTGGATTATTATGTAAGCTTTAGTCTCATTAACAAGCAGGGCCCTCTCTTGCACTGTGAGACTAGCACTGGTAACCCCACAGGGGAGAAATGTTTACACAGTACCTATATTTTGGACAGATATTTGTGAGTTGAACCAGTAGTTTTACTAAAATGTTCATCAGAAATTTAAGAAATTTGTCTGGCTTTATTTGTATTCCATTAATACTAATAGCATGCTGCTTAATTTTCGTGTCAACAAAAGCATACACACTATTTTCTCATATAATCTATAATAAACTGTTCACAATGAATTTGGACTAACACTTTTAATGGGTTAAAAATCTTACCATGTTTGGGTGAGACCATTGCACCCATGCAATCTTCTTGCCATCTGGGGACACCTTGGGACTGCTGTAAAAGTCCTTTCCTGAAGCCTTAAATACGTGAAAGGCAAATAAAGTGCTACAAAGGTACAAACAAACTGTACTGATAACATTTTGTTGCCTAAGAAGATAAACAGCAATAAAAAAAGTGAGGGCTTATAGTGAAATGTTGCATCTGCTTAACGTATGTACATCAGATACAATAGTTTCACGCTCAACTCTTGATTTTTATTTTCAGGAAAGATATCATTCAGCTTCAAACAGTTTTTTAAGCACAAATAAACTGACTTATTGTTTAACTTTAAAATTAAAATAATGCTTACCAGGATTGCCTGTTCTCCATTTTCAGGGTTTATACAGACAACTGAGTTGACTGCTTCCTTAGTTTTGCCACTTTTTACACCACCGTGATCTTCTCGAATACAATATATGCGACCAGTCTGTACCAAAAGTTATGATATTATAATGTAAATGTATTACAAATTATGACAGCGGAATATAAAATACCCACATTTTGCTGCTATGATAGCAAACAGAAAGAGGCATTTGGGTCAAATAATATAAGTGATATAAATGCAACTTTATACAAGTGATGGGCTGATTACTATGGTAATAATGTGTCAATGAATCAGAAAGATCAGAGCCATGACATGACGATATTGATTGCATATATTACTCAAAGGAAATTGTGAACATTGGAAGCTTAAGTGTGGCATTATATTTTTATGTTCAATCATGTTTAAACGCGTAATAACGAAACAGCTTGAAAGTAGTAAAAAGCAATTTCAAATTATAGTTGTCTATTATATCTTGTCTAATATTAAGTTAATTAATTAACTTACCTTAAAATCAACGACAAAGTTATTAGACAATATTTTGATGAACAATGAACGTTTTTTATAAAAGCTGTATGCATGTTTTAAGTCATAACTAATTGATTTATCAGTGACTTTTAGTTCTGACTACTGGTAATTGATCTTTTTTTTAACTGATTCCCATCACTACTGTATACTCATTACTGGTAATCAGTTCACCACTAAAACTCAAAATACAGTCTGTCACCTTTGTATTGTAGCTGCCATCAGCATATCTCCATTCTTTGTCTTTCTCTGTCAGAAGATCAGGCTGTGCATCTGGTGATGCCTGCTTATACATATTCTGATCTGCGAAGTTGCTGAAGAAAACAGTCCCATCGTACACAAAAGCTGCCCCTCCACCATATTCATGCACTCTGGTTCTGGCATTGAATCCCTCAGGTGTCCAGACCTTGAAACCTGTATCGCCACTCGTGTGGGAGCACACAACGTATCTGCCACCCTCATCAAATCGAAGTTCACTCCAGTAAACTGTATCTGCAAATGAGTTTGTGATAAATCCTGATGTTTTTCTGAACAAAACACTGTGTGAACATAATGTTTTCATATGGTATTGATTTTTACAGCCAGCATACTGTTCTTTCCAACAAAAACCCTGGGTAACTCACCTCAGTTTAATGAATCAGAGTGGCTTGTACAAATGTAATAGCATGTTCAAAGATGTTTTAGGTAAATGTTGACAATGGACACTTACAGATGAGATAACAAAATAATTTTAAGGAATTTGGTAGTTACCCAATGAACATCTCGCTGAAATTATTTTGAAATCCAATCAGTGGTTTCAAATTTTCTGACAACAATTTGTTTTAAGTTTTCCAAATAGCCATGTAAGACCATTTCTGTTAACAATTTCCAAATCAAGAAGTGGTTTTTGACAAAAACAAGTTCAAGAAGTTTTCAATAGAGTAATGTCGGTATTATCGACACTTTGAAGTCGTGAGACAGATTTGGGTTTTCAGTGTCGATATTACCCGCTAACAAAATAAATAACAGTGTGTAGCCGTTTTGACTTAATAGTTTTACTAACGAATGGGAAAATCGTTGTCGACCAATGTCATTAATATGACGGCTTATCGTTTCACTGTCAAGTGGGTAATATCGACATGTTTCGGGTCATATCGACACCCACCATCATCTCAAATATGCAAGCACATATACACCGTAATGTGCGTTTTTTGTCGCTTGGAAGTTATTTATAGTTTATCAAATGTATGTTTATATTCGACTTACCTCTCAACTAATGTGTACATTCGTCTATACCAGAGACAAATTGTCTATGCACTGTTTCCAATACGCAAATGAACGTATATCATTAGACGTTTATCATGTTTACAAACAAATTTAAATTAGTGAAGGAGCAAGTGATTTGCAGCACATTTAGTTGGGTATGTGCTTGTTATGAGCATGTTCTAACACCCGATTCCTAAATGAACACCAACAAATTTGATAATGCAATACAAATGCTGAATGGCTAACTGGACTACTTGTTTTCTTCGTGGAAGCTATATGCTAATAATTTAATAATTATTAATAACACTTATTGAAAGTAACAAAATACAATTAATTCATTATTAAATTATTTTTATAGATCTAATTGTATATACTTCCTTCATTTGATACACCCAAATGGAACTTGCCTTTGATTTTATACTTGCAGGTTGTTCATTACTATAGAAATTGTTAGTGAAGAAAAGAGGATCACAGGCGGGTCATGTACAAGTCTTATACATGGCTTTATAAATAGTACAAATTAACAACTTTTTGGGAAAATAAAACAAACAGAACGAGTATACAACAAAAACTACCAAATGATGATGTTTGGTTTAACAGAACACTATGTATGTGGATAAACATGAGACACCAAGTGACCCATTAGCTGGTGTCGATATTACCTGAAGATACTTAATATTGTCGGGTAATATCGACAACCCCTAAATAAATGTTAATAACTAACTGAAATAGTTTAAATATAGTTTATTGAGAAAGAGCAAACTATTTCAACCTTAGATTTTCACTCAAAGATCACCAGTATTGCGAACTGCCAATGCGACGTGACTCCTTCAGAAATAACCCTCGTTACGTCATCCTATAGCACACTTAATTATCATGAAAACTTTAATATTCAACAAGAGGGCCATGATGGCCCAAAGCGCTCACCGGAGAACTGGTACAGATGAAGACCATACTGTTGTGACAGGTTTGAAAATTGGATCAATTTTGATTTAAAACATCGGTTAATGCAATGGGCTAACTAAAGTACGAGTTTGGAAGTGGATGTGTGGGGTTTTTGCTGATGGTTCTCAAATCATTTTTCTCGGTTTTACCTGACCCTTTTTCATTAAGTCATTGACAATTCTGGAAAATGCAGAAACAGTAGATTTTGATGTCTTTTTCGCAAACAGTTTTGGAGAACTAATTGCAAGGCGATAATTGCAATGGCTGCGCTATAAGGTAAAGTTTTGCTTTTTCTTTGATAATTTTCTGTCCAATGATGATAAATGATGTTAATGCAGGCTCTGAAGACATCAATGTTGCGTGTACAAATAACTGCATGCAAGTCTTGCAAGAAATCAAATTTTATCAATCAATTTTTATGGTCATGCGCAAATTGTGTAAGTTTGGTCAACATTGAATCAAAAATCGTGTGTGCAAGCCAATCATTGATAACTTGTTGATCTTTTTTTCCAAACACAGGTGGCAATAAATCTGGTGTTTCTGGCACGAACATGCTATTATTCGACTTCACCTCAGTGACCTGTAGTCTTACGTTCATAAACAAACTGTACACAATGGTGAAGATTGGATGAAAAATGAAGTCTCTATCCTAAATAATGTCCATTTTTGTATACTTTTTTCACAAACAAAGCGCAATAACTCTGGTGTTTCTGGTCCGATCTTGCTTATATTGGACTTCACCTTTAATCTTATGGTCATAGACAAACTGTGCAAGATTGGTGAAGATTGGATGAAAAATGAAGTCTCTATCCTGAATAATGTCCATGTTTGCATATTTTTTTCACAAACAAAGGGCAATAACTCTGGTGTTTCTGGTCTGATCTTGCTTATATTCGTCTTCAACTGTAATCTCATGGTAATAGACAAACTGAGCAAGATTGGTGAAGATGGATGAAAAATGAAGTCTCTATCCTGAATAATGTCCTTCTTTGTACATTTTTGTTAATAAACAAAGGGCAATAACTCTGGTGTTTGAAAAACAATCTGGCCCATTTTTGGAGTCTTCTGAGATCTGATGGTCATACACAAACTCTGAAAGATTGGTTAAGATTGGATGGAAAATAAAGTCTATACGTTGGAAAAGGGCATTTTTGCACTTAATTGCATGAAAAAGGGGCAATAACTCTGGTGTTACTGGTGTGATCTGACCCAATAACAATCCCATCCGAGATTTATGGTCATACACAAACTGTGCAAGTTAGGTCAAGATTGAATAAAAAATGTAGTGTTTATCGCGATAACGGTCCAAATTGTTGACGGCATACGGACGATTTATGATGGACGATGCCGGAAAGGTCCCCTATACCAATAGCTCACCGAGCACTTCGTGCTCAGGTGAGCTAAAAGCATGATGACGTATGTATTTGTAAACAGTGGGCCGTAATATCGACCAATCTGATTCTGTGACGTCATAGGTATGCATACGTGACATTTTATGACGAAATCATTCAGTTGAAGAATGAAATTAGGAACATTATTAGACTTTTAGTTCAAAGGTGTTGATATTAGACGACTGTCGAAATTACCCGACATTACTCTATAACCACATTTGGATAACTGTCTTGACGCCTGGCAGCTACAGTATGTAAATGAGTCAAATATGGTTTCATTATCATAACTGACATGCAAGCAGTGGGGGCAACTCTTGATATTTTTTTGTAGAGGGGACTATAAACTAGATCTACAATGTGGTAAATTTGGGGCATAATTTAGGCCCTAAATTGGCATTACAGGTTGTGATACATAATAACTCTAATATAGGTTGTGTATTATGTAAATGGCCACTGTTTTAATGCTCTTTATATATTGCAATTGGCTGTCTTGAGGAGTCCGTGGATATTTCACACACTGATGAAGCCGTTATATAGAATGTATGAACAAATACTATTCACCAGTGATGCCATATTTGTTACATATTTAGAAGTTAGCCCCTTTTACCAGGGTTGCTAAGCGACTGGTCCACGTGCACCCCCTGAAAAGCTACACTGCTTTCCGCCACAAGCTGACTGCTGATGGGTGACGCCCATGATCCATAAGGCGAAACTTTCGTGCTCATTCTTCGTGTTTATAAATTCTGACAACTCGATAGGTTTGAACCAAACAATATGTGATTTATTAATTTTACAATCGAGCGCGTTAAAGCATTCGAAATCCGCTGCATTAATTAGTCTTAAATTAATTTGTTAAGACAGTTTCGTTTCCAGTAAGTTTGTCTGGAGGCGCAACTTCAAATTGAAGAGTATTGATTTGATCCGATCAGCGACTTGAAACCAATCGTAACCACTCGGCCTATCCCGCCAGTATGTGATCAGAGAGACTTGTCGCAATCGTGACACATCGACTATCTCCGACATGCTTCGTAAGATTTATTTTTAGAATCGCCTGTGTATACCCAGAGTGTGACCAAACTCCTCGCAGCGGTTACCTCCCCTATCGGTTAACGGTAACCACTGCCATCACAGGTAAAAATCCTTCCAGATCTGGGCGCAGAGATTTGACTGGTTCCGAGCATAGCTAACCGATAGGGGAGGTAACCGCTGCGAGGAGTTTGAAGGATTACGTGTTTGTTAATACGACGTTAATATCGCTTCGGCGCATCGTGTCGGTGCGTCGGCGTATCGTATTGGCGCTTCGGCGCATCATGTCGGCGTGTCGGCGTATCGTCTCGGCGTATCGTCTCGGCGCGTCGGCGCCCTTTTATTTCTGAGGTCGCCGACGCGCCGACACGATACGCCGACGCGCCGAGACGATACGCCGACGCGCCGACACGATGCGCTGAAGCGCCGAGACGATGCGCCGAAGCGCCGACATGATACGCCGAAGCGATATAAACGTCGCAATCTCGTGTGTTTTTTTCATATGTGGCTATAAAATTGAGCGAAGGTACGACGAGACGACGTTAATATCGCTTCGGCGCATCGTGTCGGCGCATCGGCGCCCTTTCATTTTCTGAGGTCGCCGACGCGCCAACACGATATGCCGACGCGCCGAGACGATACGCCGACGCGTCGACACGATGCGCCGAAGCGCCGAGACGATACGCCGACGCGCCGACACGATGCGCCGAAGCGATATAAACGTCGCAATATCGAGTGTACTTTTCGGCGTATGTCTAAGATCACTTTTGACCCAGATTTTCTTGCGATAATTATGCAGCGGGAAAATTGAATGCCAATAGAAATGAGCAAATGTTCTTATTCTAAGGAATGCAAACTTCAAACAATGGTTTAAAGTATACCAATAACTGTTGCATACTTTTGGGGATTAAAAATTTACATAATTGTTTACATAAGCGGTTAAAATGAAGTTATAAACATATCTTCAACATATACTCTAGAACTGAGGCTAATTATGAACGTATTTTTTCATTGTATGCCATAAACAGTATGCTATATTCATTCACGTAACGAAATAACTATTTTGTTTAGCCTACATTTATATAAGCGGTACGCTCTATAAATAGCAATGGTGCAATGTTCCCATTCATAAATCTCATTTACAGTGTTGCCGTTCCATGTAGCCCATTGATTCTAGCGAGTTCATCACATTCCAGAAACAGTAGTGTCATCCTAAAAATAGCGCGCGTAGCTAGCAACCGTTGTATAGCTGTGTTAATATACTCGTACATGCATCAATAATAGCGTTCAGAGAATCATAAACCTAAAAATTTCAATAAATGGGGAATTTATATTTATAAACTTACTGTTAATTTGAATTAAAATTGTGCTTACGATTTATTAACGATTATTTACAATTGCATCTTTCTATCAACTTCTCTAGTAGATGTTATTTAATCTATAAAAAGATGCTACATTTTCTATAGATAAAATGTTACGAAAGAAGATTCGGAATACGGCGAATTGTTATTCGCGTAGCATGAATACACAATTTGCAATACTAATTATACACAGGAACCCCTGATATATCATTTCTACGGATATAATTTAAAATCGTCATAGTCTAATTAATTTTTATGGTTGCGTTAACAAAAATAAAGTCTTAACATTTCAAAAATCGCTGAATGTTCCCTGACTATTGCTTTTCATTTGGATACACAGTAAACATGCTTATTTGACTTCAAATCGTTATTATATTAGATAACTAACATGAATGGTATATTACCGGTATTATAAGTAACTATATAGACTCGTCTGATACATAATAATTTTAATTCATTCCCGAAATTATTTTCTTACATTATTAATTTGTTAAATTGGCTTGACACGTTATTTTGGTTATTCATATATCACTGGTGGAAACATGGAGCTGTATGATTGGTTTATTCACAGCATAGATATTAATTATAATTTAATTTAATTGTTAAATTAATAAATTTATCTCAAATTAACTTTTGGGTCCGAGAACTTTTCTTATAGTGACCGAAAAATCTGGGGTCCAATAAGTCTAATATTGGTGGGGACCAACAAATCTGGTGTCTGAGAAGTCACGTAACCGATCATCTTGGCCGTCTGTTTAGGTAATTTTTAAATGACATCTCAATTGTAATTTGAACGCCGGTTGTCTTTTTTAAAGAAATTTCTTGTTTCATCTGTGGCTATAAAATGATGCAGTACCGTTTGAGTCAAAAGTAAATGTAAATACAACAGCTATAAATTACGGTGACACAGAGGTGACATGCACTGCTTTTTTCTCGTTCCCATGAGATATTAACTCGAGGGAACGAGATACTAGCTCGTGGGACTGAGATGCTAACTCATGGGAACGGATCATGGCGAGGGAACGACTTACTATTTCGTGGGAACGAGATACTAACTCGAGCGAACGACTTAGTACCATCTTACAACATGCTCGTTTTTGTCGGCCATGGTTATTATAAAAACATATATACGGAAACATTTGATGAGTTCTCTAACTCGTGGGAACGAAATACTAACTCGTGGGAACGAGATACTAATTCGTTCCCTCGACTTAGTATCTCGTTCCCTTGACTTAGTATCTCGTTCCCTCGAAATAGTATATCGTTCTCATGAGTTAGCACCTCGTTCCCATGAGTTGGTATCTCGTTCCCACGAGTTAGTATCTCGTTCCACGAGTTAGCATCTCGTGGGAACAAGATTAAAAAAGAGAAGTGCAGGTCACCTCTGTGCCACCATAATAAATAAAGTTGTACCTACAGGCATACTTTTGTACCTACAGGTATAAATTTATACCCGGACTGAAATTGTACCTGTAGGTATATTTTCTGACCCAAACCACAATTAAGCAGACAGTCTTAATGCAACATTGTTTTTATTTTTAATGTAAATACTTCATGGTTAATATTAAATACGTATATCAATAAGTAAATTTAACAAGTAAACAATAACTTCGTGGAACATTTCACCTGTGGGCACACATTATACAGCTGCAGGTATATTTATTTATAGGAACTGTACTCGTACATAATAATTATTTTCACTTTTGACTTGTACGGTACGCCATATAAAATTGGGCGAAGATACGACGAGACGACGTTTATTATCGCTTCGGCGCATCGTGATGGCGCTTCGGCGAATCGTGTCGGCGCTTCGGCGCATCGTCTCGGCGCTTCGGCGCATCGTGTCGGCGCGTCGGCGTATCGTCTCGGCGCGTCGGAGACCTCAGAAATGAAAGGGCGCTTCGGCGCATCGTCTCGGCGCTTCGGCTTATCGTGTCGGCACGTCGGCGTATTGTGTCGGCGCTTCGGCGACCTTTCATAAACACAGGTCGAAGTCGCGAAACGACGATGGCCGTAACAGGACACCGTAATAGACCGAGTAGTTACGATTGACCACGAAGCGATTTCACTCTGGGTACACGGGCGATTCTAAAAATAAATCTATCTTACGGAGCATTCCGGAGATAGTCGATGTATCACGATTGGAAGCGTTGTGTCCTTTTTAGCTCGACTGTTCGAAGAATAGGTGAGCTTTCCTACTCGCCCGGCGTCGGCGTTGGCGTCGGCGTCCGCGTCTGAATTTTTTTAAATTTTTTATTCAAAAGTCTTTTAACTTCAAAAATACAGAAGATATTTAATTTAAACTTGGAATACACCTTTGTCATCAACTCTAGCATCAGGGGCAACATTTCCCACAACCCTGTTTTGTATTTTGACAGAGTTATGCCCCTTTTTCACATAGAATGTCAGGCCTTAAAGTTTTTATTTAACAGTATTATAACTTCACAGATACAGAAGTTATTCATTTATAACTTGAAATACACCTTTGTCCTCAGCTCCAGCATCAGGGACAACATTCGCCATAAGTCTGTTTTGTATTTAACAGAGTTAAGCCCCTTTTTCACGTAGAGTTTCAGACTAAAGTTTCTATTCAAAAGCCGTATAACTTCAAAACTACATTAGTTATTCACTTGAAACCTGGAATGTACCTTTGTTATCAACCTCAACATACAGGACAATATTCCCCATAACTTTGTTTTGTATATTGACAGAGTTATGCCCCCTTTTCACTTAGAATTTCAGTTAAAAGTTTTTATTCAAAAGTCTTATAACTTCAAGACTGCATGAGTTATTCAATTGAAACTTTGAATATTCCTAAAGTTGTCATCGACCCCATCATCAGGAGCACCAATCCCCATAACTCTGTTTTGTGTTTTGACAGAGCTATGCCCCATTTTCACATAGGATTTCAGGTTAAAGTTTTTATTCAATTCTTATAACTTCAACACCAAATTAGCTTTTCACTTGAAACTTGGAATATTGTCATCAACTTCAGCATCAAGGAAATACTTTTGACAGATTTATACCTAGTCCACTCTCAAAAAAACTGTGGTCGCTTCTAATAAAAGTAATGTTTACTTAAAATACCGTAACATGTACATATTACATGCTAGTGAAATGGCTTTGTTTAATAATAACACTTACAAGTAGACCTTGCATGATAGAATCCTATCCAGCAAAATTAAAAAAAATGTCAAATTGATTTTTTTATAAGCAGAACTGGAACGAAATGTTCATGTGCATTACTTGTAAAAATATTTAATTAAACGTTAACAATAAATGCAAAAAAGAGTATAAGACACCTTAGTTCTTGTAAATATTCTTGTCGACATATAATTTGCATAAAAATATGACACTCAGATATTACTACGCCGGTGATAAGGCATTGCGTTCATACGATTATGAATGCATACCCCTTCCCTATTAAAATAACAGAGGACAGCGCGCTCGACTATTCGAAGTTTTTCAGTTGGTACATATTTTGGAAAGTGGAAGGGGCATAAATTTGTTGATTTTCAAAACTGAGTTTATGGCAATTATTTCATCAAAATTTTCAAATTATTCCAAGTTTCGACCTTATGAAGTTAATAACTTGTGTAGTTTTTAAGTTATAAGAGTTTTGAATATAAACGGTAACCAGAAGATCTATGTGAAAAAGGGGCATCACTCTATCAAAATGCAAAACAGAGTTATAGGGAGGTTGCCCCTGATACTAACCTATGCGCACAAAACGCACGTGCGTAATACAAAAATGCGGGGATAAAATAAGATAAAGAGTTTGCTTAAACGGTGAGAACAGAATGGCGAGTCGAATAAAAAGTTAGTTAATAAGTAATATAAAGTTTTTTAGTAATATAACGTTTCTTATATAAATGAGCTGTTTATTGTTCTTTATTTGAGTCAAAACGAAGAAAATTATAGTTTGACATCAGTAACATACTTATGAGTTTTGAGTTGAAGCTACGACCAATTGGTTCCGGACCGTTATCAGTATCGAAGCCCAGGTTTCTAGTTCATCGTAACTAATTTAAGCACACATCGCACTTTGAAAACATCTATATGTGCATGCGTAGTCTAGAAATATCTATCTTCTGTTAGGCTTAAATATTTTGCACTAATATTGAATGTTCATTGACGCCAAGCTTTGAAAGTAAATATTTTCGGAATGTGTATACTGTTTAATAACGGTGTTTCAACATTAATCTCATAAACATCGAGGTTTCAGGATTTAATACGCACATATTTGTTAAGCTAATGCATGAGTAAGAAAACGCACGAAAAGGCATTTCAAACCGTCACTACAGGGGCGAACGTCGATTCTGAAAGCATTTAAATCGAACTCTCGGCATCCTAGTTTTGAAAGTATTAATTGTTCACCTTCTATATTAAACCGTCTACAGCAGATACATTTTAGTCTTCGACACCGTCGTTTCATTTTAGAAGGACCGACGATGCGCATGGCTGTGTAAATTCTACATCTTTGCAAGCACTATAGTAGTGATATTTTCGTGTTTGATTATTGTTCCTTATAATAGGTTCTATATTTTCGTTTTACATTTTGCAAATTAAATTGCTTTTCGATACAAATCCGTGAATGTTACAAGATGAAAATCAGTTTCTATAGATCTACTAGAGAAACGAATTACTTCAAACGCCAGAAAAGTGCCCCAATATGCTCTTGAATGCACCATTTCCTCCGTTATTATTTTTTTTTTCTGGGGGGGGGCATCCCCCCCCCGAATCCCCATATCCTTCTACCCCCCCCCCCCCATGATGAATGCTCTCGTCTGCGTATAAATTTTACAGCCCCTGGGTAGCACACATGTCTTTTATCGGCTATAAATTGAACTTTGCAGAAGACAAAGTCATAGAAACTGGGGCAAATGTAAACTGATTGACTAACAATAGGATGAATAGACAAATTACATAATCACTGATCTACGACTTCACACACTTTCCTAGGCTAGACATGTAATTACACATAACGGTTGTGTTGACCTTGATTGAAGCTTAGCGAAGAGGTCAACTGACCGGAAGTGACCGTGCATTTCGTGGACGAACGTGACATAGGGGCAGCCATTTTGGTTTTCAGTGAAAATTAAACTTATTTTAAGACAACATGGCGAAATGTTTGCATTTGGAGCCAATAAGCTGGAATAAGGATGGAGCCATATCTTTTGAACCAAAAGGTAAATGTACGTTTAAAATGCTTTCTGGTCCATTCAAAATAATTGTTATGTGTCAGTTCGAAAACCAACAATGCGTAGTAAAAGAATTGAGTGAACCAACCACTGCGCCAGGCGGACAGCCCTGGCTTATCAGCTGATAAAGCAGGCCGTATTCCATGTACACGCGAACGTGAACGTATACGTGAACGTGAACGTATTGGGGTGTGTGTACATGAAAAAAAATCTCTGGCCAGAGATATTGTTGGCCATATTCCACGTTTCTGTTAAGTGTTACGTGAACCTGAATACTATCCGTGTAGATATCTACGTGAAACTTAGCTCCTTGAGCGATTTTTTACAGCTTCATGGGCACTTCACACATAGCCACCAGGGCAAAAACATGCCTAGAGTCAATGTTCGTTTGGGCCACTTGTTGTTTCGCACTTTTGACCTTCGGATTACAAGCGCGAGAACGTGAGAACGCGATACGAAGTAGCGAAATCACGATGCAAAATTTAGAGATTACGATGCGAAATTAATAATTAATAATCTCGCGCCATATAATCTCCAGCGAGGTTGCGACAATAATATTGTTATCATGTTTTTGCATTTTTGCTTGAGCATAGGTCGAAATTGCAAAACAATAATTGTCATCTCGCCTTCCTGTTGCAAATGCGCAGGCATTTTGGCGGATGCGAGATCACGATATTAATTTCGCAACCTCGCATCGTGTAAACAATGGAAGAATGTGTTCGCCAACATCCCAAAATTATGTTACAATGTCAGAGCACAAGGATGCTTCCATAACAAGCAATATCTGTCGGTCAATCAGAAGCAACCTGAATATAAAAATAGTTTTACATACATTTGTTTATACATATGCATGTGTAATACTATGATCTTTGTAACTTTTCCCTTTCATTTAATATGCCGCAAGCTGTAACTTCAGTTTGGTCGGTAGTTGTGGGTCACATGACATCATCTGTCTGTCCATCCGTCCGTCTGACGGTATCATATCATGCAGCTTTAACTATGTTTATTTGGCATAGACATCATAGTTGAATGTTGGTCATAAGTATTTTGAATCGTGTCAACGGGACAGATGTCACGGTCATGTGCAGGCAACACATCTTTTCCATAAATATTTCCGAATTCTGTACAACTGTGAAACTATTGAATGAGAATGGTTATTTTATTACTATTAATTCAGGGGTGTGGAAATCCTTTGCCTGACTGAATAAATTGTCCGATGCGGGTTATTTTATCGGTGGACAAGTAACCTTTTCCTGTCAAGTTGTCAATGGACAAGTAGAATTTCAGTTTAAGAAAAAATGAAAGTTGGGAGTTAATTATTATATCGTTATATAATTGTGTACTTGAACAACAATAACAAATTGTGTTTTTGTTTATAATGTTATAACACATTAAATTATGAAAGCCCGAAATAAATTTTTAAATTTTATTTGGTTAAGTGACATTTGATTGCGGAGAAGTAGATTTATGCAAATAAACTTGTCTGTAGACAAGTGAATAATTTTTATATTTCCACACCCCTGATTAATCACTCCAAGCCTTCTTGTTTTGATTAGCAGTTGAACACAGTGTATACGCCTGTGTCTTCGTCTTTTAATAATAACAGCCTCAATCATAAAGAAATTGTGAAGTACCTCTTTATTGATATCGATTGTTTCCCTACAAAACCGACACGAGAAAAGAACCACGTAAAGCGAATTCGCGTACACATGGAATCGCCTTGCGCAAATCACGGATCGTGGATCAAGCAGGCATTCACGTTCACGTTCATGCTGACTTGGAATACAGGCTTAACAGAAATTTATTTATAGATTGTATCTATCGAGCTTGATGGTAAGCAAGTTAAGCGAGGAGATGATTGTTGTAAAGTATAACAGAAGTTATCCCTTTATTACCTATATCCCCCCCCCCCGTATCAGCTTAGGCTTATCAGTAACTGCTGATTATTGAATATACAAGAAGTAAACTTACTATGAAAATATAATCAAGTAAAATAATATAAGATCAAAAATACCGTATAACATGTGACCTAATAAAAATGAACTTCTACAGCAGTATGTGGCTATTGCCCCTAATCAGAAAGAAGTCTAAGGCTTTAAGTGCTTTAACTGGCTATTCCCCCTAAATAGATAGAAGTCTAATTAGTAAGTGCTTTAACTGGCTATTCCCCCTAAATAGATAGAAGTCTAATTAGTAAGTGCTTTAACTGGCTATTCCCCCTAAATGGATAGAAGTCTAATTTGTAAGTGCTTTAACTGGCTATTCCCCCTAAATAGATAGAAGTCTAATTAGTAAGTGCTTTAACTTGCTATTCCCCCTAAATGGATAGAAGTCTAATTTGTAAGTGCTTTAACTGGCTATTCCCCCTAAATAGATAGAAGTCTAATTTGTAAGTGCTTTAACTGGCTATTCCCCCTAACTAGATGGAAGTCTAATTTGTAAGTGCTTTAACTGGCTATTCCACCTAAACAGATAGAAGTCTAAATTGTAAGTGCTTTAACTGGCTATTCCCCCTAAACAGAAAGAAGTCTAAAGATTTAAGTGCTTTAACTGTCTTTGGACAAGTATTTTTATATAATATTAGCTTAATTTTGTCAATATGTCTTTTGTTGTGTTTGCGTAGCAGTCAAGGTCATCATCATTTTTGCGTGGTGCAGAAAAGATGATTGGCGATACTGCTGTTGCTGCAATCACTGCTGATGATAATGTCAAAATTCGGAGTCAAGGAACAGTACTCATATCAAGTATAGTATAGTAGTTCGAATTGTTAACTTTTTTGCAATATTATAGAGGATGTATAGTTTGTCCGTCTGTTCACACAGTTTTTATATTGTATACCCTCACAAACAAATTTTTTTTTTTTGTTTTTTTTTTGGGGAGGGGGGGGTGTATGGGTATGGGAATGAGCTTGTCGATCTGTCTGTCCATCGGTCTGTTGGTTTTCATGGTTTCTGGACGAAAACTCGAAAAAAGTTTGACATATTCAAATAATTTTAGTTCACATGTGTAACATCATTAAATAATGGTCAAGTTCGACTTTGTTTGCAAACTACTAATTGTTGACAGAGTTATGGCCCCTTTTTGACTCAAAGTCAATCAAAACACGGTTTCTGGAAGACAACACAAGCAAAGTTTGACATATTCAAATAATTTTTGGTACATATGTATAGCATCATACAATACAGGTCAAGTTCGATTGTGGTTACAAACCACTAAATGTTGACATAGTTATGGCCCCTTTTCTACTTAAATTTGCTAAAAACTTGGTTTTTGGACAACAGGTCATGAAAGGCTTCACATAATTACATTATTTTTAAGTACATACTCACCTGTGTAACATAATACAATACAGGTCAAGTTCTAATTTTGTTACAAACCGCTAAGTGTTCACAGAGTTTCACGTTGTATATGTTTACTGTATACTGATGTAATACAACTACGTTACTTTTATAATGAATAGATGGGCACCGCATACTTATGGAAAAAAACAACAGAGTGCAGTGCAAAAAAATATTAATTTCTCTGGGTTTTCATCATTATATGGCACATAATTTTAGTTCTACGGAACACAGTGGATATCGCTACTAAATATTCTTACAACATATTTCGTCTCTCGTCATGGACTAAGTGAAAAAGTGTCCATGTCTTTTATTCATGAAGTGAATGTTCAGATATATATTCAGATTTCTCTTCCATTTTGGCTATGATTCGTGTTATAGAAGCTCATTTAAGTTTTTGTGATCTATCACGGTGTTTTTGTAGAAGAAATACGTTTGGAACTATAAACTTTATATTGAAACATTAGGTTTAAATGCGAATTATGCATATCATTCAATACAGGTAATTGTTTTTGACCGAGATCTACATCATGCTAGCACTATTTTATTAAAATTGAACGTTCATGTGTGGCTTCAATCATATTTTGTTCCGTGCAACTCGTGGTTTTATCATAGAGTAGATGGATTGTTAAATATTTGAATTTAAATACATATATATCGTGCCTGTTCAACTACTTTTTCCACGAATTATATTGTGCATTCCAATTTTATTTCTACAGTATGCAGTGACCATATGCACCGTGACTTCTGGCCCTATTGAGCTTTATTTTTTCCAAATACTCAGTTTCCATACAATAACTAATGAGTCATGAATGGTTCGACAGATTAAAATTTTAACTTCCAGATGATATCTCACGAGTCACATACTGAAATTATTGAAGAAACATCATAAATAAAGCATTCCTGGTCCATGTCTTTTAAATGGATGCCATAGCTTTGTGACCAGGCCATATTGTGGGTGTATATTTGTCACTGTTATGACAATTCTACTTTTTTCATGTTTTCAACTCCTATATACATGTCATTTGTCATATTGTTGTCCATTTTATCCTGGTAACTCGTTACGATACCTAATTATGCCCCCCGTCGAAGAAGTGGATGTATATTGCTTTGCACCTGTCGGTCGGTCAGATGATCGGTATGTCCGGAGACCGTTTCGTTCCTGCATGATATCTAGAGAACGCTTATATCGATACTTCGCTTGGGATTGCATATGGGGTGGGTGGGGTGAAGGTCACCGTTACTAAAAATAGAAAAACGGTTTCCGCTCAATAACTTGGGAATGCATCGAGATATTTTAATGAAACTTCATACATAGATACCTTGTAGTGAGACCTCGCTTGGGATTGCATATCCCTTAGCTCAGATTTCCGCAAATAATGCGGAATTCCACATTTCTTCCGCAAAAAATTTCCGCAATTGATGCGGAGTATTCGGACGCGGAGATCCGCATGCGGAATGACCAGATTGCGGAAAAGTTGCGGAAAGCGGAGTATACGGACGTGGAACCTTTGTTCTCCGCAAAAAATGCGAAAAATTCTATTTCGGCAGATGTGGAACTTCTGCGGAATAAATGGGTATTTTTCTCCGGGTTCAATGCGGAGATGCGGAACTTTGGGGAAAATATGTTATTCAGCAGGTGGAAATAATCTGCAGAAATAGACACTCAGGCAATACTTGGGTGATCTTCCCTTGGCTATAGTTTAAGATTTTTCTATTTTTAGCTCTGGCGGCCATCTTGTTCAGCGTTGCAGAATGGTATTGATCAATTTTGGTGAAGTGTCACCCAAGGAACATTTGTAAGATTATTTTAAAACCTCGCAAGCTGTTTAGGAGGAATAGTCTTTTAAAGATGTCCAGGGGAGCGGTCTAATCAAATTTGGTAGATTTGGTCATCCAAACAAAATTTATGTCAAATTATTTCAAAATCCGGCAGGTGGTTTAGGCAGAGAAGTCGTTTGAAGCAATTGTTGACAAGGGATGATGGACATAGCCCGGTCACAATAGCTCACCATGAGCATTTCATGCTCATGTGTGCTTGTGTGCTAACAAGTCCATATATTTGCCAAAATCAAGGACCGCAACTCTGCAATGATCCTTCATTATATTTTAAAGGTGACTTTGAAGTATCACGCTGACCTTAATCAGTTTCATGAAAATTCCTTAAAGGGCATAAGAGATATGGAGCTGACACAAAAATGGAGGCTCAGACAGTTGACCTTTAAGTGTAACCTTGACCTTGAGGTGGCAAGACTGCTCCATGCCTTGTACACATCGCCTCAATGTGATACACATTTGAGCCAAGTTTTATGAAAATCCTTCAAAGGGCATAGGAGATATGGAGCAGACACAAAAATGGAGGCTATTTACTTTATTATACCAAAAAATAAAACAAGGAAACTTAGACCTGATTGCTTAATTTATAGCTCTTCTTGTTTAAATGTCCTTTTAAATCAACTTATAACATAAAAGCGTTAAAGCTAATTTAGCACAGATTATTTTTATTATTTAAAGGGGCTATGCCAACGAAAATGGTCTACAGGGGGTAATTTCTTTTAAAAAATCTGAAATTAAGATATAAAATCTAGCATTTCTAACATTTTATATAATTTACAAAGCACATGAAAACCAATTTATCGTTGACAAGGTCCCTTTAAGATGTGTATCTATATGAAACATTTATGGTTCCTTTACAATACAATAGTTAAATGATACTGCAGAAACAGTCTTCCATACTTTCAAACAGTTTGCAAGTGTACCGGCATGACCGGTGAGTGTGTACAGTGCAGTTATATTGTAAAATGTGTAGTGCTTAAAAAATGGCGTGATCGATAGGAAGTTTCTACAGCGCGTTAGTTTAAATCAGTTATATACATTGCGAAATACGGGCAAAATTGTTGAACACGAAACGAAATATTATAGTTGATGGGAAGTGTTTAATGGATATTCAGAACACTTGAATGCGATAAATGTGTACAGTAGAGTAGTACAGTAACAACTGACATAGGATTGAGCTTTGACATGTTAGAATGTTTTTAACATGTCTAAGTACTCGTGTAACACAATTAAAGAAACAATGCATCGGCTATATACATTTAAACTAATTTTGGAGGACAATATGGATAATGGGATACAGGTTTGGAGAAAATACATGATGTAAAATATACGTTCTGACCAGTCATGGTGATTTAAAAAACAAATCGCGTTTCTGGTTCGCATGAAATAAAATATTCCACAACTTTGTGGATACTTGAATATGAATTGCAAACAGGTGTTGCTAGATATTAATTGTAAAAACAGTGGATTGACGTTAACGTTACTAAAGGTAATCATTGTTTTGTTTTTGAAGCAGTTGTTCTATTTTTGGCTCCACGTGAGGTTGACAGTATTGTCGCATGTGACATTACGAATTGTTTCATGATAGGTATCGTCAACTCCCCTAAATTCGCGACTACCATCGATTCGCGAATGTTGTTTGTATCACGTGACCTTCTGCGAGATTTGTTACTGCGCATGCGCGATCGTGGGAAAATTTACCTCAGTGCTTACTCTACACCCGACGATTTTCAGCAAATAATGCGGTTTAAACAGGTAAAACATACAAAACAAAATTAATAAACTGATGCTAACTATCTTTTCTTGTTTTTGTAAGGCCACCCCTAAGCCCTGTAGGAAAAAGTACAGACCGTACTCGCCAACAGCATTAACCAATGCTTATAAAGCTGTCAAGGAGGACCATGCGTCTGTTCTGAAAGCTTCCAAAATGTACTGAGTTCCAGAAAACACTCTAAGGGACAGGGTTTTGGGTAAAATTAACCCAGATACAGTTGTAATGGGCTCTTCACCAATGTTGTCTCAGCTGGAGGAAGCATACTTGGTAAAACATTTTCAAAATATGGCCAATTTCGGATATGGCTACACCTGTCAGGAGTGTATTGATGTAGCAACTGAATATGCTATAAGTCTTGGTAAAAGAACAAAAAGTCAGACATTGTCCTTCCACTGGCTAGAGGGCTTTAGAAGTAGGTGGCCTGAAACGAAAAAAAGTAAATCCTAGGTCTTTGGAGTTGGCTCGTGCTAAAATGACAAAAGAATCAGTGGTGATGGATTATTTTGATAACCTTGAGTCATGTTTAAAAAAACACAATCTTCTTGATAAGCCTCACTTAGTGTTCAATGTGGATGAGAAGGGCATAACTTGCGATCATAAACCACCAAGTGTCATATCCAGATCTGACCACTGTCCACCTGCAATTACCTCTGGAAAAAGTCAAACGGTTACACTAATTGGCTGTGGTAGTGCCAAGCACTGCCACCCTATTTTGTATTTCCCGGAAAATGACTTATGCCAGAGTTATTAGATGGATGTTCACCAGTTACTGCTGCTATGATCAGTGAAAGTGGTTGGTCGAATGCATCAGTTTTCAAAGACTATTTAGAAAATAATTTCATTAAATATATACCCCGACGTTCAGATGACAAAGTTCTACATTTTCTAGATGGTCACCGCTCACACATATTAGTTGGTCTTGTTGACTAGGCCAAAGTGAACAATATAGTGCTTTTTATACTACCAGCTCATACAAGCCACTTGTTACAACCGCTAGATTTGTCGTGTTATGGCCCTTTTCAGCGCATGTACAACAATGCATGTCACAAGTTAATGCGCCAAACTGCTGCTGCCATAACGAGGTACAGTTGTGCACTCGCTTGTAAAGTGTACCTTCAGGCTTTAAAACCTGACAATCTCCAGGCAGGATTTAAGCGAGCTGGCATTTATCCTCTCAACAGGGACACCGTTCCAAAAGAGGATTTCATTCCT